>CM028380.1:28758304-28853719 GCA_013146195.2 Codonopsis lanceolata
CATCTCGTGTAGCTTGAGATCTCTTGTATTTTCTCTTTATTGTACATAGTCGCGTCACCTGTTTTGACGCTATTCTTATATAATACTTATCAAAAATAATTTTGTGTATCCAAGAATTAGCTGACATATTGTGGTAGCTTATATTTTTATAATTAACTTACTTTTTGCATGGAATAGGAATCCCATAAATCAGAACAATAAAACTAATTATATCTTCCATCTTCATTTTAAGTATTCTTCTTAAGCAACTGCAAATAGGGTCAAATGAGGCGGTAATGGGAATTAAAAATTTGTAATGGGTAGGGAATGGAATTGCCTTTTTATTTCCCATCATGAGAATGGGACAGGAATGGGAATGAAAATGTTTTATCGAGGCGGAAATAAGAAATGAAATTCATATCCAATCCCTTCCTATTGCCATCACTAGTTTCAAAGTTGTGTCTGTTATTTTATTTTGGGACGCTCCAAACCCCTTTTCCATTTTAAGAAAGATTTTTTAACCAAATTGTTTTAATAATTTATTATGTGAGATGAAAACAGAACAATCAGACACCAATAAGGAACACTTTTAGGGTATTAGAGGAAAATTACACATTCGACTTTCTTAAAACTCGGGATTCTAGATTGGGGTGTCTACACTATTGGACACTTGTTTTGGAATGGAGGGGGTGACGAGTTTCTCAATGAAATATTTCAACAAAAAAGAAGTTTCTAAAGGGGACAAGAGCATCAGGTGAAAACATACCTTAATTCTTGTGCAGTGCAGGGCAGTAAGTTTGGATATTTCCTTGATAAAACCCAACACCACCGTTCCACTTCTGGTGGCTGCCAAATGATCAAATACAATTCAGTTTATATATAAAGACAGAGGACAAAGATGTCTCACACCTTATTGAGATCTCCTTTTTACCACCAGAAGACAACAATGGAATCTAATCACCATTTTGATCATTAAATAAATATATTAAGTATACCTGATTCAGCACATAGTATATTTGAAAGTTATCAGGATAGTCGCGGGAAAGTGCATCCAGTTCTTCCTGCAATTAAAATTTCATTTCAATGGCATTAATAACCTCGTTCATCTTCAACTAGTACTACTCGTATAAAACATGCTGCCGTTCAGTAACCACACATGGGCACAAACACAAATATGAGGTTCTAATACTATACCTAAAACCTGAAATGCACACAATTCTTATGAGCCAAAACATTTGTGGTGTTTCATAACCAAACAAAACATTTCTTACAGAAATGAAGGGTTATCAAGGGAAAACAATTATCAGCCCAATATATATACACACAAATGTTAACTACAGAATGCATATTCAACCGGCACCAAAATATAAAGAAAGACCATAACCGAGTGTAATTCCATGCCCACTTGATGTGTTATACATGTTAGAAGATACTGGATCCCCTATAACATGCAGTTGTTTAAAAAGGACAGACTAAAAAAAGATACATCACTTACCTTTAAAAGAATGTCCTCATATGCGACATTAGCATAGATTAGATGCACCTTGGTCTTGTCTTTTGGGTTTTCTAGAATTGCTCTAGCGACCTAAACCAAAAACAGAACCAAGAATGCAATGCATAAACATCAACACTCTCATATAACAGCTTCTCATCTAAGCATAAATCTCAACATTTTTAAAAAGCTACAACGTAGATCCACATTTAAATACCTGGAACATTGGTGTGATGCCAGAGCCCCCAGCAAGCATTCCGAATGCTTTCACCTGGTTAGGTTGATACTTAAAACGGCCCTAAAGTCATACACGGGTTAGATATTAGTACCTTCAGAGCAGTAGTAATTTCACATCCATTAAGCATCAGTAACATTTCTAGAGCAAATCCGAAAGAGATCAACTCAAATGACAATCAACAAAGTCATAGACAAGTTAACGTATAAAGAGTTGATAGCCACAAAGTATTTCCAAAGGATATAGTTGCAGAGTGAGTGCACAAAAGCATATGAATGTGGAACAAGTTACTTGATTACAAGTAAATTACACATAACATAGTGTTCAATGTTATTGATCTATTTACCACTCAATGCATCTCTGACAGTATATTCCATGGAGTAATTTCTTAAACAGAATAATGTTGTTCGTTGTTTTTCTGTGAATTCTGTATCTACAAAATTATCTTGAGATCACAGTTTTTTGCACGTTTCTCAATCAACAGAGGGACTATTAAAATCATACTTTTATTATAAGAAATCAAAGCTGCTGCATGACAACCTTTTAGTTTCATAAGTTTGAAAGTTAATTAGTTAAAAGTATGGCAGAACATGAGATGCAGAGAACCCAAAAAGTGGGCTAAACCTGTCTCAACTGGCTTGGTCTTTCAGTTCCATTACGATTCCAAAAATTGCAGTGCCTAGTAAGTTTTTGAATCGTAAAATAGCCATCAGTTTTTTTTTATTTCTATACACTGTACAAGATAAGAGTTCCCTCTGTTTACTGGTTACCAAGATCCACCGTAGAAGTGGCTCAGGAATCAGGATACTCTATGACATTACTTGTCTTTGGGCAGATCAACAGAGACGTACACCTAGACGTCCTCTTGATCTCAGCCGCCAATCCAAGACCTAAATGTATTCCGGTCAATGTTCTAAAAACCAGCAAAGGCACCGCCTAGGCGCAAGGTGCCACCCAGTCTGGCACTGAGAAATCAAGTAAATTGGCTAGAAGATCGTCCAGGTGGGAAATCGGTGCGTAGACACCCAGCTTTGTCTCTATGTTATTTAAAAATCTTTGGCCCTAAATGACTTTTTTTGGGCCATTTTACAAAAAAATAATAAATAAATCAATTTAGAGTTATTGATCTATCATAGTTATCAAAGTCGAGAGGCGCCAAAAAGGCGATAGGTCCAAATTTGAGGCGAGAGGCGAGGCGCTAAAAAGGCACTCACGGAAAAAAAACAAAGAAAAAATATATAAAATACATATAGAAAAAATATATAAAATACATATAGCTTAACAAATATCAACAAAACATGTTATAAGCGAATATAGTACATGAAACTAAGTTCTAACATAATAGATATGATGAAATTCTGAGCTAGTTTAAAATTTCAAGTAATATAATAATATAATAAATAGTTAAGCAACCAAAGAAAATAAGGTTTTTTAAAAAAATAAAGTAAAATCCAAAAACAAAATGAAAAATTCAAATAATCCCAAATCCCAAATTAAAAATATAATAAATAAAACGCCTAAAAATGAAAGGAAAATAAACCCCAAGTAATGATATAAGATGCAGCAACACAACACATTAGAAAAAAATAAAATAAAATAAACAAAAGATATTACAAAAGCAGACTTAATCTCCCCCAATCAACAAACCAACCACGGGAAGCAGTTTGCAGGGAGCCGGCGACCAGGACTGTGATACTCCAGTAAGAAAATTTCAACGCCGGCGCGTGAGGCTGATTCCGGCATCCTCCGGCGATGTGAAAAGCCCAGATGAGTTCACCAGGTAGAGATGAAGCCATCTGTGCTATTAGATTTCATTAACATCTAATATTGAAGGCTAGATCTGGAATGGAAAATCTCAGATCTACGCTGGCATTTATCGCCTGACTCGCCCAACTCTCTTCAGGCAACAAACCCTCGCCTTGCCTCTCGCCTCAGGTGCCAAAGGCGAGCGCCTTTGACAACTCCAGATCTAATTGTAAATTTGTAATTTGTTAATGGACCTATGGTGTATTGAAAATGAGCTATTGACTATTGTTGTGTTGTTTTAAATGTTGGAATCGTCTTGAATACCAAGTTTTACTTTCAAATTTTAATCTATCTTGTAATGTGATCATTCTTTCAAGAGTATATGGTGAAATTTACAATTAGTATCTTTGAAGGTTTAATGCTTGTTATCAAGTTATATTAAGAAAAAAAAATCAAAAACTCAAGGTAATTATGCCTTAATTCTATGCCTAGCCTAGGCGCTCGTCTGGACCTCATAGCAAATTTTAGAACACAGATTCAGGTGTTCTCACAAGGCGCGTGTACTTCTCTTGAAGCCCTTTAGACACTTCCACATGCTGTTCAGGTGCCCCTGAAAGCTGCATAGTTCCCTTGCAGAGTTCTATGGGGGTTTAATCCTTAGGTCATTGTAGGTCGTCTGATATAAAGGTCATCCATGGCAAAATTCTTTGGCTCCAGATGCCTATTTGGTTGGTGAGTACAATGGTATCCCATACTCTGGGTGACAACTCTAGAATGCACTAGAATTCCCGATTGGAGTCTTCTAAAGAAATGTTGCAGGACGACAACCTCCATCTGGTACTCAGATGAGTAAATTGATAAAGCAAGTTCTTGTCACATCTGGATGTTTGGTAAAATCTTACACATCGTTCTCCACATGTCATAAAGTTTGATTATCTGCTTCTTATACCTCAATAGTTCCAAAAACATCTGAAGGGAATATCTCTGATAAAGTAAATTTGGCCATATGTGTCAACTCAGACGGAGTTTGGATAGCATTTTCCATGTGATAATAGGACAGAATTTAAGCTGCATATACTACCAAGTAAATGTGCTTAGAACTTTCCTTGACGAGCAACAAATTAAAATTCTACAAAATGTGAAGATTTTATCCCACTAAAACATCTGTAACAACTAGCTAGCACTATATTCAGTTGTTAAATGATACCAAGAATGTAAGAAACTGTGGATTTCACAAACATACGAAACATATTAAGAAACCTCTTAGACCATATCAAGGAAAATCTTGGAAAATGCTATGATATAATGAAATAGGAATACCGACCTACAACCACATGCCAGTTGGAAAATTTTAAGTTGCGTACATAAACAAGTAAATGTGATTTTGGACATTCTTCGACGAGCATCAATATTAAATTTCTACTCAACATAAAGATTTAGGCGTATTAATAAACATGCAACAAGGCACTATGTGCCCTTAAAGGGATAACAGGCACGCACAAAACCATGGATTTCAAGAAGACAAAATGAGATATGGAGCATATCCACAACTTTTTTACCATATATGAAGGAGATATCTCACGACATAACAAATTAAGACGCAATAGCAACAGTGTTTTGCTAATAACCACGCAGCTCAAAGAATTTAATGAAAATCACCATACTGGCAAGGATATGTACCTTAGGTCCCTTTACAGAGAGATGATCCCCAACACGCATCTCCCGGAAATGGTGTGACATTCTTCCTTGAGGGTACATCTACTTATGCAAAAAACAACAATGAATACAAAACAAGACAAGAGGTGCACACATAACCTGTCAATTGAAGAGTGTAAAGGAAATACCTTTATAACCAACTCAAAATATCCAACGTCAGTGTCCAGAGTAGTTGGGGTGTATGGTTTAATAACCTCTTCGCCTAGGCTATCCTTACCCCTGTTTGATCAAGTACAACCATCCACATGATTTTCAAAACCACTTATCATAATGATTTAGACAAAGAGTAAAGGAAAGTCAACATAAAATTCAACATAAAGACCTGCAACTTATGTGCTGTCCAATAGGAAGACCCAGAACTGAAGTAGGAGTAGGAAGCTCAAATCTGAACTTGGCGACATTATGGCTAAGCTGTGTACGCTTCACAAGCTTGAATTCCTTGAAGTTCTCGGAATCTAGGCACACTATTTAAAGCACAGACCATTCAATTTATCAACTTACAGATAACCCAAATGAAATAAAGACCAATTGTAAAGTGTAAACTACTACCTTCTTCCTTACATTCAACAAGCATATATCAAATCAATACTCAAACAGAAATCTTACATCTCAATTTAATAGTCCACTTTCAAAAAATTATGTTTATTAACATTTCAACTTTACCATTCATATTTGATATTAAAATATTGGTTATCAGTGACTTATCACCAAGCATTTTTGTAATTATGATCAACTTTAATGCTAATTATATATCCCTTCATAATTAAACTATTCAAACAGTAAATTTTCAATATTAAAAACAACAAATTGCAACATTTTTTGAATGTAAATAAATCTTCAGTGAAAATCGACCAAACTCTAATCGAGTAGGCAGAAGAAAAAGTAAGAAGTAGATTGAAGTAGATTCTTAACGAGGATCAAGAGAGTATTAAATATGCATAAACTAAAATTTAGAATCTTTCGCTAGATTCACACTAGTACCCACTTTTGATTTGATTCCGGATCGTGAAACAGATCCACATCACACAGTTAATAAGTGTTTGTTGAGTACGATCAAAACCAACATAAATAATTGAAAGAATTTTAAAAAGGAAAAAAAAAGAAAGAAAAGCACCCAGTAAAGGAAATCAAACCCATGTCAAAAAAGATCAAACCTTTGGGTTTCTTGGAGGAAAACAAGTAAGCACCGGTGACAACAACGGCGACAAGAGCGACGGCAACGCCAATCTGAATCTCTGGTGCTTGTAAGAAATCCATTTCGGGTATGTTTATCACAAGAAGAGGGGAACAATGGGTTGGCCTGTCCCACCCCGCTAAACTGTTTATATGAACGTTGTATGATAAATCTAAACAAAAATGGGAATCTGGATAAGAAAAACTAATCCTTGAAATAAAGTATCGACGTAAACGAGGAGAACTGAAGTGGGGGTTTGGTTCGGTGGGAATATGAGGGGATTTGGTGGGGGGAGGGTATCACTCACCTACCCTCTCTCTCTCTCTCTACTAACCAGCCTTCAGTTTTGACGCTGCCTCTCCTCCGCTGTTGGTTTTGCTTTGACTTAGAAGTACTATTTTGACTTAGTCCTTTTGTTAGTCAGACCAATATTTTTATGAGAAAGGATTACAGTTGTAAGGTGGGTTGATACGCCGGGTCGATCCGTAATCTGCTATAACCCATCGTTTAGTTGGGTGGAACTGTAGGACAGGCCAACCTATGAAATACGATGTGTCAAAAAATTATCGATTCAACCCAATCCTTCAAAGTAAGTCTGTTAATAGATCAGATTTTGGTCAGAATTCGATTCGAATCCGATCCAAAATTTCGAATATGAATTTGTATAATGGTCCAATAATCTGAATCCGATAATTTATTTATTAACGGATCGGATATGGATTTAGCTATATCCGATCCGTTAAGGATCTGATCTGATCCAAAAATAACATATTTCTTAGTATACATATACATAATATACACAATTATATATGCATGTTGTCTTTGATCTTCCTCCCTTTCATATTCTAATTGTTTTTTATTCATATATTTATATTTCGGATCGGATCGGATATGTTAACGGGTAACGGATTCGGATATGGATTGACATACACTTGATCCATCAGATTATCGGATCGGTGATATATGATTTCGGATCGGATTCGGATTTACCTATATCCGATACATATCCGATCCATTGACATGCCTACTTCAAAGGTTATAGATTAGGCGGGTCAATTCACCAATTTTTCTTTCAATTAATCAAAATAATAATAATAATCATAAATAACATAAAAAATATCATAATTTATTATAAAAATTATGTTTCTACTATTATATTTTTAATAGTGTTTTTTAGCAACTTTCTTTACTATTAACTAGTTTTATACCCGTGCGTTAAACGCACGCCATATATCTTTTTCTACCAAATTATGCATAAGCAACATGAAGTGAAAAAATAAAATTAATCATAAAGATTGTGAGTTCGATATGTATATAAACTGAACAAATTATTATAACGCAGCGATTAAGAAAAAGTAAAATTATTAATAGAGAATACAATAAATAAATAAAATCTTTTATAAAATTTAGAATATTTTTTAAATACAACATTTGTCATTAAATATGTGAGATTACTAGACATTTAGACTATGATTACTCTCAATTCATTGCACCTCTTACAGAGTGTGAGGTATAAGCAAATTTTTTTACTAACGTTTTCTTGCAGGAACACCATGAAAAGTAACTCAGATACGGGTAGTTTGTTAGAAGAGATGACACAACAGTTTGATAAAATGGTTAGGGAGCAAACAAAGGAGATGAGAGTGAGTTTTGATAGGTTGAAGATGGGAATGAATGAAATATTAAAATCTGTTGTTAAAACAAAAACAGATTTACCTAAATATAAACATAGGGAGAATGGAAAACATAAAGGGGTTAGATTCAAAATTCCAGCCTTCTATGGTAAAAATGATCCAGAAGTATATTTAGAGTGGGAGAAAAAGATGGAGGAAATCTTTGAAGGTCAAAACATATCTGAACTTAAGAATGTTAGAATTGCCACCATAAAGTTTTATGATTATGCTGCAGATTGGTGGGAAGGATTAAGGGAATGGAGATTTAGGAGTAAGGGCCTCAAGTTGAGACTTGGGCTGAATTAAAAAGGGTGATGCGAAGAAAATTCGTTCCGGTTCATTATTTTAAAGATAAACCTTCATAACCGAAATCTAGAGTTATGGTTAGACATAAGGAGAAGAATGAAAAGAAAAGAATTGATGAGAAAAAAATTGAGAAAGAAAATCATGAAAGAATAAATAGAGAGAAGTTTGAGAGGGAAAGATTAGAAAGAGAAAAGAAAGACGAACGAAGGTTGAAAGAGTTTCGAGAACTAATGGAGCTTGCATTCGAGACTTCACAACACGTTCCACCTACAACAAATCAAGTTCTTGAAGATGAAAATAAATTAAATGAGAGAAAGGCTAGTGAGGAAAAGAATATAAAGAAGCCTTCACAAAAGGAGAGCTTGAGAGAAGAGAGAAAGGCTAGTGAGGAAAAGAATATAGAAAAGCCTTCAAAAAAGGAGAGCTTGAGTGAAAATAAAGAGAGTTTGGCTAAAGAGAATAGTGAGATTTGTGAGATAGCCAAGAAGAGTGTGTGTGAAAATAAGAGTGAGAGGCTGGCTCAAGAGGAGATAGTTAGTTTTGAGATAGCCGGGCAAAAGGAGAGGAAAGATAGAGAGAGAGAGTAAAAGAAAGAGTGTAAGAAAAAGGAAGAAAGTGAGGCAAATTTTCATACTAATAAATTTGAATTGTTATTGCCTAGTTTCATTGTTTCTCATTCACAGATTGTTCATGAGTTGAAGCCTACACCGTCTAAAGAAATTGTGAGACTCAAGGTTGAATACCAACAATGTAAGGAGATTATTGTAGATCCTACACTTTCTCAAAGGTATGATCTTACTTTTCTTAGAAAATAAGATATGTGGTGAATTGTTTCGTGATAATCACCATGATATTGATCATAAGCTCAATAGTGTAGTTGTTGGGTTTGGAAAGTTACATAGACTTGTAGACACTTCAGTCATGGGTGAGATAATTAGACCAAATAATTTATTACATGATGCACACCATAACTTTGGTGATAAATTCGGAATTGTGAGAGGTGTTGCTTTGAAACATTTGATTAATTTTGTGAATGCCTTATTCATGAAAAAGATTGTTAGACCACTTGATTTGTTTAGAAAGTTTCAATTTCAAAATTTGGTTAGTCACCATGGTCTAAGTGATTGGATGAAATGTGGTGAATACATTGGTGATGACTTAAATTTGACATTGCATATACTTAATCATTCGTATGTGGATCCATTCATGGATAGTACATTGGTTGATAAATCGGTAGGAGTGCAATGTACAATACAAACTAGAAGAAAAATTCTGAATTTTGCATTAGGGATTTCTAAGTTTCATGAAGATGTGAACTCTAAACATGAGATTATGCATGATACTTCTATGATGAATTATTTTAATGCATGTCATAAGATTGTTGAAGTTCCCCATGAAGTGTTGATGTTTCATAAGATTTATGGACTGCATATAGTTTCATTGAGGGATATAAATTATGTTAAGCATGTTAAACCTTGGAAAGGTTACAAGCTTCATGTTATTAAGGGATATAAGCATGTTTTGACTTATAGTTTGATTGTTGAGCCTAAAGGATGTATATCCTTGAGATTGTATAATAAGTGTGATCATGATTTCTTATTGTTACATGATTCGTTATTGCTAAATATGGATATGCAAAAGATAACATTTGTCAGATTTATCTTCAAACCTAGCGAATTTGGTTGTTGTTTGTTTCAAGTCAAAGGAATAAATGAAAAGACTTCAATTTTTGGTAATTGGAAGAAAGAGACCATAGAGTATGGTAAAATTGTTTGTAGAGAAGAAACCTTGACTTGTGATAAGTTGCTCAAAGAGGAAGGTGACTTTGGTACTATAAAGGATTTTCATAAGGGAGCATCGAGTTGTGATAATTTAATGAGTGAGATTATAAACATTGATGGATTTACTTGTCATGACGGATTTGGATGCATGAGTTGGTATGTCATATTGCATATTATCTTCTTATACTTATTAATATCTTCCATTGACATTCCTTATGATGATCTCGTTATGTTTTATGGTGCATATGTGATGTTGTCATTCATGGAAAATCACCAAGTAATGCAAGTGAAATATGTTAGGTTGATATTTGAACCCGGAGATGGAGTTTGGGTGAAGCATAATATTGAAAGAGATTTCGGTTGTGCTAGATTGAGCATGATGATAAGTGATTACTTCTTGAGTATGAATTGTCGTGCTAACCACTTTGATCATCTTGTATCGCGTAGTGTTGTTATGATACTTCTACAGGTTTGGGCAAGGATCAATGTGGAACACAAGGATGGATATGATGCCAATCAAGTTCGATTAATTCATGATCCAGAAACGTGGTTTATGTGGGCTTAGATGAAAAGCTTGTGCGAGAACGAAAGGATTTTGAGCATGGCTACAATATGACCTCTAAAGTAGATTTACGTGGTAAGATTAATGTGAGTTCATACTTTTCGGTTGCTAATTCGCGTCCATTTGATGTAGGTCCATATTTGAGGACAAATCTTTTTGAAGAGGGAGGGAATGATGAGGACATCCCCAACAATGTCAATAACTCAAAAGAGAGAACGATTTACTCACGGGGAGATGATGAGATCTGTCAAACCTAAGTCCGTGTCAAAATCAAATGTTGATCAAGCATGAAGAGTTCATGATCAAGTGCCCAAGAAACCAGATTAACTCTTTAAAATGTGTGGAATATGATTGGAAGATTCAAGAATTCTACACCAACTTGATTCGTGGGTTCATTGGAGATTCGGGCTACTATAATGGATACTCGACGAATCAAAAAAGGCTGGTGAGCGTGATTCAGAACAACAAGATCGCGAGGCGACATTCGAGACTCGGACGCAAGTTAAAGTAGGCTTGCGCAAGGCCTTGATATTTCCTGATCGACTTTCACCGACCTTGACGGGCCAAGGGCTTGCGACCGCAAGGGTCCCCGAACTGTCGTATCAGCTTTAAACCAAATTATATCGAAAAAGAAGCCTTCAAATGGGTCCCCATATATTCAGATATGACTTGGGGAGCTTTTAATAACTATTGGAAGACTTTTGGGGCCAAAATGCAATTTCAGAAAATAGGCCCATGTAGAAAAACGGGATTATTAGGGTTTTCATTAGTTTAGTTATTTTTAGGGTTTCTTTTTCTCCAAGTATTAGGATTTACTTGTAAGGTTATAAATAGGTCTTTTCCTTTCATTGTAAAACTGTTTAAGTTTTCTGATTATTGATTAATATAGTTTTGAGTGTTTTCTTCGAAACCTCCTTGTTCTTCATGAACTTGTGAATACTTCGGTGTGATTCCGTTGTGTTCGAATCCTAACTTATCAATAGGAATTCCATACCTATTGTGGCGTTATTCACAATACTTAGGTTCTTCGATTGCTACGATTGCGGGTTGCGGCTGTACATGCCAAGGTTCTTTTCGTGCTAATTGTTGGGTCGAGGTGTCACCCCCGCAAAACGTCCTTCGAACCTAAGCTTCAGCCGCGTGTGTAAATCGTTCTTCAACGAAGCCTTCCGAGAAGATCGTATCATTTATATGATTCGGACCAGGAAGCAAGATTGGAGGAAATGTGGATCTTGCGGCCGCAAGGGTCCATAGACCTTGCGACCGCAAGGTCTCCAGAAAAGCTGCCGTTTTGTTTTATTTTACTGTTTTACTGTTTGGGTATTTTTAGTTTCCTTTTTATTTTTGTTTCCTTTTTATTTAGGTTTCTTGTTCCTAAAGTTTAGGTTTAAGAGTTTCCTTTTATTTAGTTTTCTTGTCCTACAAGAATTAGGATCTATGTTGTAAGCCTATAAAAAGGCATTATTAAACATTGTTTGGTAGAGAATTTTGATTAATAAAATCGAGTTGATTTTCTGGTTAGAAAATTGTGTTCTTATTTGAGTGTCATGGATTGGAAGCTCGGATTATAAACATCGTGGATTCGTTGTTTATAATTGAATTCGACTTATCAGTTGGAGAATCATCCCAATTGTGACGTCATTCATAATTCCAAGGTTCGCGTCATCTCGAAGGCGTTGGGTCGCGGAGTCATTCATCCTAAAACCTTTCTAGGAGATCTTGGGTCCCTCCCTCATCATTTGGTATCAAAGCAATCCTAGTTACGGTAATTCAATTCTATCTTAAATTTTGCGTATTATCGTTCTAGTTGTTAAACCCTAATTGTCCTAGGGTTTATCATTCATCAAAAAAAAAAAAGTTACTGTTCACGCTGGAAACACTATTCACGCTGGAAACGATGTTCACGCTGGAAACACTGTTCACGCCGGAATCATTGTTCACGCTAAGCATCGCTCACAAGCACGTTCACGAAAAATTTCAAAAAAAAAAATTGTTATTTATTTTTTAATTAATTCATCTAGTTGTCTTGAACTTGGAGCATCAATCCTTGTTTAATCGTGTTGTCTTTCAATTTTGAAATCCTAATTGTTCTAGGGTTTGTTATCTTGAGTGCATACACATAAGGGAGAGAATCACCAACAATCACCATGACCGACGAAACTCCAGCTAAAGGGGTCCCTTTTGTTAATCCGACACAATATATGGAGGTGATACTCGCCCACATGGAAGATTTTAAGGTTAAGTTTGCTCAAATAGATGAGAGATTTGATAGACTTGAGGAGGATAGGCGAAGGGAGGAACCTAGGGAACGTAGAGCTCAAAGAGGTAACCAATTAGAAGAAGAATTTAATGAGCTCGGTTTGGGATAAAATCATGGAAGAGGAAGGCGAGAGATTCCAAGGAGAGATGAAAATAATTGGGAAGCCATTAAGTTAAAGATTCCTGTTTTCAAGGGGTCAAGTGATCCAGGTGAGTATTTTGATTGGGAAAGAAAAATCGAGAAAGTATTTGATTGTTATACCAACGCTGAATTGCGGAAAGTCAAATTAGTTGCCGCCGAATTCGTGGACTATGCTAGTATCTGGTGGGATCAAATGATAGCTGATAGGAGAAGAATTGGGATGCCTGCGGTTACTACATGGGAAGAAATGAAGCATCTTGTGCGTCATCGGTTTGTTCCTACTCACTATTATAGGGGTGTTCTACATAAATTGCAGAAGTTGACACAGGGTTCGAAAAGTGTTGAAGACTATCACAAAGAGATGGAGATGTTGATCTGCTAGGGCCAATTTGGGTGAAGATGCCGGGTAACAATGACAAGATTTTTGGCATGTGTGTTTGAATCATAATATTGCGTATATTGTTGATTTACACCAATATGAGGATTTGGGTGAAATGGTGCACATGGCAGTCAAGATAGAACAACAACAAAAGAGGAGGAGTATCACTCGTCCAAGACCAACAAGATAAGATCGTAAGTAAGGTTGAGTCCGAAGCAAAAGTGGCTACGATTCCGCAAGAGCCCCAAGGGAAAGCTGAAAATCACAGGTTGAAGTCTAAGGAAGTGCAATGCTTCAAGTGCAAAGGGTGGGGACACTTGGTGCGTGAGTGTGCCAATCAACGGGTTATGGTGGTACGTGGCAATGAGGTGGTAGAAGAAGAGGATGATGAACATGAAGACATTGAAGCGGAGGGGGACTTTATAAATCTAGAGGCCTTGGTTTCTCGTCGCGTGTTGAATATGCAAGCTAAAGATGAAGAATTTGATCAACGCGATAACCTCTTTCACACACGGTGTCGCATCAATGACAAGGTTGGTAGTGTGATTATTGATGGAGGTAGTTGTACTAACGTCGCTAGCACTTTCATGGTGGAAAAGTTGGGTTTGACAACATCAAGGCATCCTCAACCTTACAAACTTCAATGGTTGAATGATCGTGGGGAAGTGAAGGTGGAGAAACAAGTGCTTGTGACATTTCGTATAGGAGTCTACGAGGACGAAGTCTTATGTGATGTGGTTCCTATGAATGCAAGCCATTTATTACTTGGAAGGCCATGGCAATATGATCGTCAAGTGAAGCATGATGGATTCACCAACAAATATTCCTTCATGTTTAATCAGAAGCCAATCACACTCGTACCACTAACGCCAAGCCAAGCGCATGAAGACCAAAGGAAGATGCTAGTTGAGAGTAAGGGTAAGAAAGTTTTGTTAAGTGTTCAGGATCACGAGTTGTTTGATCCAGGGAAAAAGGGGTGGAATAATGGACAACAGTATGGGTCTCAAGTTCGAATAAAAGGACATTTTAATGATCGGCCAAGAGCGGATTTGAGGGCAAATCCTTTTCAAGAGGGGGAGTATGATATGATTCGGACCAGGAAGCAAGATTGGAGGAACTGTGGATCTTGCAGCCGCAAGGGTCCATAGACCTTGCGACCGCAAGGTCTCCAGAAAAGCTATCGTTTTGTTTTATTTTACTGTTTGGGTATTTTTAGTTTCCTTTTTATTTTTGTTTCCTTTTTATTTAGGTTTCTTGTTCTTAAAGTTTAGGTTTAAGAGTTTCCTTTTATTTAGTTTTCTTGTCCTACAAGAATTATGATCTATTTTGTAAGCCTATAAAAAGGCATTATTAAACATTGTTTGGTAGAGAATTTTGATTAATAAAATCGAGTTGATTTTCTGGTTAGAAAATTGTGTTCTTATTTGAGTGTCCTGGATTGGAAGCTCGGATTATAAATATAGTGGATTCGTTGTTTATAATTGAATTCGACTTATCAGTTGGAGAATCATCCCAATTGTGGCGTCATTCACAATTCCAAGGTTCGCGTCATCTCGAAGGCGTTGGGTCGCGGAGTCATTCATCCTACAACCTTTCTAGGAGATCTTGGGTCCCTCCTTCATCAGACATTTATACTATGATTACTCTCAATTCATTGCACCTCTCACAGAGTATGATATACTCGGCTACTCGCCCATATACATAATCACACCCTTCTACAGTCATCGTACATGTTCCCAGAGCAATTAAACTACGATTTACTTGTCCATAGTCATCTTCCAATGTCAATGAGCGAAAATGGAATCCGGTAATGATGGCGTTGTCACCTCTCACCAGAACCTTGTTGATCTTTAAAAGTCCACTCATCCAGTATGTCATAACTGATGCTACTACTATTGCCAGTGAAATTACGTGGTTATAGACAACAAAAGCGGTCACAGAACATTTATATTCAAGGAGAAAACACATTTATGGCTGAGTAAACAATGTTTGTTGAGTATCAAATTAGACATGATAAACTTTAAGGATCCATAGTTGTTCATCAAACTATATTTCACTATGTACTTGTTCTTTAGCTCCTATGGATAGAATTTGTCTTGACAAAACTCACAAGTAAATTAATATTCAAAGAGGAAGCACATTTATGGCCGAGTAAGCAATGTTTGTTGAGTTTTTAAATTGCTAGTCTTGTTTCCCTTGCATATTGGTAAAAAGAGAAAAGACATTCCTTCTTAGATTGATAGTATTTAATTTCTTAACAACTTCTTATGTTTTTTTTAAATTTACTTATCAATACTTGTATATGTGTTCATATGTAAATAGTATCCTTATTTTGTAAGTAGTTACAATGGTTATCTAGCAATCTTGAGATAGACAAATTACATTTGTCATTATATATATCTTCCTATTTTTGGCAAGTGCATTTTGAAGGGATCTTGCTATATTTGGATGTGCTAATCACATTTGTCATTATATATATAAAGAAAATGTAACAAAATAAAGTGTTCCAATTTCAAATGCATTGTTAATTAAATGTCTAGTATAAAAACTAAGAAAAATGTAATAAAACAAAGTGTTTCAACTCCCAATGCATATTTGTGTTTTCATTTATGGAAAACATTTAGGCGGGAAAATTACGCTTGTTATTATTTTGATGTAGATGGGCTAGCTGTGGCTGCTCCTTCTTCTTTGTCTTCTTTTATGGCTAGGAGTTCCTTTTTCTAGTGGTGAGGTCCACTTGTCTCAAACTATAACCTATCTATTACATCAAGATCAAAAATGACCATAAAAATAATGTCCGAGAATCAGTCCAATATGAGTCCAGAATCATGCCTAAAATCACTATCGAAGAATTAGAAATAATCATAATTAGTTCTATAGTACAACTTATTAACAGTCTCGAGAAAATCTCCGAATATACAAAGGTAAAAGCCCACAAGGTATATGAAAATATGATCACTACGATCGGCACCAGGGATCCAATTCAAGAAGACAGTAAGGAAGTAATCATCGACTTGAGGACAAAATTCTATGAAAATAACCTAAAAACTTCCAAAGAAACAAAGGCCCTACTCTGCTTAAAGTTAAAGGAGATTGACGAGATAGAAGGGATAGATCATATCTGCCTCTTCTGTAGTGATGGTGGGGATTTTTCCCAAGACTTGAAAATTTGCCCTTATGTTCTTCTGTGGGGGCTTGATTAAAGCCTTTTTGTATGCTCTTTCATCTTCATCGAGGACTGAGGTTTTAACGATTTCTGCAATGGTGTCCTTTTTCGTAGGGGAGGCAAGAGCCTTGATGGTAGGTACGGAGACTGGTGTCTCTGTGGTAATTCTTTGTGCTTCAATATTTTTGAGGGGTAAGTTAAGCTTTGTTCTTAACCTGTTGATTTTCTGGATGAAACTGTTTCTCTTGGCGTTAGCTTCGATCATGAATTCTTCGAATTCGTCTTCAAGGATTGTGAGCTGTTCTTGATATCTCTCCATTTTGTCCTGTAATAAAAACGGTTATACTAGAGAGCTCAACTGGTATCAAGTTTTTCCTTGGCTTTTCTTGACCTTCAACGGGGTGAATCCCGTTTATTGTGTGATGACTTAGTCATCTGATGTTTGAATCATCTTGGGGCAATTTTCTCGATTGCCATTTCGCTGATGTCATTTTATACTCGACTTTGAGTTGTCTTTTTGAATGACGGTAAGTTATACTCTTACTAGAGTTGACGTATTCATCGTCATAGTCGTGATAAGTTATACTTTTACTAGAGTTGACGTATTCATCGTCATAGTCGTTTTTTGCATCTTTTAGCCTTTTGAGAGGCGTACCACAAGTGTAATATACTTGGGTCAATGAGGACGATCTTTTATTTGGGTGACCATTCGCGTGAGGCGTCAGTGGTAAAAATTTAATTCTCCTTTAATATGTTGAATTTCATATTGATAGTAATTGAAATCTAGTTGCCAGCGGATCCATCTAGAAGCAGATTTGGCAGACCTCTTTTTGTCGATTTTCATATTTTTGAAATATGTGAGATTGTTATTATCCGTTCTTATTAAAAAGGGTTTTTGGATAATATAAATCTCTAATTTTCTGATTGTTTTTAAAACTGCAAGTAATTCTTTTTCATTGGAATGATAATTTAGAGCTGCTCCGGAAAAAGTTCCAGATAAATATTTGCAAAGTTGTTCATCTTTGTTATCAATTTTACCTGATGATTTTAGGTCTTCGAAAGTTCGATTCCCGGTATAGGCTTTTAGACATCCTGCCCAAGAATGGTTAGATGCGTCTGTTTCAAGAATCATAATATCGTTTTCCATAGGGAAATATAACTCGGGAATATTCTTTAAGATCTTTATTTTTATTTGATCCACATAAGTGGTATTGTATTCCTTCCAATCCCACTTAAAATCCTCCTTAAGCATTGCTTGAAGGGGTTTTCGAATTTGTGCAAGATTTTTAATGTATCCTTCCGAATAAGTGAGTATTCCAAAAATCTTTGAAGTTGTTTTTTATCTTCCATTTTACTGGGAAATTCAGAAATTTTGTTTAAAACATGTGGTTGAAGGGTGTGTTTTCCGTCTTTGATGGTTAATCCTAAATAGTCAATTTCGGTTTTAATGAACACCGATTTTTTCTTTGATAAGATAATCCCATCTCGTTCAGCGAGTTGTAGAATAAACTTTACATCTTTGTAGTGTTGGTCTAAATCTTTTGAGTATATTAATATATCGTCGACATAAACGCAACAGAATTTAGTATATGGTTTAAATGTTTCATCCATGTATCTTTGGAATATGCCTGGAGCTTGCTTTAGACCAAATGGGAGGACATTCCATTGGTACAAGCCTTGTGGACAGCTGAACGCTGTTAATTCTTTGGATGTAATATGTAGCGTTATTTGCCAGAATCCTGATTTACAATCGATGCAGGAAAAATATTTATTTCCTCCAATATAAGATAATAAATCTTCCTTATTTGGGATTTTATAGGCGTCCATTTTGGTTTTTAAGTTTACTTCTCTATAGTCAATGACTAATCTTTTATCCGTAGTTCCTTTCTTAGTGACGTAAAAAGCTGGAGAACTATGTCTACCCTTCGATTGTTCAATTATTCCTAGTTGTAGTAATTTTTCGATTTCTAGTTTAAATATTTGAGTGTCTTCTTGATTTACCCTTCTTGGTGGTAGGTCTATAGTGTCCTCGGGATTTTTTAATTCTATTATAGCGTCAAACTTTTTTCTTTTAATTATTTTGTCTTGAGGATTATCAGAACAAATCTGTTCGAAGATGTCTGCTATTTCTTCTTCTTCTTGGCATTTGTAGAATAGCGTATTTATAATTTCTTCTTCGTTATGTATATATGTAATATTTTCTATTATAGGAGTTTTGGACTTCTTAAAATTAATAAGGAAATCAGAGTTTCCTACTTTCAAAGCCTGGGTTACCTTTGGGATGTGTATTAGAGATAGTTCCTTGGTGAGTACTATTTTATCATCGGTTTGGATAAATGTTGAATATTTTAATAGGAAATCATTTCCTAATATAAGGTCAATGCCTGATTCTAGTTGATATATTTTGTCAATGATAAATTTCATTCCTTGTATGGTGATTTCTTGTTTTTCAATTTGTTTATCAATCACGATTTTTTCCCCGTTTGCTATTTTGGCGATTAAAGGTTTTCTTTCAGATGTAATCCAAAGTTTATCAGAGAATATATGTTTGGTGGCTATGCACATCGATGCTCCTGTATCGATAAATGCATGTACGTGAAATTCTCGAAATCCTTTAAGTTTAATTCCAACATTTATATATATACTATTAGGATTTGTTAGATTATATTCTTCCTTCATGTTTTGTTTTAGATGGCTAGTTAATTTCCGATTCAGATGTGTCTTTCGATTCTGATCCACTTGTAGTTTCTGTTTCTGTCTCTGTTTCGGATTCTGTTTGTTCATCTATGTAGTATATTTCTTCTTCATTTTCTGAGAATAATTCCTCTATGGGATAATATTGCATGATTTTTAATTCTTCTAAGTAGTTAATTTTGTTCTTATATCTGGTGTTAATGTGGTTCTCATTTTTTCGTACAGGACATTCGTTTGCGTAGTGTCCTTCTTCGTTGCACAGCCAACAACGACAGTTCTTTCCTTTACCTTTAGGGCAAGGTGGTGAATCAGCCTTTTTATAGAATTTTCTTTTATTTTGAGGCTTTTTCCAGTTTTTCTTGTAATCGTTGTAATTGGTTTTATGGAATCTTTTGTATCTTCGTTTTTTGTATCTATTAGATTTGGGATATCTTCGATTATACTTCTGGGCAATTTGATACTTGTGTGGGTATGTTGTCCTTCTTTTGGTTTTCCTTTGTTCATAATAGTTACATCCGAAATTTTTAACGGTGAATTCTTGTTTTTCACAGCATAGACCCGTGTTTCGTCTTGTTGCATTTATATATATATATATATATATATATATATATATATATATATATATATATAGTATAAAATGAGAAAAAAAAATATAAGTAAGAAACTATTTTATCATTACTTTTTTTATATGTTCTTATAATTATTTTTCTGTAAATATTGCGGTTAATATATCTTATTCTGACATCTTTAGTTGCTATAAGTGTCACTTTTTGAACGAATTCAAAATCATTTACCAATATTTCAGATATAAAAAATAATCTCATATTTTCAGGGAAAATGATTTAAATTAATTGTTTCAAACTTGTGAGTTGTTTATTTGAAACTAGTATATGGCGGGTCAACCCACTCCAACCCGCAACCCGTCGTAGGCTCAACCCGTTTGACTCATCTCCTAATGGGTTCATATTTTCTCAATTCAACTCATTTTGACAGCTCTAGATATAGACCCAACTATACACACCTTACTTTCTACCGTTCACACCTCATTTCCTAATTCTTATTTAAAGGTGTTATATCTTGTACTATAAATTGGAGGAAATAAAGTGTGAAGAGTAGAAAGTTGGGTGTATATAGCCCCACCCAAAATATATTGCTCAGTGTCCTAAAATGATGGGTGAAATTCGGGTTGGTCCCCTGTGGAGAAAATATAACTGCAAAAGTCAACGATAATTTTTTTTAACTGCTATAGTACACTTTGGGGGGTGATTGACAAAGATGCCCTTAATGAAGGAAATGCGTACAGACAAAAACACTACCCAAATTTGGGCATCGTAATTCAAATATTGGGCCTCGCCATTCAAATATTGGGACTCGTAATTCAAAATTGGGCATCGCAATTCAAAAATTAGACATCGTATTGTAAATTTGGGCATCACAATACAAAATTTGTACATCACAATATACAAATTAAATGTTAGAAACGGGAAAGGTATCGTTTCTCTTTCCTCAATCCCCATTAATGTCTCTCTCTCTTTCTACCTTTCTCCCTCTCTTCTCAATTACATCCACACCACTTTTTCTCTCTCCTCAATTACATCCACTTTATTAAAGCTCAAAATTGTTTAACCCAGTATTTCTATAACACGTCACTCAAATAGTTTCGACGTTTGTTACCGCCATTCACATAATATATAATACTTGTGCTGTTGTTGCCATTACATTCACCATCAAGCAAGATTCTTGAAGAAAAAAAATGAAAGCTCAAACTTGTTCAATATTGACATCTCCGAGCATGATAATAACAATCTTCGGCTCCATTTCTGGCTGCAATATGTGAACAATCTTGCTCGATGGTGGTGGAGGAGATGGGCGAGAACTATGATATGGGCATTGTTGCCTTTGATGTAGGCGTCGCTGCTTATGATGTAGGTGTCGTTACCTCCGATGTGGGCGTCATTGCCTCCGATGTAGGCGTCATTGCCTTCGACGTGGGCATCGTTGTCTCCGATGTGGACGTCATTGCCTCCGACGTGGGCGTCGTTGCCTCCGACATGGACATCGTTGCCTCCGATGAAGGCGTCATTACCTCCAATCGAAAATGTAAATGTTTTTACTTTGAATCAATTGTTTCTCTTATCTAATTTTGATTTGTTCTCAATCTTGCCATAGTCCTCCAATCCATAAACCACGTTTCAGACATTTGGACCAGCTAAACTCTATTTGCCGACATCGCCACTGGTATGAGAATGATATCTGTTATGAAATAGAATATGACTATTTTACGTAATAGATAAACATTGATTGAGGAAAAGTGGTATTTTGCCTAATAGAATGAAAAAGTATATAGGTTTCGTTCAGTAGACGCCGGAGAGAGAAGACGATGACTTGATGAGCATTTTAGGAAGAAATTAACGAAAAATAAACTTATGCGGTTGGAAAAAAAATCGAAGAGTGGAGTGGTTACAATTTCCAAAAAGAGGACCGACCCACAATTATTCCTAAAATGAATATAAAAAATTAAAAAATTGACTTGGAGCTATTTTAAAAATCGTTGCTAAGACCTTAAATGTGACAAGGTTTTGATAATTAAAAAATAGATAAGCATAATCTTCCATAAAACATTTTGTTAAACTTAAACTCAGCTTCATTTGACTTATTAATATGTGCTAATGATCTATTGTTTATGACTGATAACCGAAGTGGTGTTGTTTGATTTAGCTTTTCGAAAGTGTTGGTTAATTGTCATAAGTTAATGTGTGTATTTGATTAAATAGTTGAAAAAATGTTGAATTCAAATATAAAGACTACAACATCCTCATCACAAAATGAGATTTACATTATTATTATTATTACCATTATTACTATTATTTTTATTATTAGTATTATTATTTCTTTTCTTCTTATTATTATTATTATTGTTGTTGTTGTTATTATTATTATTATTATTATTATTATTATTATTATATCAATACTAATATTATTATTATTAATATTGATGTAGACACCCAAATTTCGTACTCATGTTTTATGACATGCCATAAAATATCAAGACATGTTAAAAGGACTAACGGATGTCAAGTTACATGGTTAAAAATGCAAAAGAACGGAAGAAGTAACAAATAGTGAATTGTAGAGGGTGAAAGTACAAAAAACAAAAGAAAAAGGAAAGCAGTGCACAGCCTAGCCCACTATGGGCGCCGCGCCCAAAAGACCCCCATGCGGCGCCCAAATACCCCCTTGGCAACGCCCAGCAGTTCCCTGTATACTGTTGCAATTAGCTTTTGGTGCAATTTATTCACAAAGCTAAAATATCTAATGATCCTTCGCTGTTAAGGAAGCCCAATCTCAGCCTATAAATATGAGGCTTCGGCCAGTGCTTCAACACCAATTTTACAGAGGATGAAAAGACGGGAGCTGTTATGCTGATGACTTCTCGATCAAACTTCGAAGCTCCGCTAGGCTGCCAAAACCTCCCCTAAACACTAAAAATCTCGGGCCAAAGTGAACCCTAACTACCCAACTAGGTTTCCGCCCTATTACACCAGTTCAAAAATCCCAAAAGGAGCAGTTGCCCTGCCTGAATCCAAACATCAAATCCAGCTGAAGCAAGCAATTGCTCTTCCCGATTTCAGACACAATATCAAGCAAAAGCAAGCAGTTCCTCTGCCCTGTTGATTATTGGAATAGGCTTCTTGATAATTTAATTATCACCTTGCATATTCCATATATATTGATTTGTTTGTCCCCATTACGAGTGAATCATCACAAGTGGCTAAAAGGTCTGCGTACCGGTTAGTGTGACAACTTGTATGATTTCACATAGGTCTTAGATTAGGTGTGACCTGATCTAGTCCTACCTCCTATATGATGATCAAAAACAGACAGCGCTTTAGATTGCACGTAGCATCGGAAGACTTGCAGCTATGTCAAAAGCCTTTAGCGGCAGACATGCCACAAGTTCAAAAGCTCGTATCGGCAGACATCAACTCTCCTACATCGGAAGACTTGTTTCCACTGGTTCGAAGCTCTCCAACGGCAGACTTCACAATCTGCACGTGCTACAGGGAAAAGTCAACTAGCCACTCAAATCAAGATAAATATGTCCGTGCCTCATAAAGCCTGACATACTTAAAGCTACAAGACTTTCTCTCACTCAAGTAGTTTGTTAAAGTCAAAAAGTAATTTCTTTATTGAACGCACCACCGACAAAGGCAATGTACATCGACCTACTCTTCTTTTTTTCAACCTAGTCTGACAGACAACGAGTTCCAAGATCTACATGACTAAATCTCCGTTCCAAACAAGTCAAAGATCTTATGGATAAAGATCTATATATGATATTCTTCAATCACTTCATCTCCAACGGATAGAAATCTTCGAGTCCTCATCTCTCAATGATCATATTGATTCTCGCCTATATAACCCTCTATCGTGCTCAAACACATAGTGCAACACCGTGGCAACAAAATAACAGTGTGAGCTACATCGAAGATCATCAATCGATACACTGTGAGCAACGAGAACTCAATCTGCTCAAGAACTTCATAGAAAAGAAATCTTCAAAGAGATTGTCTTCACCAACGTATCTCTGATTTCTACAACAGATTGCAGTGAACTCATCCAAGCTCCTGGCAAGACACTTTCAGTGGATTGTTAGGAAGACAAGCTTGGAAAAGAGATGAGAGTGATCAGAAACTTCAATAGGCAGAGATCAAGATCTGAAGATTGATGTTAAACAATGTCTGAAGAAAATGAAGAGTTGTCTGTAGATATTGCATTCATATCTTCATATTTGTATTCTTATACAAATGCCATTGATTGTGCAATTATCAATCATCATGGGAGGATGAGTGCTTTACACTCAAATCGTTCAGATATTTGTATATCTGAACGACCTTAAAAATCATCTTCTCATAACTGTTTCTAGTTCTCATCTCCTATTGTCCTTTGCAAGCTTAAAAAGATCCTTGAATGGATAATTAAGTAAGGATTGAGACATAGGAAATGAAAACCAGAAATTGTACATAGATTATTTAGACTGATGTAATATGTAATTTATCTTTGAATAAATTCATATGTTCTTACTAATGCTTTATCTCTCAGTTCTTAAATAATTATGAGGTTTTTATAAATGATTTATCTTTAGAAAAACCACTCTCTACTTGATCTCCTAAACCTGCATTTGAAAGAAGAAATAAGTGTGCTGTTGTTCTAAACATATATTCATGTACAACCACTTATGACTTCTCCAAATCATAGTCTCTTTACTTTCCGCTGCACAAATCTTTTACAAGGCTTTTGATTTGAGTAAACAGTTTATCGGCAGAGGTGTTACTTCTGCCTTGGGAAAGTCTACCGATAGCCTCTACCGATTGACATACCCAACTTGATAATATGTATTTGCCAACTAAACTACGCTTTATGTATATCCAAAAGAAAAGTTTTTAAATTGGCATTATAGGTTATTCACCCCCCTCTAGCCTATTTGAGCATTATTGTGGACCAACATGCCCGAATCCAGATGCCAAAATCCAACCGAAACAAGCAGTTGCTCTACCGGATTTCAGACTCAACAAGCACACAAAGCACGCAAAACACGCAAAGCACACAGAGCACGCAACACAAATAAGCAATCAAGCAGTTGTGCCGCCTGGATCCCAAGGCGAAAACAACAAAAAAGAGAAGTCACGCTGCCCGAAATCCAGCAAAAGCAAAAAAAAAAAAAACTTCCTTTCTCAGAAGGACATAGAAAGCACATCTAAGATCGCCTAGTGGGCTTAAGCCCAGACATACCAGGTTTAGATACTCATGTTTCAGAAGGTAAGTTATGTCCCCGTAGTTATTTATTATAATCTATAACTTAAATATAGATATATAAGTAAGTTTCCTTTTTGTTTACATTTTAATATATATAAAGTTAAAATGTAAATATTTAATTAGTTTCTTTTCTGTTTATATTTCAATATATAAATAGTTAATTAAGCTATAGATATTTAATTAATTTCTTTTTCGTCTTTACTTTAAATGTATAAATAGTCATATTTTCTTTACTTCTAAATTAGTTTCTCTTATGTCTTTACTTTAAAATAGAAATAATTATATTTTCTTCCTGGTTAAATTAGTTTCCTTTCCGTTCCTATTTTAATGTAATAATATTTATATTTTCTTTCTGTTTAAATTAGTTTCTTTTCCATTCGTACTTTAAATGTAATAATAGTTACATTTCCTTTTGTTTAAATTAGTTTCTTATTCCGTCTTTACTTTAAATGTAATAATAGTTACATTTCCTTTTGTTTAAATTAGTTTCTTCTTCCGTCTTTACTTTAAATGTAATAATAATTACATTTCCTTTTGTTTAAATTAGTTTCTTCTTCCGTCTTTACTTTAAATTTAAAGTAGTTATAATTTTTTCTTGCAGTTTATTTAGTTTCTTTTCTGCATACACTTCAAAATAAGAAATACTTATGTTTCTTATTATTTAATAATTTTCTTTCCTACTTATACATGTAATGTAAATAAAGTTTGTTGTTAGTATAGATGTTTTATCCTTAAAATAGCTTATAAAAATGTTGTAATTATTCTCTAAATTATATTATTTCAAGTTGTAATTTTGTTCGGTTTTCTTTGATGAATACAAAGTTATTCCTCTTTAATTCTTTCTGTCATATATAAATGTATTTTTCTGAGCTAAAGTGTATAAAACAAAACAAGCATATTGATAAACCCTTTATGAGACCGAAAGGGCGAGTTGAGTGCCTAACCCCTTCCTAACTCGTAATTTAGCCCACGAACCCATATAATTTGGTACGTTTGGTTTTTCTCTGTTTAACCATAAAATAGAGGTGACGACTTTGTAACACATTTTTCGAGTTCACAATTAAGGCCGAGCGTATTCCACGCGCTTCGAAGTTTCAAAACCACCCCGCCTTTCAGTGGTGCGGAACCGGTTAAAAACGGGGCACTCACAATTACTTATAATTATTATTAGTAGTTTTACTTTTACTATGTTATTATTACTCCCTCCGTCCCTAAATAATTGTCCTAGTTGACCCGGCGCACAGTGTAAGAAAAAACAATTGATTTGATTATTTATATTGGTTTAATGTGTAGTTTCCTTTAAAGCCCATGTGTATGCGGCCCATAATTAAAGTAGAGTGAAAAAGTAAGGGTAAAGTGGTAAACGTGATGTTCTAAAAAAGTAAGTTTCAAACTGGACAATTATTTTGGGACGGACGAAAAAGGAAAAGAAGACGATAATTTAGGGACGGATGGGAGTAATATTTATTTTATTATTATTGTTATTACTTGTATTATTATTATTGATGTTACTATTATTATTATTATTGCTATTACTTTTATTATTATTGTTGTTATTACTCCCACCGTTTTTAAATTATTGTTTTCTTTGACCTGGCTTACCATTTAAGAAAAAAGTAATTGATTGTGTTATAAATATTTGTGAAATGCGTGGTTTCCTTTAATGACCTTGAGCATGTGACCATAATTAAAGTATGTAGAAAAATAATGGCAAAGTGGTAAAAATGTTTTCCTAAAAAGGGAAAGTTTTGAAAGAGGACAATTATTTTAGAAGTGACGAAAAAGAAAAGTAGGACGATAATTTGGAAACGGAGGGAGAATTATTATTACTACTACTACTACTACTACTACTACTACTACTACTACTACTACTACTATTACTCCCTTCGTTTTCAAAATATTGTCTGGGTTGACCCGACACACCGTTTAAAAAAAAAGAAGTGACTGAATTATAAATATTGATGAAATATGTGGTTTTCTTTAATGCATTTGAGTATGTGACCATAATTAAAATAGGTAGAAAAAGTAATGGTAAAGTGCTAAAAGTGTTTTCCTAAAATGGAAAGTTTTGAAAAATGACAATTATTTAAGAACGAATGAAAAAGAAAAGGTAGACAATAATTTGAAAACGGAGGGAGTATTATTATTACTATTACTATTATTATTATTATTATTATTATTATTATTATTATTATTACTAATACTATTATTATTAATATCATTATTTATTAGTATTGTTATACCTTTTATTATTATTATTATTATTATTACTACTACTATTTCCATTATTCTTCTTATTATGATTACTACTACTACTATTATCATTATTCATATTATTACTATTACTATTACTATTAATTTATAAAAATAATTATAATTAATAAATATTATTATTACTTTAATTATTATTATTATTACTATGAACATTGTCTCCCCTAATAAATTTGTCGTTCTGTAAACTATCGACGAGGAAGATTCTGATAACGATCACGCCCAATTTGAAGCTCTTGATCTTGACACCCCAAGTCTCGTATGTCGTAAAGAGTTATCGTAATTATTAGATTTCTTTCTTTGTTTTATCTAGCTTTAATTTCTGTTTCTTTCTCCAAGGTAAGACTCCTTTGTCCCCCCTTTTAAGGGTAAGGTTGGTGTCCCCCCTTTAAGCTTGTTTTCCTTATTTTTCCATTTATAAAAATCTAGTTTTTTTTTTTTAAAATAATAATTATAATAATTATTATTACTACAATAATCATTATTCATATATTTTTATTGTTATCATTATTATTACTATTATTATGAAGTGTAATCTTAGAATATAGAAAATTTCATTAGGGAAGATAACTTACGTGTTTTTGAAAAGTAAAAATAAGCAAAAAACTTAATGTTTACAACTTATGACCTTACATATGCTTTAAATGGTTTATACATGACTTACGGCATATATAACCATAAGTCAATCAAACGATTTAAAAAACTATTTATGGTAAATCATAAGTTATAAACATATTCTCATAAGTCAAATCAAACAGGTCCTAATGTACAAGAGTTATTGTCAACGGATAATAAACAATTATGATAAAGCTTGCATGAAAAACAAACAACTAAGAGCGAACAACTATGAATAAAACATCTATAACTCAGCAGAGAGCAAGCCACCGCAACATGCCAAGTACCGGACATTCATTGGATGAAATGTTGTTGAGACTAACCCTAAAAGAATGTTTTAAAAACCCTACAAGAATAAATCAACAAGTTAGTTGCAAGTTGCAAGATACGTGAACTGAACCTTAACTGGAAATTGTTCGTCTAACTGTTGGATAACGACTAGATTGTTACATAAACTTCTTAAGAAAAAGCTTATAAAAAGGAAAGCCACTCCCCATAGCTAACATGAATGATTATAGATATATAGCTCAAAATAAACTCGAGAGTAGGGGTGGTAAAATAGGTGTTATGGATAAATGAATAATAGGTCATTATTCATAGTTATTTATGGATAATAGCCTATTATCCATTTATCCATAATAACTATTTTGTCCCCCCAACTTGAGAGTGATCAAATTCAAGGCGGGATGCAGAGACAAAAGATAGAGTAAGCATAAAGCTTGAAGCATTGTCAATCAAAAAAGCTATCATTGTTTTGTTCTAGTGAATAACTTGAGATATTTTATATTCAAGTTGATGGAACATCAACTATCCAATCAAGATCAAGTTCACCCAATCAATCGGTCAAACCTACCAAGCCAAACATAAATGTTCCTATAAAGAGTCCATTTCAAGAACACCCCCACGCCCTTGTGAACTTTGTAAAGTATCTTCATTAGGTTGTCAACTAGTAGAAGAAAATCAAGATGCTTCTTCAGTAGTCTGTGTATTTGAGAGAAAAATAGCGGTTTATTGTCACATAGAGCCTGAGGGTTGCGAGAGTCAGGACCACTGAACCACGGAATCAAATCAAATCAAATTAAATTAAATAAGTCGGTCTGGTTTGATTTTGGTCGAAAACGGTTGGGTTTCGGTTTCAAAAATTGAAAAACCGTCCGGTTAGGTTCAGTTTATGATTTTTGGTATCGAACCAAACAAAACCAACATATATATTTTTTATTTATTTATTATACAATATATATTATATTACATTTGTTAATTATTTTGAACCTTTGGATCATCTTATATACATAATCTAGACATTTGATTTAGTCATAATATATATATACTAAATCAAACAAAATTTTGATTGTTGGATAACTATTATTTCTTCCATTGTTTGTGTTTATTTTAGAATTTGTATTGTTTTTCGTATGATAATTTGTTGTTAGATGGTTATTTCGTAATTTTGATGTTAATTCAAAATTAAAATCTTATTTTTATTGTTATTTTTAATGTTGGTTAATTTGATTAAAAAAATTTATATAAATCACAAAACCGAACCAAACCAAACCGAGTGGTTCGGTTCGGTTCCAAGCCTTACTCGATTCGGTTCGATTTGAAAATTTTGGAACTAATGAAAACAATTCAATTTGTAGTTTTGGAATAAATCAAACCAAACCGAATTAATTATACCCGGTGAGAGGTGGATGTAAGATGGGAGATATGAACCATCTACAAAGGTTGCATATAAGCATTAATTTCTAAGACTTTAGGTGATAGCTAGCTACATGCAAATCTAAAGCTAAGGAATATGCCTAAACAAGTAAGAGTTCTAAATACATAAATATTCCAAATAGATCCGTATTTAAATCATCGTTTATCATTAGTCGAATTATGCTTTCCGTTCGATAAGAGTGTTAAAATTGCTAAAGTATTCACTCTACAGTCTTTACCACGAGACCGAATTACGAGAATGAACGACAAGACCTAACCACGAAATCGAGTTGAATCGAGCCAAATTGTCGTGGCTAGGTTCAATTCGGTTAGAGACTTTGAATGGTTCAGTTCGGGTTGATATTTTATAAACCTATAATTCCATTCATATTTTATCTCAAGCCGAACCATTTACATCTTAGGGCAGTTTGAGGGTATAGAAAATTGTACAAGGACCAAAAAAGAGCAATTTCAAAGTACTAGGACGAAAACTACAATTAGAGTAAAGTACAAGAACGTATGGTAAATAGCAAAAGCTTCCCCAAGACAAAAAAAATTTGGAAAGCGACGAGCCCGCTGCTTCATAGGCTTCCCTATTCTCACGCAAACATAAATCGTTTGCCGGTTTGCAAGACAGAGAAGAAAAAGAATGGAGTTGGACGAACGAACAACATCACCCTCTGTCTATGTGTTTCTCTTTGGTTGTTGTTTTATGTACCCTCTACGGTACGTATCACACACACAACACACACCATTTGTTCTTCATTTCCAAACCACCCTTTTCTTTCATTCTTTTCTGTCAAGATTGTGTTTCTTTTCAATTTCTTTAAAGGGTTTGGTGAAGTTAGATTCAAAATTCATCTGGGTTTACTTCTTTATGATTGGGTGATTCGTTTTCTGAGTGGGTTCGAATTCTATATTGATTTAGAGGACAAATTCTGAGGGGGGTGATATCAGTTTTGTCTATAAAAATAATAATAGTTGTTGGGGACATTGCTTGATCCAATGCCACCTCCATTCCTATATTTAATTACCCCGTTGACTCTGAGAAATAAATCTATCACTATCTCAGTTAGTATCAAAGGAATATGAATCAATGAAGATTTGTGGGTTCAACTCATGAGATTCGAAAGAAATGCTGTGGGCTTGATTTTCTCGTGTTTTGGTGTAATTTTAGTTGGGGAGGTTCAAGCCTTTCTTCTATCTGGTTGTTTGGATTGGAGGTAATGTGGTTGATTTTTGGTTGGCTGGTTGGTTAGTTCTGCAATGGGTGAAAGAAATGTTGCTCACCGTTTGGGTCTAATTTGCCAGAAATCGTTGTTTTGCTTGTTTTCGGTTGCATCAATGATGTTCATATTTTCTTGGTTCTTTGTTTTGAGTTCGACTGGCCGTCCTGACCTGGTTGACAATGGAATGATACCCAATTCAAAGCATATGGTTTGGATGAACAATGAGAATCATAGATCAAGAAGCCTACCTCACGATGTTGCAGGATGTAATCCCCATACACTACTACCTCTTAAGGTTTTCATGTATGATTTACCCTCTGAATTTCATTTCGAGCTCCTAGACTGGAAGCCCAAGGGAAAAGGTGTTTGGCCAGATCTTCAAACTGAACTCCCCGAGTACCCTGGTGGCTTAAACATGCAACACAGCATAGAGTACTGGCTTACGTTGGATCTCCTCTCCTCAGAGTTTACCGACAACTTGAGTGGTCGCAGTGCCATTAGAGTCCATAACTCGAGTGAAGCTGATATTATATTTGTTCCGTTCTTTTCATCCTTGAGTTATAATCGGTATACTAGGATGAACCCACAACGAAAGAAGAGTAGGAACAAGTATCTACAAGAGGAGCTGGTCAAGTTCTTGACAGCTCAAGAGGAGTGGAAGAGGTCAGGTGGAAGAGACCATATAATAGTAGCCCATCATCCCAATAGCTTACTAGATGCAAGGATGAAGTTGTGGCCTGCAATGTTCATTCTTTCAGATTTTGGGAGGTATCCTCCTAGCATAGCTAATGTTGATAAAGATGTGATTGCGCCTTACAAGCATGTGATCAGAAATTTTCTCAACGATGGCTCCAATTTCGATAGCCGTCCAACTTTACTCTACTTCCAAGGAGCCATATATAGAAAAGATGTAAGTAGTTTATCGATCCGTCAATCTTTTTGTGTTCTATATATTTTGCATTTAGATGAAAAACAGGTTACATTACATTTTTCTCTGATGGCTTATGACTGGAACCTTGACATTTGTGATTAATTTGTATACCTACAAATGATTTGCAATTCTTTGATAATGCATGCTACACTCTTCATCTGAGCTGAAATCCTTGTGCTTGTTTCTTCTTCTGCAATACATTTACAAGTTTTCATTTCAATATAAACTTCTACATAGAAAGGCTAACTTTTTTTTTGGGTGGTAATTCGAAGTCTTATTAAAAACAGAGACAAGACTACCAAAAAGCAACAAAAAAAAGGGCCAACTTGAATGTTCCTTTTTTTTCCCTTAAGTTTGCAGGACAAGAGGGGAAGAGCCTTTCTCTAAATGAATTACTATTTAGCCTTTAAATGCGAAAAAAATGCTGTCTGATAATGTGGCCTTATAATGCAATACTTTCTGTAAGGTTTTTAATTTCTAATTTATGGGTACTATTAAAGACTGGAGTTAAAATCTCAACTGAGCATGTTTTCCGAGGAGACCTGGATCTAGGATGAAGGTGCAAATAGATTTGTTGAGCAACTTGGGCCTAAAATCAAAAGCTTTTGGGGCTAATGCCCAATCACGAGTCTTTTCACTCTCTACGAGTGACTCACACATGGGGCAAAATATGTGGGGAAGTAGTAAACATGATAGCAGTTCTATGGAGAAGGCCAAAATCTTTCGTCAATTTTCTCCTACGAGAATCTGTACTTGTATTATATTAAGGTGAATTGGTTCAAATTTGGAAAAGGGGTTTTGATTTCCTCTTGTATCTTCAAGATTTTTACTATGTATTTCTTCGTTGAGGTTTGAGCCAAACCACAAAAACTTGATTTCATGTGCATTTGGTATTTTTGTTTCTTTCGGTTTCTCGAGTTGTCTCTTGTTTTCATCTTTTCTGTCATTACACTGGCTTGTTTCAAAAATTTTAACAAATAACAAAAATCTAAGCCATAGGTCTATATGCTTATAATTAGATGAAAATCCCGTGATTGGAGATGTGGACTTAGAGTCTTTCTCCATCTGTCACTGTTTTTATCTCTGTAATTGGATTCAGTCAAATTCAGGATTTATCAAAGTTATGCAATATATATAAATAAAAATTCTTGAAGTGTACTATTAACCAAGGTATTATCTACGAACCAATCTTTGATGCTCACTGAATTTCTTGAAGTGTACTATTAACCAAGGTAGTAGACACTAAGTTCTAGCGTAGCTGAAGAACTTGTTATGGTCCTGAGGCCAATTTCTGATGAACTTTATCTGTTCTACTGCCTTTTCCATGTACAATTTCACTAGCCGACTAAATTCTTCGTGTGTGTATAAGTGTAGAGATTCAAATGAGATTGTTGACTAGTAAAAACTTGTTTCTTTCACTGTCTGGTATATAAATATATACCAATATATCTGTTAGTTGCTAATTGGAGGATGCACATGACAATTCCCATACTAACAAGGGGTCACACTTACCTATAAATAAAAATAAAAATACATGCCCGGTATGTAAATTAGGGATTTTTGCTAGTGATTTTTGTTATAAGTTATTCATGTACTTATTTGTACTTCACACTACACCTTTGGTAAGGGCCGTAAGGCGTCTGTCAGAAATACCATCTCACAGCAAGTTGCTAGCAGAACTCACAATCAATATTCGGATAATATGTTCAGTGAATTTTATATTTGTGTTTCTATTTCTCTTTCATCCCCACTCTTCTTCCTCTTAGTGATGTTTCTATGTCACGTCTGGCTTACCTTTAATGGCATCTGATTGTTGTTAGTATCTCTGATCCCCAGGGTGGATTTGTACGACAAGAATTATTTTATCTCTTAAAGGATGAAAAAGATGTACACTTTGCATTTGGTAGTGTCCAAAAAACGGAATCACTTCAGCTACAAACGGAATGCATTCCTCCAAATTCTGCCTCAACATAGCCGGTGACACTCCATCTTCAAACCGCCTCTTTGATGCAATTGCTAGCCACTGTGTCCCTGTTATCATCAGTGATGAGATTGAGCTTCCATACGAAGATGTTCTAGACTACTCTGAGTTCAGTATATTTGTCCCCACATCAGATGCTCTGAAAGAAAAATTTCTCATAAACCTCATCAGGGGCATCAGGAAAGATGAGTGGACCAGAATGTGGGCGAAGCTGAAAGAAGTTGAACATATGTTTGAGTTTCAGTACCCATCAAAGAAGGGTGATGCTGTACAAATGATATGGCAGGCTGTGGCACGTAAGGTTCCTTCTATGACGAGGAAACTACACAAGTCAAGACGATTCTCCCATTTTCTTCCACTTGCCGAAAAGGTACAAAGATCACTTCCCTTACCAAGAAATTTCGAATAATGTTTTGATAGAAGAAAACCAATAGCTATGCATCACCGAAAAGGGCGATGAGAAACAAAATTAGACTTACATGGTGGATTGGATCTGTTGTATTTCTTGTAAACAAGGAAAAGTGATAGTGAGATAGATTCGTATAGGTAAGTAATAGAAAAACGGTCTTTTGCAGGCATCCACACTCCAATCAATCTGAGTTGTTTCGTGATTGGTGCTTGTTCATTCATTCATGTATTCATCTGTTACCAAGAATAACAAAGCGTAATGCCCAAGTGATATGATCCTGTTTCAATCATCCATGTATAACCATCATTATAAGAAATCTTGTTTTACCCTTTTTTTTTTTTTCATTTTTCTTGAGCTAACTGCTACTGTAATATCTTAGACGATAATAAATTACTGCAGTATTTTTACCCACAACACCAGGACTCCCGGCTTATTTCCCAAAGCACGGAGCAAGAGCTACGATGGAGTTTTGGTAAAAAGAGCTTATTATGCGGCGTCGTCTATCTTGAACTTGTAGCAGAAAATCAGTCATTGGGTTTGAGATTTATCCCCGCTCGCGTTACTGAGTTTGCCGATGGTTCAGGAAATTCGTAATTGATCATAAATAAGGACGAGACATCCCGTTAAATGGACTTACAACAATCCAACCTTGACACAAACATTCTACTACCAAACTCTTCACAAAGCATCTCTCCCAAACATATACAATCCATCCTTGGCACGAACATTCTACAACCAACTCCTCACACAGACACATCATCTCTCATGAAACCCTTCCCGCTTCATGCTAAAAGCTGGCAGCCGTGGACGAGGAACTATGTTCATTGTCATCCCCGCAGGGACATTACTCTTTGCCCGTTATGCTCGGTGCTCGTGTGGGACCCTTGTTGACTTTTAATAGTTGGTAGCACATAAACATAAACACCCTTGGTATCTAGATTATAGCGTTGCATGTACAAATTGAGACATGATAGTAAGCAAAGTTGAATTAACTAACTTTATTACTATTGAAAAAACGAGCTTATGGCATGATTCTTAATGTCTACCCAAATGGGTTCGTTGAATCCTAATTGTTTATTACTAGATTATGTGTTCGTGCCTATGACACGGTGTTAGTACGGGAGCAGATTATTAAATGAAATTCAACAAAAATATTGAAAAATATGAGTGTGGGAGTTGGAGAGAGAGAGAGAGATAGGTTATTGTACAACCCGTCTTCGCACATGTGAAAGTATGTTTTAATTGTGACCGTAAGATTTTGTTAAAAAAATAAATTTTAACCTTTAGATAGCTTTTGTCAATTGTATACGTGTAAATATGAACTATATTGTATATTAGATTAGTTTGGTCCAAATTGCATATTTTGTCACCCTTTCTCTAGAATAATTACATCTCACTAAAATACTTTTCCTAAATTACCGATTTGCGGGAGTGGAATTGTGAGCAATATTCTTGTTTGTTACGTGATATCAGATGATATAAGAAGGAATCTAAATATATATAATGACGGATGTGAATAACCAAATATAGCGGAGTAATATTTTGTCAAAATTCACTTGTCAAAAATAAGATCTACTCCCTCCGTTCCTAAATAATCGTCTTAGTTGATCCGACGCACAGTTTAGGGAGAATTTCAAGTTGGTACAATTTTGAAAACATGTTTTCATCTAGAACCATCAATTTTTTGGACATTTCATATAACTACAAATTGCTTGCCAAATGACAAAAATGCCATTAATGAAAACTACGATGCTTAAAAATCAATCGATGTCGGCGTCGAAATCAACGATGCCAAAATCAATCGATGAGGCGTCGAAATCAACACGATGCTTAAAATCAATCGATGTCGGCGTCGAAATCAACGATGCCAAAATCGATCGATCTGGCGTCAAATCAACGATCAAATCGACATCGAAATCAGATGCTCGAAATCAATCGATGCGGTCGTAAATCAATCGATGCGAAATCAGCCGATCTTGAGGCGTAATCAACCTGATGCCAAAATCAATCAAAGCTACAGTGATCGATCTTCATCTCCCATCTTTCTCTCTCTTCTGTCTAATTTTCATAACCACGGGCCACCTCCAAACCCGACACCATCTCCATCTCCTTCGTTCAATCAAAGTCCCAACAGCCGGACCCTCCTTCTTCTCCGGCGAATCAACCCCTTCATCCCCGCATCTAGCCACCGTCTCCACCGAATCCCCTCCGTTCAAACCCAGCCCCCATCTCATCTTCCCCAAACCCAGCCGCCATCTCCCTCATCTTCAAATCAACCAAGGATCAGAGCTTCATCCTCCCCCTAAATCGATCAGTTCCCCAAATTGATTCTTACGAGCCTATATCTTGAGAGTGGAAGTTCATCATTTCCACTGGTTATGATCATTGATTTGATCGGAGAAACATGAGTGTGGAACCATTTAATAAGTAAGAAAATCTGATTTCACCTCGTCTGTATCCATTCACCTAACAAATTTGGATCAAAGTGTCTTTAAATTTTGCTTACTGTTGTTATTCAATTTCAATTAGGCTGGTGAAGTTGGCTGTTGAGTTTGATTCCTTGCGCCAGCGTCACCGAGAGAAATCTTCTTGCGGATACTTCGATTTGTAAATCTCGCTGGGAAGATTGAATGGTGTTAATTGGGGGCAGTGATGTATTTTTACCCCAAAAATGTATCTCAAAGATATGTCTAAAAAATAGCTGGATTGATTTGAAAATATGTTTTAAAAAATGTACCGGCTTGTAATTATTCCTTATTTAGTATTTATATTGGTTTAATATGTAGTTTCCTTTAAAGTCCATGTGTATGTGACCCATAATTAAAGTAGAGTGAAAAAGTAAGGGTAAAGTGGTAAAAGTGATGTTCTAAAAAGGTAAGTTTCAAACTGGACAATTATTTTGAGACAAACGAAAAAGGAAAGGATGACGATAATTTAGGGACGGAGGGAGTATTATGTTTACTGAAAATCGTGTAAATTTCCATGTTTTTAGTCTTTTAATTTTGTCTTGAAAATGTAAATTTTCATGTTTAAGTTCCATATGTTCAAATACATATTTTTATATTTCAACTAATTATACATTTCAAAGTTGGGACAATTTTTCATATTTCAAAAAAAAAAAAAAAAAAAATCTCAAGGCAAGACAACTATTTATTGTATAAAGATTACTTTCCATATTTGGCAATGAAGCATTTTCATTTGGATTTTTTTTCAATGTTTTCTTGGGAACAAGCCAAGTTCTCAAATTGAATAAAATAGAAGAAAACTTTATATTGTAATTGTAAAACAACCAAAACGTAGATAATTTGATTAATAATATATTTATCTTTCCCATGTGTATAATTATTTTGATTTCACTTGTAGTATTCAAATCACTTAATTAAAATAAATTTAAATCACTTTAAATGGAAGCCAGAGTCGTCTGCAACTTTAAAATTCAGAGGGTTATTTTTAAAGAATTGTATGACAGGTTTTAAAAATATATTATATACCACGTAACTTAAATGCATGATTGTTTTCTTGGCTCAATGGAAATTTTTGGGTAATGTGAATATGTAGGTCATGAGTTCAAGTCTCAACCAATCTTTCTATTTTATTCATTTTAGGTCATTTCGTTTAACATTGTAATTTCATCGTCAATCTCATAGCTTAATTATTACATTTTAAGCAAAAATCAAGTAATGTGAATATGTAGGTCATGAGTTCAAGTCTCAACCAATCTTTCTATTTTATTCATTTTAGGTCCACTCATTTCTTTGTCAAGCTAATTTCCTGCTCATCCATCTCCCATAGCTTAATTATTACATTTTAAGCAAAAATCAAGTTTTTTTGTTGTTGCTATTTGACTCATTTTTATTGCTTATGTTTCTTTAGTTCTTAACTTTATTAGTGATTGTGTCTTTTTTTTTAACTTGAATTTTTAGTACAAACATGTTATCAAGAAAATATCTATCTGGAAGTCAAAAAAAGAAAAATATTGATGTGGTATATCATTTTTGTCATAAATTGTTTAAATCGATGCAAAATAGTAGTTTTCGATAAAATTTTAATGCTTATTTTTCTTATACATTTATAAGTATTGTACATTTTCAATACTATGAACGATAAAAAGTCAAAAAAAATATTCGTTTAAAATTTGTATTTTTATATATTTTTAGGGGCCTTTTCTTTTCTTTTTGCCCTGGGCCCCCAAAAGTTCAAGACCGGCCCTGATGGAAGCAATTGGAGACGGTGTTTATCCTAAAAATGTTATTGACTCTATGAGATTGACTTGTGAGTTCCAGTGAAAGACTATTTCCATTGGTAGTATTGTTTATAATGACATTTAATAAAAGTTAAAGTCAATCACCATCTCATGTATTACTTATTGAAAAAACGACCATTCATGTGAATTAAGTGACAACTAGTCCTTTTTTAAAAGTACTTCATAATTTGAACCTCTTAAGTACTCCGTCCGTTCTACGCAAATAGTCATTTTTTAAAAAGTATAATAATTAAGGATATATATATATATATATATATATATATATATATATATACATATAAGTACATAAATAACTATCAATACTTGAATATAAGAGGAATATAATTGAGAAAAATGTTAAAGATTCAACACAAAAGTTTTATTACATAGGCCTGAGATTACATAACCTTCTTCAACTTCTTGAGTTCTTTCCACCACTCAACATAATCATACAAAAAGTTACAAAAATGTTGTGGGTAAAAATGCCCCTACTTGGAAAAAGGCCAATGAGAGTTTGCAAAACATCAAGAAAAAAAATTAATTATGTCAGCTGGATCAATTGAATTTCTCTGGAAATTATAGGGTTGGATTGAAATCTTAACATTTGGGTAGATCTGCAGGTGGAGGAAGGAGCTTTTGATTGGGAAGTTTTCCATCCAAGACAAGCCAAGCCATCTTCAAACCCCAACTTGTGTGTACCTCTAGATGACAATGCATAAACCATACCCCTGTTCACATGCAACCAGTATCATCATCTCAAACAATATGAAATTACACAAATCAATATGTGTTTCTCTGTGAGTGTGTGTGCGTGTTTGCAACACAAAAATATACTTAAGTTCTTGCAGGGGACTGCATGTAAAATTCAGCATACGACCTTTGTAACACAATATATTCATGTGAATAATTGTAGCAAAACAAAGAGGTGAATATTTCTTTCCTCATATGGCATACCTGGATTATCTGCTTGAAACCGAATAGAAACCCATCCACCTGACGGCACACCAACGGTGTTCCTTTCAATAGGGTCGACAAGATTGAAGTTTTTAGGGTCTTTGTTTGGGTCATAGTTCCCAAACCCTTGGCCAACGACAAAGAAGTTGAAGCCATGGAGATGAAGAGGGTGGCTCTCCGCTCCAAGAATACTCGTATCCTGCAGAACTAGCTCCACACTAGTATTGAAAGGAAGAACCATAAGTTTTGTGCCATTACTCACTAAGGTATTGTTTGGAGGATTCCCCGTATAGTTGAACCAATGAATTGGATTAAAAGGAAAATCTGGACTATAGACGCCGCTTGATTGACCAAAATAGTGAGATTGGAGGAGGGCCGTGTTTGGCTGAACATATGATACGTTACTAATTGAAGCTGCAAATCTTGTCCCATTAGGTCCTTGACATGTTTGGTTTTTCCCGCATGGGCTTGTTCCAAGTCCTACTGTAAAAAATAAGTGTTTGTCGATTTTTTTAGGGACATTAGCAGGGAATTGTGCACTTGCCAAGCTACGGAGTTTATTTGAAAATTTTGTTGCAAAGGAAGTGTCATTTAGAGGTGGTAAAGTTGGTTTAAAGAGTGGAAACTTCTTCATAGATATGGTTGGTTCATGATCATATTCAAGAATACCAGCGACAGTGGAATTGTCGAATGTGCCTTGGCCAGTGACGTATGGTCTAGCAGTCATGAAAAAAACAGCATTTGGGGATTTTGGTTTGGTTCTTAGAAGAACATTGGTGGTTTGACCAGGGGTAATAAGAATGGTATCGATGTCAAATGGCTTGACGTAAATGGCATCAGCTTCGACAACGGTGAGAGTGTGGTTCGCTATACTGAAGAAGAGCTCGTCATTGAGTGCTGCGTTGATGAACCGGAGAAGGTAAGTCTTTCCGGGCTTAACTTTAAGCTTGAATGTGTCTGCAAGAAATTTCTTCTAGCTAGGTTAGGCTATATTCTTATGAAATAACTTTCTCAATGAATTATTGCAAGAGCATTTCTTTTATTTCGTAACCAATAACCCACTCTCTACACCCTATTTCCTGTAATGTACAGCACAAGGTACAATACCTCAATGCAAGAAATGAGGTGTAGAGGGTGAGTTTTGCGTGTGATTAGCCTCGACCTTTTTGTATATAACATGAGATCACAATACCTTTGTTCGAACAATTATACAAAGGCCCGGGAAGCCCATTGATGGTATAGGCCTCGGAGACATTTGGGCCCCCACCAGTTAGTGTGGCTTGGTTAATTATGGCCTCAGGATCTGCATTAAACCACTCTCCTGCAAATAGAATTGTGCAATGTTGTTATATATACACAATTTTTTTCGTCACAAAATGAATGTCCCTTTTTATTCATCATTATAAACAAAAATTGATATCTATCTTGAGAAGGAGTAAATGTGGTTAAATCTCAAATCAAATGTGAAAATTAAGGTTTTCTTTTCTTACCAAAGATGATAGGAACTTCTTTATGGGGTTTGGGAAAGGGGTAAGGCACATGAAGCTTGGGAAGAATGATAAGAGGGCCATAAAGACTAGCTCTTAGCCAAGAAATATGTGCATGCCACCATAAAGTTCCCCTTTGTCCAACAATGGTGTAGTTGTATACATAGCTCTGCCCTGTTTGAATTGGGCATTGCGTTACATACGCCGGTCCATCGGCCCATCCACTTCGAAGCTGTCGAATACCATGCCTGTTTCGCATCCAATACAAAAATTCATAAATAGATAAACCCGAGCTAGTTACAAGTCAGAGAATAGCTCAATAAATACATACCAATGGAGCGAAATGTTATTAGGGACATGGTTGACCACTTTGATTAGTAGGCGGTCGCCTTCCCTAGCAACAACACGTGGACCCGGAAATTTCCCGTTGACCGTGACCATGCTCTTCGTGTGGCACAGTCGTGTCACATTTTGTAACCTTACCTATAAACGATCATTCATCAAACGTTAACGACAAAAAGGACATAAGTATGAAACAACATTAACATAACCTAGACGTCAACGTACATTAAACTCGTAATGCCTGGTTATAGCAAGAGCTGATCGTGGAAGGAGAAATAATGCTATCAATGAGAAGAGAATTCCCATGAAATTAGAAACACCCATCTCTCTCTCTCTCTCTCTTTGGAGAAAGTTGAGAGAATATTGTTACCAATCAAAAGAAATTAACCTTAAACTTGGCTACTGCGTTCATACAATTGCATGTTGTTTGTATATATATATATATATATATGATCGGACCTAAAACTGCAGTTGGAGGGCAATTTTAGAGTACAGTCAAAGAAAATCATATTATTTATTTACTCTCTAGCTTCAAGCCTTTCCTTCATGGTGATGTTATAAGGTCCACAAAGGTAATGTGACACACAATATTTGATCATCTTGTTCATGTATATTGGCCTAAATATTTTGGTTGTCCCCATCTCTCAATTAATAAGTGTCTTTTTATTATTAAAAAATGTATGTTCTTTTCTTTTTCTGTTTTTTTTTGTTTTAAAAAATGTACATAATGTTGTTTGAAAAATACATACTATTGCTCGAAAAGTAATACTCCCTTCATTCCTAAATTATCGTTTTGGTGGATTTGGCGCACGGTTTAAGAAAATACATTTGATTAGATTATTAATATTAGTTTGATCTGTTGTTTACATTAAAGCCATGTGTATGTGACTCATAATTAAAGTATGATGAAAAAATAAGGGTAAAGTGGTAAAAGTGTTATTATAAAAAGGAAAGTTTCAAACTAATATTAATAAGGGATAAGTGTATCATTAGTCCCTGAACTTTGGCCAAGCACATCATTAGTCCCCAAACTTTCAAAAGTTTCACCACTGACCTAAGTAGGCTTTTTTAGCTCATTGGAGGTCCCTAGCCCATAACGCCGTTACTTTGTCTCCGTTAATGAACAAATGTGCATCTCACGTGAGGGCATTTCGGTCCATTGCTACACTATCGATTGTGGTCGTGATTTCATCTATGTAAAGAAGTTGGAGAACAGATAAATGGCTATAGATTGAGCCGGTTGCAGCTGACACACCAAAATTGAACCGGTATTGTTTAGACGAAGCATTTGAATCGACATCAGAAGAGTCCTTCTGCCAACGATCAGATAACAGGGCGGCGAAATATTTGGACCGACGGAGGACAGCAGAGTGGAGGTGTACCTGGACGTCGGATGTGGAATCGACGGCGGAAATGGACTCCGAGTCGTTGGGATCGAAAGGGGAGGAGTGTTCGAGGAACAGACAGAGGATGACGTCAACAGTGGCGGGGTCATTGAAACCGCCGGTCACAAATGAGAGGGCTGAGTGAGAGGAGGTACGGTGTAGAGGCAATGGTTTGTGGGAGACTTCCGTTAGGGGACCGTCGAGGCGGGAAGAGTCGATCACGGCGATGGCAGATGAGAGGCGACTGATGCTTCCAACGCGCTGCCGCTTCTTGAGCCAACCGCCGGTGCTTCCAACGCGTTGCTTTCTGCTGAAGAACTTTCCAAATTGAAGTCAGCTTCAACATCAGCAACATAAATTAAATGAAGTCAAAGTCAAACCGCCAATCAAAATTTAAAATGGTGGTCTCTATTTTCCATTGAGCCAGTCTCCTTTCAAATTACATATATTTTGATCAATTAATTTCTCTCTATTATTCACAAATCACAAATCACAACACTATGATCAAAGAAGCTTAATGCAAGCATTTGATCGAACATGGATCCTATACAATTAGTCCTGATCCTGAATCACCAGCTGTCGGAGCACCCAACCATCTCCGCCGCCATCTTCGCTGGCACACTCTCCTCCGTCGCCACTGAGATTCGCCACACCCGGTGGCTCTAGGGCCGCTCAAAAACTCCAATCGAGTGGCTCCTCTGCTTTTCGCTCGGGACGTGTCTTCTTCTGGTCCTACGCGTTTTACCTCTCCCGCTTCCTACAAATCTCGCGTACATTCTTCACCATCTTGTGACGCCGAAGACTCTCATTCTTCCAACTCTTGAACAACTCTTGACGATGAAGTCAGGGGCAAGTGGGACTGTTGTTAGAAGCTCTGTTCTCATCGTCAGATAATGTTGCTTTTGCTTTCGCTAGGGTCTCCCCTCCGAAAACAAATTTATCCGAAGAAATGCTTCATGGACTTATTTTAACAGCAATTCATGGACTTATTTGGACAGAAATACCCTCACGTGAGCTGCACATTTGTTCACTAACGGAGACAAAGAAACGGCGTGAGGTGCTAGGGACCTCTAATGAGCCAAAAACGCCTACTTAGGTCAGTGATGAAACTTTTGAAAGTTTGGGGACTAATGATGTGCTTGGCCAAAGTTCAGGGACTAATGGTACACTTATCCCTATTAATAATCTAATCAAACATGAAAGTAGGAAAATAGTCTAAATATTAGAAATTACGATTGTCCTTTACACGTTTTCATACGTTGAAAACGCGTAATTACATCATCATCACTAACATTAATTAACAAGTCGTTTTTCGATATAACATACACGAGAATCATTTAAAAATTAATCGGACATTCGATTTCGTAAATCCGTGTTAACAATATTCATTGTATCGAAGCATCTTTCCATACTTGCTGTTGCTACTTGCAAAATCAAGAACCCTAATTTCAGATAAATAGAGTGTGATTTGTGAATTGACTAATTGAGAAAGATTGAAAATATACAAGAAAATGAAATGAAACTGAGATGTATGAAAAACACAATTTGTACCAAATAGTGAAGCAGATCTGCAGATTTGACCGGGACTGGTGGCGATGTTGCAGCGGCAGGACGGGCGGAACTGGGAAGTGGGCTGTGGGTAGTGGGTGGGAAGGGAATAGGATTTGAGAGTTGGGAGAAATGGACAATGAGAGAATTGCTAGAATCCGAGAATGGGAGGGACTAGGGAGTCTCGATACTCTGTGGGGAGACAGGACATGACCACATCCCACAGGGTGACAGGGCCACATGGGGAGAGAGAGTGAGCGAGATAGATTGAGAGTGAGCGAGATAGATTGAGAGTGAGTGAGATAGACTGATAGTGACAGGACATTAGTTGACTTAGGAGGAGAGGGGGGCCCCAATGGAAAATTTTGGAGGGGTGCAATGGAAGAAACTACAAACCTACTCTTTTTTTTTTCCAGCGGTGTACATGGACACGACCGGTATGGTACATGTCCATCCGCCCCTGATTATTTGTGTAAGTGTTTCCCTAAAAACGAAAGTAGTAAGTGTTTTCCTAAAAACAAAGTTTTCTTAAAAACAAACGTTCCTAGAAACGAAAGTTTTGAAAGAAGACAATTATTTTGGAACGATAAAAAATAAAAGGAAGACAATTATTTGAAAACAGAGGGAGTACTTTGTTATTTATTTTATCTATAGAAGTACTATCTAATTAAGAACAAAAAGGATATGGGTAAATTCGGGTCGACCACTTTTCCAAATTTATAATCCCTCTAGTCCGTGATTTTTTTTTTCAACTAGAAAAAGATACTTTTTGTGATAAAAAGATTACGATACCCTTAACAAGTAGAGATGTTAAAAGGGTCGAAAACCGCATGGCCGACCCTGTTAAACTGTAACTGGAAAGGGTTAGAATCGAGAAAAAGTAACCATATTAAATTTAGGGCTAATAGGACTAGCCCTGTAGCCCTAAAGGGCTAAGGTCAACCTAATTAACAAATCTAACTAGAGAGGTTAAAAAGACCGAGAATCGCATCGAGAAAAGTTGACCCTATTAAATTCAGAGCTAATAGGTCGGACCCTATAGGACTATGGTCAACCCAATTTACATATCTATTAACCAGCATGTGGCGCGCTAGAGAAATGCAATGCGACGCATCAATTTAAAAAAATCAATTTTAATTTCCTAATCCAATTTTACATCGCGATGCAAAAAATGACACATCGAGATGCAAAATCATTACAAAAACAGACCTTTATCTACCTTCTCCACTACACAATCAACAAATTATTCAAATTTATATGCATCCCAAACTCAAATTGATGCATCATGATTCACAAATAATCCACAATGAGTCAAAATTGATAAAATTGATGCATCAAGATTAAAAAATGTGTCAAACAACGAAAAAAAGTCTATTCAAATATTTCATCGAACAGTTTATATGTATAGAAATACAAAATATAAAAGTAAATCTATTTTGAATCACACAAACACAATGATGAAGAACAACAACAACAATAACAATATGATATGAATAAGTAAAAGTGTGGGAAGTTAGGGTGATGAAGAAATAGTTAGTTGTAACCACCGTTCTTCTTCGCCACCCAACTCCCCACTCTTTTTCATCTTTATACTTTTTTGTGTGTCTTCGATCGAACGAATTCAATGACGATGTAGAAGAAGAAGAAGAAGGGAAAAGAAGATGAAATTTACAACGTTCTTTGAATTTGAGTATTATATGAACATTTATTTCAAAAATGGTTTTTGTAGTTTAAAAAAAGGGGCAGCGAGACGAATAAATATTTGGGAAAATGTACCAACCCGTAATTTCTCCAAAATGATATAGGCAAAATTCGGGCCGGTCCACTTTGTAAAGTTTTTAATCGCTAAAGTACCCTCTTTTTTTTTTTAAAACGGAAAAAAGTCACTTTTAGACTCGAAAAGAACGCGATACTCTTAATGAGGAAGAGGCTCGCTACGAATAACAACGGCGGGCATCGCGATTCATAGATTTATATATTGCGATACAAACTATTAATTTTATCTATTTTATGGTTAAAAATTTTAAACGATATATCGCGGCGCACATATTTTTGCATCATGATTCTCTTTTTATATATCGCAGTGCAATTTTTTTTTGTGGTTAGAAAAAGTAAACTGAGCAGCACGTATATCGAGAGTCAGCTTCAAAGAAAAATATCTACTGTCATTTTCTTTTCTTCTTTCTAAAACATTCCTCCTTTTGTTCGTCCTTAAATATCTACTGACATTTCTTCATATCTATCATTCCTTCATATATTCCTTCTTATTTCCATCACTTTTTCTTCAAATACAGCTTTGGTTCTAGATTCAACTAATATAGATCTTGATCTGCATAAATATTGTCCTAGATCCAGCAAAAATATGTTTGGTTGCAATCTTAATTTGTGCATCAGAATTAAAACATTCGTATAGTAATTCCTTTTCCTATGGGGTATCAGATGCATATCAATCTTAATTTGCGCATCGAATGCATAATATAAATTTTTTTAAAAAAACATCCTCTTCTTCTATCTTTATCATTAGTGCTCTATGTCTTTTTGGCTTCCAACCCATTTGACGTTTGACTTTGGTTTATGTGTGGTCGGGAAAGAGAACAGTGGAGGAGGAGCTTCAACCATGGAGCAGTATTGAGGGAGCTCAAAACAACATATCATGGTGAACATTTTTTTGAACCGCAATTCCCTTATATATATATATATATATATATATATATATATATATATATATATATATATATATATATATATATATATCGTGGTTCTCATGTTTATATGTCGCGGTTCTAAGAATAGATATGTATAGGTTTGTAATAGACATTTGTTGTTTGTGGTATTTTCAGGAACTTTAGAAACAATCGTTTCTCTTCTAAATTTAATCAAGAACATAATGAGTTTTTCCATTGAAGAATGGAGAGAATTAGAATAGATTATAATGAAGAAACGATGATTTACATAAGAGATAATTTAATGAAACTATTAAAGGCATCCGGAATACATTGAGGCCCATGAAAGTTTAAGTATAGGTTTTGCACCGCGATATATAAAATTATGCAGTGCAATTCATGCGGCTAGTCATTAGCTACGTGTTCATTAAAGGTAACGTAGTCATTTCGCTCCCAAAAGTAACTTTTTGTAGTTAAAAATAAAAATGCGGTACTGGAATAATAATAATTATTATTTTTTCAGAAAGAGGACCGGCCCATAATTTTTCAAAAGGATATCAACTTTGAGTTGCTCAAATGTCGAATACTATGTTGTGATGACGGATTGGGCCATTCTTTGGCACCAATGTGTTCAGTCAATTATGGATCAATACTAGACCAAATCCAATGTTCTAATTTTTTGAAAAAATTGCGGGTCGATCCCCTTTTTCAAGTTTTCAATCGTTTCAGTCTCGTGTTTTTTTTTTTCAATCGCAAAAAGTTACTTCTAGAGGTGAAATGATTACGATATCCTTAATGAGCCTGAGGCGCGCTATAGAAATGCATCGCCATGCATCAATTTAAATGGAATCTATTTTAATTACCAAATCAATTTTTGCATTGTAATGCATCAATTTTTGTTTTGCGATGCATCAATTTTAGTTGTCTAATTCAACTTTATTTACCAAGTCCAATTTTGCAACGCGATGCAACAATTTTTGCACCGCGATGCAAACATCAATTGTAATTATCTAATTAAATTTTATTTATCAAGTCCAATTTTGCATCGCGATACATCAATTTTTGCATTACGATGCAAAAATCAATTTTAATTGTCTAATTCAATGTTATTTATCAAGTCTAATTTTGCATCGTGATGCAGAAATCGTTATGAAAACAAACATTCATTTGTTTTATTTCCATTACACACTCAGCAGATGATTCAAATTTATATAAATCTTTCATGTATCTCAAATCCAAATCGATTCATCACAATTCATAAATAATGCATTGTGATTCAAAATTGATGCATCCAGATTCAAAAAGAGGCCAAACAACTAGAAAAAAATATTATTAAGACATTTCACTGAACAAGTTTACATGCATAACAACACAAAACATATAAGTAAATCTATTTTGAATCACACAAACACAATGATGATGAAGAAAAGAAGGATAACAACAACAATACCAACAGCATGATATGAATAAGTAAAAGAGTGGAAAGTTAAGGTGATGAAGAAATAGTTAATAGTAACCCCCGTTCTTCTTTACCACCCAACTCCTCACTCTCTTTCCTCTTTGATGTGCATATTTTGGATCCGCCTCAATGGTGTGTGTGCCTCATCTAATGGCCTATTATATTTTACATATTTTCAGAAGGCTTGGTCCAGACAGATGGTTTACGAGCTAAGCCCATTCTATCCAGGTATAAATAACCCTACTAATCCATAGTGAAGGGAGCTCTCTCTATTCTTCTGATTGAGAATCACACACGCACTCGGGGGCTATGCGCCCTCTCTTTCATACGTGTACTGATAAACACGCCAGAGGGTTTTAGGTGGGGGCCCTCCTCGCTGACTCACAATGTTTATTTTACAGATAATATAGCCAGAAATCCACCACCGACGACAATATGGCTGCCGGATGGCAACTCCGACGACCCACGTCCACTGCTACCTTCTGCACCCTCGGTATGATGCTTTTTTCGATACATCAGTTGGTTCCATTGTCGGGAATCGAAATAATGGAAAAAATTGAGTGGCTGAAGGGGAACGAAAATCGAGACAAAGCTTAAGGAAGGAATTATGACAAAATGGAGAGGATCATTTGAGGAAAGCCGCTAACAACGCTGAAGGATTTCTCTCACTTTTGAAGAGCATGGAGCAGCAAACCAAAACCGGCATCACAGATGGTTTCGTCTCACCGGAGCGATGCCGGTGATACCACAACTACCATTGTTCGACCTCACACGTGTCGCCATGAGGGGTTGTGGTGGGCGGAAGAACATCTCAACATCTTTCACCCTGTACAAACCCAGATCATAATATTGCAGCGGAGCATGGATGAATTTGAAGTTTCAACAACAAATTAGGAGCTGAAAGGGAGAGTAAACAAAATTTCAATTTCGTGGTCTTTTTTCCTGAAAATTAATAGAAGATGGCGACAGTGTCTTCTCCTCCGCCTTCTCAACCACTCATTGTGTAGTTTGTGGAGCCTCGCTTATAACTGAAAATTGTTAGCAATGTGAGAATCTCCGTCGAAGGAACCAATGGTACTCACATGCACTACCAACGACAATGGTAGTAGTTGGCCCCTCACGCGTCAGTCACGCACCGGAGACACGCCCCACGTAATCCTCCATCATGCGCCGGTTACGACGCATTAAATGGCATAATAGTTTTGGTGAGTAATTGTCCTTGTTCGCGGAAGGAGTGGGATGGTCGGTTCATCCTCTTTGGGGTTGGTTCAGATTGGTTCCCACTTCCCACCATTCTCAGGTGTTCTCTTTCCTTTTTCTCTCAGGTTTCTACGAATTTTACTTGCGTTACTCTGCTTGTCAGGTAGCTATTATATGCCTAACTAATTAAAGTTAAGTTAAAATGAAAAATCGTTTGATTGCTCAAGACTATTGCAACTTGTACGGGTTTGCAACAAAAAGAGAATGCGCTTAAGTCACCAATTATTGATTATCATAATTATGGGGTCATGATCATGATTTATTGGTTATTTAATTTTGGGTTAATTACTCATGACATTTATTATTTAGCATAAAGTAAGTTAAATGTAATTAAGTGACCAATTATGACATGCAATATATGATATTATGAGGAGCATTCATGTCATATATAAATTGCATTAAATACGTCCAATGAATCTTGAATTATTGACTTAATTGCATTGTGCACGAGATAACATGATTTATTTGCTTATGAATCAAAATAGTGATATTACGTCATTTTTTGGTCTTGTTGTGTAGAAACGTGATTACTTTCTTACTCACCTAAGTTAAATGCGCAAAACAAACCCCAATTTTATTAAATGGAAAAATATGCTTGATTTGCAAATTGTGCAAATAAGGCTTCAGGTTATGAAGTCTATGTCAACAGAGCCTAGGCTTTCCCCAACAGCTCTACCGTGCTCGAGCACACTACGAGCCTTAACAAGCAGTAACTACTTGGAGATCTGAGCGACCAAAATGAGCATACTATATGTCGGCCTCTGCCCGAGAGCCAACATTACGAATTAGTGATACTTCTCAACTTCAATATAAACCCTCGAATTTGAGAAGTGGGGGCTACACCAAGGAAGATTAAACATGATACGCTTTTTCCCGGGAGCTACTCTGTACTTTACGCTCAAGCACGCTATTATTGTGCCCAAGCCACACTATTAGATTTTGCTCTGTGTACGCATGCACTTTCAGCTTGCCGCTCAGTTGTTATCTCGATTATTCTCTTTTTCATGAGTAAGAGATATCTTTTCTCGTGGAAAACAGTTGGTGTTTGAGCATGTTATCTCGATTATTCTCTTTTTCACGAGTAAGATGTATCTCTGCTTGTGAAAAGGGTTGGTGTTCGAGCTTGTTATCTTAATTATTCTTTTTTTCACGAGTAAGAGGTGTCTCTCCTCGTGAAAAAGGGTTGGTGTTCGAGCATGTTATCTCGATTATTTTTTTTTTAACGAGTAAGAGGTATCTCTGCTCGTGAAAAAAGGTTGATGTTCGAGCCTATTATCTCGATTATTATCTTTTTCACGAGTAAGAGGTATCTCTGCTCGTGAAAAAGAGTTGGTGTTCGAGCCTGTTATCTCGATTATTCTCTTTTTCACGAGTAAGAGATATCTCTGCTAGTGAAAAATGGTTGGTGTTCGAGTCTGTTATCTCCATTATTCTCTTTTTCAAGAGTAAGAGGTATCTCTGCTCATGAAAAAGGGTTGGTGTTCGAGCTTGCTATCTCGATTATTCTTTTTTTCACGAGTAAAAGATATCTCTGCTAGTGAAAAAGGGTTGGTGTTCGAGTCTGTTATCTCGATTATTCTTTTTTTCACGAGTAAGAGGTATCTCTGCTCGTGAAAAAGGGTTGGTGTTCGAGCCTCTTATCTCGATTATTCTCTTTTCACGAATAAGAGGTATCTCTACTCATGAAAAAAAGGTTGGTGTTCGAGCCTGTTTTCTCGATTATTCTATTTTTCACGAGTAAGAGGTATCTCTGCTCGTGAAAAATGGTTGGTGTTCGAGTATGTTATCTCGATCATTCTCTTTTTCACGAGTAAGAGGTATATCTACTCGTGAAAAATGGTTGGTATTCGAGTTTACTCGCGATTGAGTTGTACACCGTGCCAACCTGCGCTTTTGCTCGCTAGCTTTTCAAAGGTAGTTCTGCTCGCATAGCCGAGTACTGAAACTTGACCTTGGCCCAAGTGGCGTTCTGCTCGCTATATAAAGACTTATACAATCAAATTATAAAGCATACTGGTTAATTAAAATATACAATGACGGTCAAAAACGACTAAAGTCGTGACTTATTCTGGCATTTCGACTATCATGTTTTCCAATGTGAAAGTGATTAAGGCCTGGCCGTCCCGAGAAATTAAAAGAAGATTATGAGCGAATAATACTCCTTACCCTCGAGATGAATCTTGAAGAATAATAAGTAAGGGGCTACTAATGTGCATATTTTGGATCCGCCTCAATGGCATGTGGGCCTCATCTAATGGCCCATTATATTTTACATATTTTCAGAAAGCTTGGGCCAGGCAGATGGTTTATGAGCTAGGCCCATTCTATCCAAGTATAAATAACCCCACTAGTCCATAGTGAAGGGAGCTTTCTCTCTTATTCTGATTGAGAATCATGCACGCACTTGGGGGCTACGCGCCCTCTCTTTCATACGTGTATTGATAAACACGCCGGAGGGTTTTAGGCAGGGGCCCTCCCCGTCGACTCACGGTGTTTATTTTACAGATAATATAGCCAGAAATCCACCATCGACGACAATATGGCCGCCGAATGGCAACTCCGCCGACCCACGTCCACTGCTACCTTCGGCACCCCGGTATTATGCTTTTTTGGATACATCACTCTTCATACTTTTTATGCATTTTCGGACATATGAATTTAACGACGATGGAGAAGAAGAAGAAGAAGAAAAAGAAGAAGAAGAAGAAGAAGAAGAAATTTACAACGTTTTTTTACATTGGATATTATAGGAATATTTATTTTGGAAATGGTCTTTTGCGATTGAAAAAAATAACAGTGGACTAGAAGGGTTAGAAACTACAGAAAAGGGACCGGCCAGAATTTAACCCAATTTTTTTAGTTAATGTATATAATATTACCCAGGATTCGTTCTTCAAGAGCGACGAGCGTCGGGTTTGATGCGACACACAAGTTAAGAAAAGATAATTGACTATTATATATATTACTAATATTGTGTATTTTTATAAGACAGTCACGTGAGAGTGGACCTGTAAGATCCCGATTTCCGGTTAGCTTGAATTGCGTGCAATGCTCGCATTTCTTATGTGGTTGACTGCTCGTTTGGTTTGTGAGAGAGTCTAAATGTGTATGAGAGATCACATTAAGACCAGAATACTTTTAAGAGATGTCATATAGTTGTTGACTTGCTAAAGTCAAAAGTCGTAACCCGACGGTAGTTGAAATGCGACGCGATTGAGAGTTTATTCGGGTTTTGTGTTTTGGACCTCGATTTGGTCCCAGATCTTTACATGATGATTAAATAACATGTTTAGATGTGTTAGAGTTCTAATTGGATGCATTCCATAAGTCTCGTGAAGTTTTGACGCCTCGAGAATAGCAATTCTCCTTTTCGCGTAGTTTGAGACTTAGCCGGGCGATCGTCTCGTCTTTCGGGAGCTTATTTCCTCTATCTGTTGTTCATCATCTGGGAGGCATTCAGGCCTATTTTGTAGCCCTAATAGGTGTTTACAATCATGGGTTATTACCCGTCGGTTTGCGGTTTCATTCGACGTTTAGATAGCAAGTTGTTACGTCTTGCGTCGGTTTTGCCCCGGGTTGTTTCGGGTGTTGTTTATGGGAGTCTAGACCTACTTTAAAATTTGTTTGAGACTTGGATTGATTAGTTTAATGTTTGAGGACCTTAAGGGTTCAATTGTGAGCCATTTCGAAGCTTTAAGGCTCGAGGATGCATGCGGGAGAGGCCGGGACCGAGCAAGGAAGCAACAAAAGCCGGGAAAGGGTAGTTAGGAGTGATGCGGTCGCATCACTCAAATACAAAGCGACCGCAAGGGTCCCTGAATGGCTGTTACGGGATTTTTTTGGGGAAATCGCAATGTTGACCAATTATACCCACCCAAACCCAATCTAAACTAAACTTAAACCCTCCTACTTACCTTAATACATGTCCTAAACACTTATTAAAGTTTTGGAGGTTGATTAGTGGGATAATTAAGGTGAGATAATCCCACCTATATAAACCAAACCCAATCTATTCTCTCTCATTACAGCCGCATAGAACGACCTCTTCTCTGCCCGTCTTCTGTGATCATTCATCAAAAACGTGAGGGAGCTGGGAGAGACGACTTCTAGGGCTCGTGAAGGGTGCGATCTTGGAGGCCAAGGCTAGGGTTCTCCTTCCCCCTTTCCACACCGTGAGTTTGAAGAGGAGAGTTGAGGAGAGCAACCTCACCTCTAGAAATTCGGGTATGGCAGCTTGTTAAGGTCTGCAATAAGGTAAGTTTCTACCCTCTTTCTCATTCTTTTGGCTCCATTGACCCTAGGGAAACAATCATCCTTGCTATGTGAGGTCAATGGAAGCAATTTCTAGGGTTGCTAGAGATGCCATGAACCCTAGGTTTTCAAATGTTGATTAGTTTGGATGAACCTATGTGAGACCATGATTTATATGAAATTCATGTGTTAAATGGCCTATTAAGCTTGGGTATGTGAATGATTCATGGGTATTGAGTTTGATTGATAGAGATACTTGGAAGGGGATTTTTGCCCAAAATGTGTTTTGACTTGTTAACATGTTGGTAAACATGATTATTATGCTAGATATGTCTAGTAGAATATATTAGACCATGTTGTGTGATTAAATCACATTTTGGAGAATATGATTGGTAAGGTGAGCTAAATGAAGTTGTGCCCAAATTGATGAATTTGTTCTATGTTGCTTTAATAAAGGTTTTGTTGGGTTTATGTGAGTTCAATGAACTCGGGATGATGACTAATGTTGATGGTTATGAATATAAGGGAAATTGAGACCCATGGCTTCTATGCCCTAAATTTTGGAAAGTGTAAATTGGACTCATCGGAGTCATTATAAGTTCGATTATGTGCTAAATGAACTTGGGTTGAAATCCTATGACGATTGGATTTCGTTTGGTTAATGGAGTGAAAAACATAACTTCCAAACTTTAAATGGTTGGTGACTGTGATATGTTTTGTGGATTTTTAGTCTTGGGAATTAAGCCCGAATGACTATTGGGATTTGGTTGTAAACTTTGAGGAATTATTACGGTGTGAATTTATAAAACACATAAAGAATGAAATGTGTTAATAAGACTCAACGGAGTCGTTATAAGGCCAATAAAATGATAAAAAGCCTTGGGCTGAAACCCTACAATGTTTGGGTTTGTTTGAGTTATGTTTGTGCGCACCGGGTTTTGGTTTATGTCTAAGTGAGACACTTATGTCGTGGAAACTCATTAGAAATATGTTTTGAGCATGCTTGTTAGAGCATGGACATTTGAGACCAACGTATGGTCACGTGTATAATTAAGAGAAGATTAAGAAAGAATTCTCTCCTTAAGGATTTTGGTTGCGTGCTTATAAAGCACTTGTGAGAAAGTGACTACGGAGTAGTCATGATGTTTTCAGTATGGTGTTGGTGTTATCGATCATGTATGACGATTAGGACTATGATTGAGTCCGGTGTACTCAAAATAAAGACTAAAATAATAAGTCTTGAATTGTGGATATTTTGAGACTAGCGTAGTAGTCTTTGGTTTGATTTGAGTTGAGGATTAGGGAAGACCTCACATTACATTTTATTAAGCTTGTAGGCTATACTTGACTGGTTGATGACTTGAGGAATAATAAGTACCTCAATATGTAGTTTTGAACTAAACTTGTAAGTTAGTTAAACACATTGGTTATATGCAAATATATGCATTGTTCTTGATACTTGGTAGAGCATTATGTCCTACTTGATTATATGCAAATATGTGCATGGGTTATGGAATTTCATGGAGCAGTATGCCCTATTTGTTTATATGCAAATATATGCATGGTTTATGAGATTTCGTAGAACATTATGTCCTACGTGGTTATATGCAATTATGTGCATGGTTTATGAGATGTTGTAGAGAATTATGTCCTACATGAGTTAATGAGCCCGGTAATAATGAATTTGGTCTCATTGGTTTATGCAAGTAAATATCTACTTGATCGTTTGGTTTAAAGTCCACCGGGGCGGGTTTGGTTGTTGTGGCAAATGGGACGATTCATAGCCTTTGGGAACAATCGCTATGAATCGTTGCATTGGGTCCTTTTTCTCCTCACTATTTGGCCAATAGTGGGATGTGGTCTCGAGAGAGCCATCTAGCCTACTTCGAGCTCCCATTTCTCATCCCGAGATCGGATGAATGTAACGAGTACTCATTAAGGGAAACTGATGAGTTGTGATTATTTGGGGAGGAAACCCCAGGGTATGATTGATTGGGTATTGAGCCCGGATCTTGGTTTGAGATTTGATCTCATGGTAAGTTGGTTGGGTGTTGAACCCGGATTTGATTGTAACGGTTCGAAATCGCTCGTTACACATGTTTATTTATGAGCATTTATATGAAAAATAATATGCTACTTGATTTATGTGAGTTTATGTGCTTTAAAAATTAAGTACATGTTTCATGATGGTATACTAGCATGATACCATGGTTTTATGTGATTGTGCATTTATACCATGCCATGTCATAATATGCCACATGTTGCATTTAGAAACTTACTGGGTCATTATGACTCACTCCGTGTGATTGTTTTCCTAAGTGTGTGCGGTGATCCCGTTAAGGCAAATGCTTCGGATAACGACTTCTAGCAGGTGGTCTTCCAAGTTATAAGCTTGGAGTTATTTATTATTTATTTGTGAGGCTCGAATGTAAAGTTATGTAGACTTTACTTGGGTAGATTGTAGTATTATGTTATAGTTGTGTATTTGGGAGCCGGTTGTATAGCCGAGTCTTTGTATCATTAGAGATTATTTCCGCTATCGTTTCGAGCATGTGTGGCTCGTTTATTCTAGCTTGTATTATTATTGTTCCTACCTCCGACAGTTTTAGCCGTGAGTTTTGGTTGGTGGTTTAGCATTGATTATATTGTTATGGTTAAATTGTTCCTCCGGCATGTTATAGCCGTTGAGTGATGTTTATCAGGTTGGGATTTTGTCTGTTGCCGGCCTTGGTTGCCGATGGTTTGTTGTGCGTGTCTAATGTTGCGTCACGCGCGTCAAATTTTTTTTGGGCCGAGAGATTTGCTATCTCTTTGGTTGTTTATTTTTAGGAGCTTGATAGCTTGGGTTCCATTTTAGTTTAGCTTCCGCAGGTTTTAGATGTTATTATCCTGTATTGCCGTTATGGCTCTATCTTCCTGTCTTGAGCTTGTTGGCTCATCTTGTGACTCGCACCATTATGCTTAGCAGGTGCTTGTCTGTCTCTTAGTTTGTCCTGATGGCACGACCTTGGGATCTCGTATTGAGATCCGGGTCGGGTCATCACATGACCATTAATAAGAGAATCCTCAATGTAATACTAGATTTCGTGCCTGTGCATAAGGCACGGTGTCAGTATGGACGTGATCAATGTATGAAGTGAGCATGATGCGAATAAATTAATATATGTTTGAAATTTTTTAAGGGTCGCCTCAATGTATACTACAAAAAAATGACATCCCAAAAACTAAAGAAATAATAAATATTATTGGTTGTAAAAGAGTATAATTAAACGTCAAAAAACATTTTCTCTCCCACACGCACATCAACCAAACACTTGTTAATTGAAATAAACTTAAAAATGAAAATCTCAACAAACAAAAACCATAAAATAAATTGAATGAGACAGAGTGAACAAACAAAAGATTATTTGAAATCGAAATCACAAATATTTCAGACTAATAAGGGAAACTTAACACAATTTTTTTAAAAGAAAGAAATTAAAATACAAATATTTAAGATTACAAAACTTACGAACAATTTTTTAAAAAAATAAATCTAGGTAGGACAAAAATTAAATTTAGATTCTGTTGATTACGATAACAATCAATTAAAAAATTAAAAACTAAATATTTGTAAAACTAGTAAATCTAGGCGGGACAAAAAAAAGGGATAAAAATTAAATTGATTCAGTTAATTACGATGAAAATCAATTAAAAACCACAAATCATAGTGAAATAGTAAAACAATAAATTACGGTTAATTAACAATAACTTTCATTTACATCCTTCTATAATTACCGCAGTAATAACTAGTAATATCTTAAAACAATAACGGTCATTCATCTGTCGTCGCACATGTGAATATATGATTTAATTGTGATGGTAGGATCTCGGTTAAAAAAATTAAATCTCAGCCTATTGCATACATATAATCCAAGGCCTATTGTAATATAGATTTATATACATCTTTTTAATTGGATCCTACTATTATCTATATACTTTTCTTTTCTTATTTCATTTAAGAATATATATTTCAATTCCTAATCTTCTTAGCTGGCTTCCCAATAAAAATTGATTGCAATTTGTCCCCCCCAACTGATCACACATATAAACACATAAGAAGATTCTTTTTTTTCTTCTTATTTAGGAAAAAAATTTATTCCCTCTCCAACATGGAAAGTGTAAGAAGATTGCTTTCATTGAGTTGAGGCTCTTCTTAATAAGAAGAGCATGCTAAGAAGATAAAATGGGGATAGTCTAATATTGATATTCTCAAATCAATTGCAAAGGTAACTTCCCAAAAACGAAATATTAAAAGGATATTTTTTGTGGAACGACCTATAAAGTAAAAAAAAAAAATTATGAACAAATGGAGTAGTTTATTTTTGGAAAAATTGGTTGATGGTACCTTTTCTCAAATATATTTTCGCTACAGTCCCTAGTTGTTTCTCAACTATTAAAATCTATTTTTGAAATATTGTTCATAAATTCTCCAAATCGTCATCTTCTACAGTTCTAACCATTACTTTGGAGTTCAAAAATTACGATTGTTACGCAACGAAATGGGGATAACCTGTCGTTCAAGTCGCTGGGGGTAACGCCCTCTCGTGAAGGTTCAGGGGCAACGCTCCTAAAAGTTAAACGATGTTTCTGATTTATTAAGTACGAAACTATAATGGAATGTTGAAAGATTTTTCAGTAGGGACAAAGGCGGAAGAGGTGAATAAAGGAGAAAAAGAAGGCTTACGACGGAGGAGAAGATATAGGACACGAGGGTCTTGTTCATCAATTTTTGCAGTGCGATGCGAAATTGGATTAGGTAATTAAAATTGATATATTGTGGTGTAAAATTAATGCAACGCAACACAAAATTGGATTAGATAATTAAAATTAATACATCACAATACAAAAATTAATGCAACGCGATGCAAAATTGGATTATACAATTAAATAGATACATCGCGGTGCAATAAATAATGCAATTTGAATTGATAGTTGTTACTAGGGTTTGGTAAGTTTCATGCCGTATATTTGGTTGTATGTTTGAATCTTGATCTGTACTTTTGAATGCTTGTTTGGAGCACAAAAAAGAGTCGTTTTAGAGTGTGAAGGGCAGATAGTTAAATTGAGAAGTACTACTTCAGGAGAAGCTCAGTTTGGTGGCTTATGTATTGTCCTGGGCATTCCCCATATAAGCAAAAGGCAGTTATCAAATGGACCTTTTAAGCACTTCCCTCCCAAGCAAAGATTATAGCTCTTGTTCTTTGCCCCCTTAATTTTTATTTTTCCTTTTTATTAAATGTTGTGTCCGAAATTAAAAAAAAAATTGTAGATGAAAAAACTAAAAAAAGATAAAGGAAAAAACTTAGGAAAGATAGTTTTACGGGTACTTTATATAAGACGGATCTCTTTGACCCGATACACCGTGTGTTGATCGGTTGAGTTGTGAGTAGGCCTGACAATTACAACCCAAAACCATCCAACCCGACTTGAAAATTACCCGACCCAAAACAGTTATATTTTTGGGGTTGAAATGGGTACCCATTTTGACTCGAAAAATAATAGGTTGGTTAAAGCGGGTCGAACCCGTTACTCATTTCGACCAGTTCTTTTTTTGCTACATAAATGTAAGTTTTTTTTTTTGGAAAATTGTGGGTCGAAACAACCGACCCGTTTTAACTCATTATTTATTTTGATCCGTTTAATTTTGAGTTATAACGGGTCACAACCCATTTCGACTCGTTACTTGTTTCAACCCGACTTATATCTGACCTAACCCATCTAATCACCCGCCCTAGTTGTGAGAGTGGGGATCCGACTATAATTTAATATTTGTAAAATAGTCTCGGGAGACCTACTCAAAGATTGAATACAGTACACACGAAGATGAAAAGAAAAATGGATTTTTGATATAAATGAACGGCAATGTCGTTGTATTTCTGATGGTATACATATTGGTACACAAGACTTGTCGTAGTTGTACCAATTCTCTTTCTATATGGCATGGAGATGAAAATACGAGGAGTCCTAAGGTTAATTCGTATGTAATATGTATACATTTAACACTTTATATATATGTTTAGGTCGGGTTTTCAGTGGGTTATAAGCAAGCTCGGCCGATCGATCGAACATATTTCATGTCTAAATTCTCGTTAAACTAACATACCGACGACCCATCATTTTATCTTTTATACTCATTTTGTTTTTAAATTATCGTCATCTTTGATATGACACATCGTTTAAAAAAAAACAATTGACTGTATTATAAATATTGGTGAAATGAGGGGTTTTTATTTAATACCCTTGAACATATGACCATAATTAAAGTAAGGATAAAACGGTAAAAATATTTTCCTAAAAGGAAAAGTTTTGAAAGTGGATAATTATTTTAAAACAGACGAAAAAGGAAATATGAACGATAATTTGAAAATTTTGATTATTTTAACCAAGAAAACGTATTAACTCCCCAAAATGCCTCAAAAGTATAAGCAACTCTCTTTCTCCTTCACAATGGACTCTCTCACTCATGCATTTGCGTTTTTCCACCTCTCTTCCTCCCTCTCATCCGCCTCCGTCACAGCATCAACATATGCATCATCTCCAAGCGAGCTTCATCTCCAGTTGCTTTTAATCTCTCTATTGCAGCACCACGAGCTCCATTTATGATGAAATCTCTAAACCCTAACTTTGCTCCTCTCTCTCTCTCTCTTAATCGACCCTTCAATCAATCATGAGTTGATTAATCGTCTCAATAAGAGTATTTCAGGATTTTCAATATTCAAATCTGGCCATATAAGATTTTTTCCCCATAAGTTAGATCATTTTTTTATACAACATCAGTAAATTGAAGAAACCCCTTCGATATGACATAAAGATGATAACACGAGAAGCCCTAAGGTTAATTTAATTGTAATATTATCTAGTACATTTAACACTACATATATATATGTATGTATATATATATATATATATATATATATATTAGTATACGTGTTTGTACCTTAAGCACGATGTCGATATGAGATCAGTTCAATAAATGGTCGGGATAAACAAAACTGATAACTGACGGGTAATTCAAACAAAACCCACAACTGAAAGTTTTATATATAATTGTAAAAGGGTAATTCAAACATAACTCATAACTGATAGATTCATTTATTACTCACATACTTACGAATCATCTGAACCATCAATTGTGTTAAACACAATTCGATTAAGACCGTCAATTAGACCATAAGTTCTTTTATATAGTACACATTTAACACTATATATATATATATATAACCAAGCTCGGGCCTGAGATAATCAAGTCTAAATTATCGTTAAACTCAACCTATATCATTCTAATCTTAAGATCGGCCCCAATTTTTTTGGGCCAAACGAATGGGCTATAACGTAACCGACCTTTTCGACTGTCCTATGACATATATATATATATATACAAGAACAAAATAGTTTTTATGGTTTCCTTGCCATGGCCACAATATCCTCCAATAACGTTGTTTTTTCTGTTCTTATTCAATTCTTTTACTCTCCTTACTTTGGCAGGAATTCACTTTCGTTTGGTTCGATGGAAATTTGAGGTGAAGCAAAAGCCAGAGTGAAGTATTATTTATTATGTAATATCAATTGTTATTATTTTCTTAATAGCCTTTTTGGGGTTTGCGGGAACATGCTCGGCTGTAAGTTCAATTGACAATGAAATAAAGTTAGAGGGGGGGGGGGAATAACCTTTTAAAAACTTTAAAGGTAATTTTGAAAATCTTCAAAAGATGTAGTGAAAAAATAAAAATTTTCAGCAGCTGATCAACAGGTAGCAGCTACTAAACTAAAAAGAGCAGATTGATTTGGTTTTCTTGTGATCACTTAAATATAAGACTAAATTGAAAAACAATATATAAAATCAACTAAGTAAAGAACTCATGACTGTAGTTGTTAAACACTTAAGTAGATAGAAATTGTTTAAGTGTATGAAGAGTAAACCCAAATAATTTTACAAATTACAAGTTCTTCAAAGATAATCCATTTATTCTAAAATATGTGTCTCATATTGACTTTAAATGAGTTTCTGAAAAAAGAGTAAATTTTAGCTAAATTTTCATTAATATCCTTAAAGTATTTTTTAATAGTGTCAAATCAATAGAACTCTTCCCTTTTCATCTCATAATTAATAAGGTTAATATAGATAATTTGCTTAAAATTTATTCTAAAAATTACAAGGAGGCCCTTGTTCTAGAACATCCAGAATCGAAAGGAGTACAACATTTTTTTTATCTAATGACTTTGAACAATTTTCGGGGGGCAAATATACAAACTTAGGTAAAATGGTCTTATATGTATTTTATGTAAGACGAATTATCTTGACCCAACCCATCGTATATTTATGCATTGAGTTGTGAGAAAGTGATGCTTTATCTTACCAATTAAAATCTGTAAAACGATTTAGCAGGAAACCTACTTTTTTCGGGGCCATTTAATTGATTGTAAGCCAAACCCTTGGTTACTTATGTACGTATATACAAATAAATTAGACTCTTTTTTACACTAGTAGCCTTGAAACATGATACATGTCAATTCAAATTTTTGTCTTAATTTTTCTTATATTTTGGTTTTGCCACCTGTCATATTCCAAAAGCCGCTTGTATAAGAAATATTTTGCAGTAATTGTTAATAAAAATTTAATTCAAAATAAATACTACTCGTAATAACTTATCAAAGCATGCACAAAATTCCTCTTACCTCTTTAGGTTTTTTCCCCCTTTTTCGAAGGTGACAGTATGTACCAATTAGGGGTGACAATTGGGTATTATTGGATAATTTGGATAAAACCATTATCTACCAAATATAGTTAATAAGTGTTATTGGATATTATCCAATAACACCCATTAAGCTTAATGGGTGTTAATGGATAATATACAATTATATCCATTAATAAATGGATAATATCCAATAAGTAACATCATATTTTAATTTATTTTTGAGTATTACTTTCCTAGATATATTATTATTCACTAATCATAACACATAAAAAAACACACAAAACTATACAAAAACACATAAACACACACACACACACACACACACACACACACACATATATATATACAGACACACACACAACACCTGCTCAAAGAATAACACAATCATAACTTGTGTTAATTGCAATAAATTAGAGAAATTATAGTAGAATAAAAAAAAGTTACATATACAAAAATTAAAAAAAGACAACAAGCAGTGGATAGTTATGATTCCGACTATACTAACAAATACACACGACTATCAGACCAATATACTCTCTTCGTTCGGGAAAAAAATCCAATATTTCATTTCGAGATGTTTCACTTAAATAGTCAACTTTCAAAAATTGAGTCATAAAAATGTCATTTTATTACTAATGGGCTACTAAAAGTTAACGAAATGAAATGAATCATCAAATATTAAAAAATGTCATAATTTGTGGTCATTATTTTTTTTTTATATATACATATTGATGTGGCAAAAACACAGCTTGGGTCGTCCTTGAATTGGGTAGGATATCTGGGCTTTGGATCGTCTTCCCTGAGCCTGTTAAGAACACAAGAACACTTGAGTGGAAGTGTAAGGCAGAGCCTCGCGAAACCCCTCCGGCGTGAGAGTAAGTCTCGTGTATAAGCTTGAAAGAAATTCGATAGAGTATCGAGGCTCAAGAAAGTGTGTGTACCTTGTTAATGATGATGAAGAGGTATTTATAGACCTTCAAGGTGATTGAATCCGTTTAGGATTCAGTTTCCATAGTCATCCAATCAATCAAGGGGAGAATCCCTTGATTTTAGGCGTGACAGGCGGTTGGCCGCGTAGATGTAGGAGCAAATAAGGCAAGTGTTCTGCCTATACATGGAAACATTTGACTTGTCATGGAGAGCAAGCCTTCGGTGTTTCCCAGCTGATGTGTGCCCGGGCGAGCAGAGCTCTACCCGGTTGTTCTATTTGCGTTGCTCTTGAACTCGCTGTAGGTCCAAGGGACGGCCCCTGGTCGGGTGGGCAAGGCCAACACTCGACCTGGTTTGGACGAGATGAGCCTGGTTTCCTTGCTAAGTATGTATGATGTCCGGGCATGGCCCCTGGTCGGACAGGCAAGGCCTTTGCCCGACTAGGTTTTGATGCAAGTTACGTTGCTCGGTGCTTCCTACTTCTATCATTTTGCTCGCTGGGTTGTGGGCCCCATATGCATCGTGTTCGTGATTGACACGTGATGCTAGCTCGCGCTCTGCTCGTGACCCGGCTTGGGCCGGATATATCACATATTAAACTTGTGTAGACTTTGTTTTCTTTTTAGTCTTGCCAACTTTTAATTTCTAGCTAAATATTTTTTAAGTCAAATGAAATGGAGCAATAAATATTAAACTAAATAAATGAAATGGAGCCAATTGCTAATTTAACAAAATGAAATAGACAAGTAAATGAAGAGTGTGCGGTACAATAAGTTGCAATTTAGGTGCAATTTTTACAAAATACAAAAAAAATTAAAATTAAAATACTTATATTCATTATAATTATAAATAATTTAAAACAAAATAATAAATAAGTTCATAATAATCAACAACTTTTATGATTACTTATTTATATTTTTATTAAACTTTCAAATAAATTTCAAAAAGGGAGCTAGCCTAGTGGTAGCAAGTTTTGGTATAAAGTAGTTTGATCAAAGTTTGAGTCTTGTTGAAAGCAAGTTCCATTTTTATTTATTATCATTTTTAAGTAAAGAACATATAGTAGTGGTGGTGGCGGCGATGTGGAGCAAGCGGTGGCGGAGGTTGGGGGCAGATGGTGGTGGCGGTGGGCGAAGGTGCCGGCGGTGGCAGCAATTAATTGATAAACCCAATGGATAAACGGTTAATATCCATAAATTATCAATTTTGTTATTGGTTCCTAATGAGTGTTATCCATTAACACCCATTAACTTAATTAGATGCTAATGAATAATACCCAATAAGTCTTTTATAATGATTATATTGTATAACCCAATAGACTGGATAAAATTTTGCCACTCCTAATACCAACCCTAATAAATCTACAAGCTGGAGTGGCTCCCAAAAGTGATACAAAAAAAAAAAAAAGTAAATAGAGAAATGGTAGAAATGATGCAATTTGTTCTATTCTATACGTTATTAAAAAATAATGTTTGATTTGGCATATGGAATTGAAAAAAAAAACTATTAATTTTATTACAAATATTTGTATGTAATGTTTTTTTAAAGTCAGTAAGTGTGACCCAAAATTAAGGTAATAAGAAATAATAATTGTAAAATGATTGAAATAACCTCCTAAAAATATTGAAAGATTAAAAAGTGCATGGTTTTCCTTAGAAAGGACAAAAATGAAAATGTTAATTCTCTGTTAAAGATGGAGGGACTAGAATAGTTTTTAAGTCTCGTCTGTCCAATATTTTGAAAACGCAATATTTTTAAAATGTAATTTTTTTTCTTGTAAATATGTTTAGAAAACTATTTTAAAACGCTATTTTTATAAATAAAATAGTTATAAATACAACACATTTTTAAAACACTCCAAAATTGAAACGTTTTAAAATAGTGCACATTTTTAAACTAGCATTATTAAAGTACAATCGTACCAAATCCTATGGGCTTAATAGCTTGATGACACTCGGTTTTTGTATAGAGCAATTTATTTAGTAAGATATACTTCATCTAACAGGTTCAGTACTTCGAGCAAATATTAATTTTAGACCTCATGTAATTTAAAAATACCTAGCAAGAGAGAAATAAAATAAAATAGGACAATCGTGCCAATATCGCAAACTTTGTTCGGTCGTGCCAAATTCACCAGATAAAGACAACATTAAGGTCTCGTTTGGTGCAACGTTATGAAAAACACAACTTTTTCAATACGCATCTTTTTTAAAACGCAATATTTTTAAAACACAGTTTTTTTCTTGTAAACACGTTTAAGAAACTATTTAAAACGTTATTTTTATAAACAAAGTAGTTGTAAATGCAACAATATATTTTTAAAACACTTTAAATTTGAGTGTTTTAAAATGCTATACATTTTTAAACGTTGCATTTTAAAGTGTTGAATTAAAACACTTTTAAAAAAAAATACTATATTTTTTTGCTAACGCTTTAATCAAGATACTCTATCAAACAAACACTAATTAATGAATGTCGATCTATTGTATTAGACCATTTGAGGGGGGACTTATTGACAACATCATTAATTTTGGGTCACTAATGAATGGTCTGACTACAAACTGCTCAACCACAGATTTCTTCTCTGGATTATTAAAGCTTCAAAACTCCCCATCTTCCCAACCTCTGAATGTCCAAAAATGTCTTGATTCGCAAAATGGTGAATTACCCAACATTGATATTTAATACAGCATTTATGAAATATTTAATATAATATATTTTTAATATATATATATATATATATATATATATATATATATATATATATATATATATATATTCCTAGCATAAAGTAAATGAAATAATGATGACATTAACTAACTCAACAGTCTTCGGTCAAATTAAATCCAACTTAAATCCAACGCCATCAGGTTTTCGATGTGAGCTTGATCCGGTTTGGTTCATGTTTTTGGAAAAAAAAAGATAAAATCAGAACCAGACCAATAGTCTGGTTCTCAAAACATTTATAACCGGAATCAACCCAATATGTATGAGAACCAAAACATTGGTCCGGTCCAGAACCAATCAAAGATGTATGAGAACCAGGATCAGACGAATACTATGATTTTTTTACTTTTTAATTGTTTAATAAAAATACATAATAAAAATTTTAAGACTGAAACTTCATAAAAAAATTAAAAAATCTTCGATAAAAATACATTCAACAATTAAAAATGTCAAACTCATAAACTTATAACATAACAAACCGGTGGAAACAAAATCATAAAAGATTACCAACTAAAAAGTAGAACAAAGAAAGTATTAGGAATTAATATATATAATGTATATACTTATTATTTATATATATATATATAATAAATAAATAAATAAATAAATAAACCACATATTGGGTCGGTTCGATCTGATTCCGTGTTTTTTTAGTTCGATAACTGAGACCAGTCCAAATGTCCGATTTTATGAAAATTCAGATCTAGGGCCAAACTAAAATATTAGTCCGGTCCAGTTTTGATTGGTTTGATCCAATTCTATTGATTCGGTCCGATTCTGAAAAAATCATGCACACCCTGCCAGTTTTCACTAATTAACTTCTCTTTCACACACACTGACACGAGAGAGAAGCTTTCAGCACATGGGTAAATTTCGGTGAAAATTGAGGTCTAAATTAAATTGTGGGGGCTACAATGGTATATGAATCAGTGGGGTTTCGGTGTCAAATAAATCAAAGGTAAATTTCAAGTGAGTATAATTTTAGAAACATATTTTTAATTAGGTCCATTAATTTTTTTGGACATTTCATATAACTAGAAATTGATTGTTGATGTACGCGAACGTAACGTGGTCAAGATTACCTGATCCTATCAATTAATAAAGTTCGTAAGTACGAGTCAATCCCACAAAAATAGAACTAAAAATAAATCCTAAATACTAAAATGGAGGCTGCCCTTCCGTATATCCGGTTGTATCTGAAAATAGGGTACCGGAGATAAAATGAGAGAAAGGCATTTGAGAGCACAACAGCCAAGGGCAAATTTTGAGAGAGACATTTGAGAGCACAACAGCCAGGGGCAAATTTTGGAGAAGGAAATGGGGAATTGCCTCGATTTGCGTATTTAAAAGATAATAATTATTTTAGAACATATAAAAAATGAAAGGATAACGATAATTTGAAAATTGAGGGAGTATAAGACCTCGCTTGGTGTAACATTTATAAAACACAACATTTTGAAAACACAACATTTTTAAAACGATGTATTTTCAAAATGCATTATTTTTATTTGTAAACACGTTTGCAAAACGATTTTAAAACGTTATTTTCATAAACAGAATAGTTGTAGACGCAATATATTTTTAAAACGCTCCAAATTGAAGCGTTTTAAAACGCTACGCATTTTTAAAGCATTGCGTTTTGAAACACATTATTGAAACACTTTTAAAGAAAAAATACTACATTTTTTACCAATATTTTAGTTAAAACGCTCCACCAAACAAACATTATTTGTATGTATGTATAGAATATAGATCGGTGGTGGTACACGTTCTATGCTTAATGGCTTGGTGTGAAAAAAAAAAAGAAAAAAAAATTAGATTTTGAAATGAGTGTTGCAAGTTTAAGAACCTGGAAAATGGTTGATGGGTTTTTGTTGAACATGCGTGTCTTCAAACGTCGAAAATGAATGGATAAATATCTTGTATGAAAATAACTTGTCATCTATAATACAATATAGCTCATAATCGTATATGTATAATTGATTAAATCTATTTATGGGCTAAGATTGATTCATTTACTGAGATCCTACGATCATTATCACTCCCCGAGTTCACATGTGTGAACGGCGGTTGAAACAACTACCCTCTCTATCTCTCCAACTCCCCCCACTATTTACGGTTGGTGGCCGCTAATCCTTCCTCTACCAAACACACGTCCCTTTTCTTTTCAATATTTTAATTAATTAATCAATTTTATGCAAAAAAATGTGTAAGTTTTGTAATTTGAAATATTTGTTTTTTTCTTTTTAAATGTTATCATGATTAACTTAGACAAATTATAAGAAATATTAATTCATTTTTATATTATCTGCTTCATTTATTGATAAATTTATAAATTGACGTCGTGCCATCGACACGGATAAGAATACTATTTTTTTGTGTATAAAAACTCAAGTAGTACCCACGTAAACACTTAAGAGTGTAAGTTCAAACGGTATTAGATAGAGTACAATAATATTCTTTAAATCTAAATGTAATCATGGACCCTAGCTTACAACAAAATCCATTAATATATCATACTGACAACTGACATCCATCGTAAAGTACCCACCGTTTAGAGCATGGAGAATCGGAGATGGGAAAAGGTTAATAAATATTTGTTTGGTGAAGCGTTTTGATCAAAATATTGATAGAAAATACAACGTTTTTCTTTAAAAGTGTTTTAATACAGTTTTTTAAAATGCATCGTTTTAAAAATGTGTTGCATTTACAACTATTTTGTTTATAAAAATAACGTTTTCAAATAGTTTTCTAAACATGTTTACAAGAAAAACATTACGTTTTGAAAATGTTGTGTTTTAAAAGCGTTACGTTTGAAAAAAGCTGTATTTTCAAAACGCTGCACCAGACGAAACCTAAATCTAAGGTAAAATAAAATTAAAAAAATATATAAACTATTTGTTGCACATATAATAGTTTCTTCATAAATTTGTTAGTTAAGGACTAGACTTGAAGACTTCTAGCTAGCTACTTTCTCTCTTCTTGTATAAAAGTAAACACCCTGGCCTTTTCCATTACATAAACACAGACAGTAGGAAAGAAAGAGATTATATACAGAGAGGGAGAATGTGGAAGCTGAGGATTGGCGAAGGAAATGGATCAATGCTGAGAACAACTAATAATCACGTCGGCCGACAATACTGGGAGTTCGACCCAAATGCCGGAACCGACGAAGAAAGAGCTGAGGTTGATAAACTTCGCCTTCACTTCAAACAAAATCGCTTCACAGTTAGGCAGAGTTCTGACCTACTCATGCGTATGCAAGTAATCTCTCCCTCTCCCCTCTCTGTCCTAGGTTTGTTTTTGTTTTTAATAATATTCTTAATATATATATATATATATATATATATATATATATTCAATAGGTATTTAATACCAAATTAACGAATGAAAACAAAAAAAAAACATTTTTTGGTGCGTGTTTATTTGTTGATACTCCCTACATTCATAAATAATTGTTATGTTTGACTGGACGCACGGATTAAAAAAATATTATTTATTTTATTATTTATACATACAGAATATATAATTCTTTTAATGTTTATACGCTATGAACCATTATTAAAGTAGGAAGAACAAATAATGATAAAATGATATAAGTATTTTCTTATAGTGATAAATTTATAAACAAAACAATTGTTTTGTAGTGGGCGAAAAGGAAAGCACGACGATTACTCCCTCCGTTATAAATAATCATCATGTTTGACCGAGTTTAAATTTGTACATCAATACTTAACCTTTGTGTATATCACTAAGGGCTCGTTTGTTGTGGCTGATGGCTTATGACTTATGACTGATAGCTTAAGATGAATGACTTTGGATGTTTGTTACAAATTTGAAAAGTCGCTTATGAGTCGTTATAATTATTTGTTAAAAAATAAAAACTTGAAAATTAGTATTCATATTTTTATGTATATTTCATAAAAGGATGAAATGAAGACAATCAAATATTTATTAATGAATAGTTGTCTTCATGTTTTAAAAAAAAATCAAAAAAGCTTAAAATTTTGGCTTTTTGGCTTTTGGCTTTTCAATGCATAAAGGGTGTTGTACGATAAAAACAAACACTTTAAATATGACTTTTCAAAAACCAAAAGCCAAAAGTCACTCCAAATAAGCTGCAACAAACGAGCACTAACATATGTGATTGGTGGATAGCAAATAAAAGAATTCAAAATAAAAGAAAATGCTGAAATATTGATCAGCTATCGACCAATCTGGGGCGTTGGTGCAACATTAAGCCTTGGTGTATTGATTCAGAGTATTGTTTAACTTGACAAACCGTATAAAAAAATTTAATTGAATATATAATAAATTTTGGTATAACATGTAATTTTCTTTAAAAACTTTGTGCATGTGACCATAATTGAAGTGAGTTAAAAAAATGAGTAAAGTTATATACTCCTCCGTCTCTAAATTATCGTCCTAGTTAACCCGACGCACAGATTAAGAAAAAACAATTGACTTGATTATTTATATTTGTTTAATGTGTAGTTTCCTTTAAAGCTCATGTGTATGTGGCCCATAATTAAAGTAGGGTGAAAAAATAAGGGTAAAGTGGTAAAAGTGATGTTCTAAAAAGGTAAGTTTTAAAGTGACAATTATTTAGGGACGGACGAAAAAGGAAAGGAGGACGATAATTTAGGGACGGAGATAATTTTTTTTTATGGGTAATGCTTATGTCACTCTTCTTTTGTACCAAAATATGAGTATGTGGTACACTTTCATTAATTAGACATTTTATGGATCCTACCACTCCAACCAATTAGCTAAATCAAACACGCCCAGTGTTCTAAAACTCTCCGCCTAGCTCCGTTTAGACCCCGCCTAGGCGCTAGGCCCCTCTCTACCGTCGCGACTTTCTTAGTCTCCGCCTAATCGACTAAGTCGGTGTCTACGACAAACCTCGCCGACCATAATTTATTTTTGTAACTTTGATTTTGTGGCATGCAGTGACCGGAGAAGTAAGGGGGGCGAATTTGAGAAAGAAGAGGGAGTGGTAATGGTGAGGCAGAGAGGGAGGTAATGGGGGGCGAACTGGAGTACGATCTTTTTTATTTTTAGTTCTAAACTTGACTGGTTTATTGTATTGGGGTTGTTGAGAATTAGGATTAATGGTAAGTTTGTATATTTTTGTTCATTTTACAAATATAGACAAGTGTTTGATAAAATGACAAACATAAAAAAAATTAAATTTGTATTCAATGTGCTTGATCTTTGATGTAAATTATCAAAAAAATAGTAATTATGTCTTAATTCTAGGCCCCGCCTAAACCCCGATTACGTCCCGACTAGTCCCCTAGGCGCTAGGCACTAGTGTGCCGCCTAGCAGCCGCCTAACGATTTTTAGAACCTTGAACACGCCCATGGTATGAAAACCTTGAGGAGTGACCCAACAAGTTAGCGAGACAGCTAGGGCTTGACATAAGTGTGGTTACTTTAAGATGTTGGCTTCACTTTAAGTGTGGCCTCATATTTTATCCATTTCCACGTTCCTGGGGCGCAAAAAAAAAAAATAAAATAAAATAAAACCCTCATTAATTTATTGGCCAGATAAGAGATGTTGGGTTACTTCAAAAATTAAGTTTTCATGCGATTATATAGTTACACAAACGGTCTTTGGATCATGATACATATTCAACCAAAATCTAAAACGATTAAAACAAAAAAATGTGTTTAACACGTTTCATCATCCAAAAAATGGTTTTAAAAAGATTTAACACCGCCGGTCGACGAAAAACGTACTTTTAATTAAATAAAAGAATAATTACGGGCAGTTCCATTTTTAAAATTGTAACGCTTCAGTTGACTTTGAAATCTATTTAGAAATTGTTTGCGGCCGGCACCTGTCCTGTTCCATGCTTCTTCGAGCAAAGTGGAGGTTCTTTAAAATCCCATGGCATCACATACTCACATGGCCTTTCAGACGTTGTGGACTCAGATTCTCTTTTGTGGCATTTTCTTTTGATTATATGCATGCTTATTTCTCATTTGCTAGGTTGCTAATTAACTTAGTGGTTTAATTGTACAGTCACCTTATTTCACTCTTGCTCTCAAGTCTGGAAGCTTAAAAAGTAAGCATAGAAATGAAACTTTTTTCCTTGAACGGATGCCCACAAATTGAATGAGGTGACGGTGGAGAGTGGGAACGATGCCTAAAATTTTGAGCAACGCCCAATCTTTTTCCTTGCGATGTCCAAAATTTTCAACGACGCCTAATTTTTTTCTTTGCGACGCCCAAATTTTGGGCAGTGCCTTTTGCATAGCGACGCCAAATTTTTTTACCGATACCCCAAAATTTTTGAATGACGCCTAAATTTTTTTACCGACGCCCAATATTTTTTACCGACACTTCAATATTTTCGAGCGACGCCCAATTTTTTTTACCGACGCACAAATTGGGACAGTGGCTTTGTGTACCCTTCTTTCCTTCATTAAGAGTATTTTGTCGTTTTCCCCCAAAAAGTACATTGTAGCTGTTTTAAAAAGTAATGATGGATTTTTGTGGTTATAATTTCACTACATGATATCGGTCCCGATTATCACCCTTAAATAAATTAGACATTTTTGATATATCTTGTCCTTGGGCATCGTGCCGTGCCCACATTTTTAAGGAGGAATAATTGAGGTCCTTAATTATTAACTTAGTAACTAGAGCTGGTAAAAAAGTTCAGCCCAATATTTTAATGGACCTGGCTTCAGATATTAACGATCCGAAAACATCTAGCCTTTTTGGCCCATGGATTCGTCGGGCTCGGATAAAAAACTGGGCTTTTTCAGGTCGGCTCAACCCATCCAATTTAAAAAATAATATTTTTTAAGTATATTTAATATAAAATTACAAATACATAATTAATAGTTATTATTTATATTCAATTTTAGTTATTGATTTTTATATTCTTTCATAATAAAAAGACTTTCTTTTCTTTTTACATGCATAAAAGCCCAAGTTTCTAATGTTGTTAATCTTGATGAGTGAAACTTGAGTTTTAGTGCTACTCTGCTGGACTGCTAGTGCTTTTTTTAAAAAAAAATTCAAAAGGTGTATATCAACTAAACAACACTGATTTGATGTTATAGGATTGAGTGCTACTGCATTAACCTTTTCTAATCTTTTGGTTAAAAAATAAGAAATTTAAAATGCACAAACATGATATTACATTTGTATTGATGGCGTCGTGTTTATTTTATTAAATTATTGTATTTTTTGAGTGCTATAGATATTAGGCTTTTTATCACATATTTTTAGATTTTAAATTGTAAATTTTATAACTTTACTATTGATTTTATTTCGGGCCAGACCGGTCCGGTGGCCCATGGGCCTAAGACAGGCCGAATCAAACTAGCATTTTGATAGGCCTATTAAATAATGAACCCAACCGAAAAATAACTTTAGCCCACTGGATCCAAGCCGTCGAAGCCGACTTTGCCAACTCTATTAGTAATCTGTAGTGTTGGCCATTAAAAGGGTAATAGTCTCATCAATTAAATATATATAAAGTTGGTGAAAAGCACTATAATTGTGCCACCTTACCACCTTTTGATAAATTTCAATTGTAAAACATCCATGCGGATGTTTTAAAAACTCTTGGTTTTCTAGTCATTAACTAATAATAATAAATAATAATAATCAATATGATAATAAGGGGTATTAGTATTAGTATATATAACTCTTATATTGTCAATAGTAGAAGACTTATAATTAAAAAAATTTACAATATTATTTCTAACCAATATAAGATAAAAGTCTTCAAGGTGGAATATTACTTCTAATGATTCATTTTTAACACCATACTTTAAGTCTTGATATAGTATTCATCCAAAACTTGATTTGGACAAATAAATATATCATTTCGATACTTTTGCCGAGTACAACGTATTTGCACAATTACTTTTTCCAACAAACAAATGACACGTAAACAAATTTGTACCCCAAGTTGCGCAATTTCTTTCACTAAAAACACTAATTTTTAAACACGTATTATACTTTAAATCTTGATATCTTATTCATCCAAAACTCGATTTGGACAAATAAATATATTATTTCGATGCTCTCACCGAGTAGAACATATTTGCGCAATTACCTTTGCACACAAACAAATGACACGTAAAGAAATTCGTGCCTCAAGTTGCACAATTTCTTTTACTAAAAACACTAATTTTTCAACAATAGAATAGAGATGTGTCCTATATTGGTTAGAAAATGATGTTGATTTTAAAAATAATATTATTAAGTACCAATAGAAGAGATGTATCATATATTGGTTGGAAAGTGATGTTGCTTTTCAAAGTCATTTGATTTGATAAAAGACTTCAGCCATTATTACCAATAGAATATGTAAATCTCACATTGGTTAGAAAATAATATTGATTTTAAATTATTTTATATTATTACCAATAAAAGATATGTATATCACATTGTTTAAAAATAAAATGTTAGATTTTAAATTCTTTAGACTAAAGACTTTCACTTTTACAAAAGATGTATCTCACATTTGTTAGAAATTGATTTTGTTTTAAAAATACTATTATTAATTACCAATAGAATATATGTATTATAGATTGGTTAGAAAGTGATGTTGGTTTTCAAAATCTTTTGATAAAAGACTTTTACCATTATTACCAATAGAAGACGTATATTTTACATTGGTTAAAAAATGATATTGATTTTAAATTATTTTAGATTATATAAAAGACTTTTACTATTATTAGCAATAATATATATATATATATATATATATATATATATATATATATATATATATATATATATATGCTATAAATTGATGTTGGTTTTAAATTACTATTATTACCAAAAAAAAAGATAAATCTTACATTGGTTAAAAAGTGATGTTTATTTTAAAAGTATTTAAATAAAAAGACTTCTATTTTTATCATCAATAAAAGAGAAGAAAAAAGATGTATCCCATTATATAGAAAGAGAAGTTGGTTTTAGATTTTTTTAGATAAAAAACTTCTACTAATATTACCAAATGATGAGATGTATTCAACATTAGTTAGAGGTGATGTAAGTATTAAAAGTCATTTTATAAAAGACTTAATACTAATAGAAAAAATATGCATTTCACACTGGTTAGGAAAATGATATTGGTTTAAAATGTTTTTAGATAATGTATCTCACATTGGTTACAAAGAGATCCACATTATTTAGAAACATATATTGGTTATAAAAGTCTTTAGATAATTTTTTTTAATGTTATTATCAATACAAGAGATGTATCACACATTGTTTAGAAATAAATGTTGTTTAGAAACATATATTGGTTATAAAAGTCTTTAGATAATTTTTTTTTATGTTATTATCAATACAAGAGATGTATCACACATTGTTTAGAAATAGATGTTGTTTAGAAACATATATTGGTTATAAAAGTCTTCACATATATTTTTTTTAATGTTATTATCAATACAAGAGATGTATCACACATTATTTAGAAATAGATGTTGTTTAGAAATAGTTGAAGCGTTTTTCTAAACGCAACACATTTTTTTAAATGAGGCCCTGAAACACTTTAAAAGAGATAACGCTGCATTTTTTACCAGTGTTTTGGTCAAAACGCTCTACCAAACAAAATCTTAATAATCTCATCATGGAACCAGGACCGACCCTAAGGGATGTCTGGAGGGACGATGGCCATGGGCCCCAAATTTTTGGATACTACCTTATACTTATTACTCCCTCCGTCCCTAAATTATCGTCCTCCTTTCCTTTTTCGTCCGTCCCAAAATAATTGTTCACTTTGAAACTTACCTTTTTAGAACATCATTTTTACCACTTTACCCTTACTTTTTCACCCTACTTTAATTATGAGCCACATACACATGAGCTTTAAAGGAAACTACACATTAAACCAATATTAATAATCCAGTCAAATCTGTTTTCTTAAACGGTGCACCGGGTCAACCAGGACAATAAATTAAGGACGGGGGAGTATATATTATATAATGTCAAAAGGTTAATTAAGTAATTTCTCTCTTATAGTTAAGACACTCGCTGCCTAGTTTGAAGGTTTTTGGTTCGACTCCTTTGCTGTACTCTTTTTAAGACAACGAATTTATTACTTATCAAAGAAATATAATTGATAATGTATTTATACTTCAATACTTATCAAAGATATATAATTGATAATGTATTTATACTTCAATATAGAATTAGTGACTTAATGGTTCATGTTATCAAACATATATTATTGATAATGTATTTATACTTTAATACTCCCTCCGTCCCTTAATAATCGTCCTGGTTGACCTGGCGCGCAGTTTAAGAAAAAACAATTGACTTGATTATTTATATTGGTTTAATATGTAGTTTCCTTTAAAGTCCATGTGTATGTGGCTCATAATTAAAGTAGAGTGAAAAAGTAAGGATAAAGTGATAAAAGTGATGTTCTAAAAAAGTAAGTTTCAAACTGAACAATTATTTTGAGACGAACGAAAAAAGAAAGGAAGACGATAATTTAGGGACGGAGGGAGTATGAAATTAATGACTTAATGGTTCATGCAATTTGACATGTGTGATGTGTGAAAGTTCTTAGGTTCAAATCTTGTGGAACTCTTTGTGTTCTCCCAATATATATTTCTTCCTAATTCATCTTTCAAACTCTTCTAGCAAAAGAGATAACAACATATACTCCCTCCGTTTTCAAATTATCATATACTTTTTCTTTTTTGTCTGTTTTTAAATAATTGTATTTTTTCAAACAATTTTCTTTTAATTAAGAAACTACTTTTGTCACGTTACACTTACTTTTTCTTCATATTTTAATTATGACCATATACACAAGGGCATTAAAGGAAAACCACATATTTCATCAATATTTATAATACAGTCAAAACAATGTACCCGGTTAAATAGATAATATTTTGAAAATAGGGGGAGTAATACTCCCTCCGTCCCTAAATTATCGTCCTCCTTTCCTTTTTCGTCCGTCCCAAAATAATTGTCCACTTTGAAACTTACCTTTTTAGAACATCATTTTTACCACTTTACCCTTACTTTTTCACCCTACTTTAATTATGAGCCACATATACATGGGTTTTAAAGGAAACTACACATTAAATCAATATTAATAATCCAGTCAAATATGTTTTCTTAAATGGTATACCGGGTCAATCAGGACAATTAATTAGGGACGGAGGGAGTATTATATAGTAAGGGTATATTCAATTCGTCAACTTACATTATTTCTCAATAGGTGACCATTATTCTAAAGCAACACTGATCTTGATCAGAGGGAATAAAAGTTGAATGAGATTATTTTTTTTGACACTTTTATTAGTAAATCTATTAACTATAACTAAAATAAAAGTCGCAGCTACCACGTGATGGCTTCCTGTAAAATGAGATTTAAAAAAAAATAATTTCATACTTTTACATGTCACCCTCTTATAAAAAGTTATTGATAAAAGTTTTACAAATAAAAAGTTACTGATAAAAATATTTTTTGATTTAATATAAAATATATTACTATGTGAACATTATCTCAAACTTAAAGATTATATCAAATCTCCTAATATCATGCTATCTCCTAATATTTGCTACATATATATATATATATATATATATATATATATATATATATATATATATATATATATTCGAATTATGTATTTTATGATTTAGAAAATAGTAAAAAAAACTAGATTATTACACGTGCGATGGACGGTTGACTTAATGTTGTTTCTGAAACTTAATTTTGTAGATAAATTTTGCAAGCTATTTGAATGAATCAACAACAACAAGATTTCCACATAATTAATTAATAAATAAAAAGCATGAAATTACACCTAATCACCAAACTGAAAATTCATGCGAATTTTGTAGATAGAATTTGTAAGTTATTTCGTAGTGGTTGTTTGTGATTTAGGTGGAACACGTTTAATCAAATTAGATAACATCAATTTTAAATTGACCGAGATTTGGTAAAATAATAAAAATTTAAAAAACTTCTACTATGAGAATTAAGGAGTCCTAATTAAATTAAACTAATCTAAATCAAATGCGATAAAATGTATCTGGTACAAACCGATTTTGTAAACGAAAAAATGGTAAATAAACAATAAAAAAACTTTTACCATGAGAATTGATGAGTTTTAATCAATTGAAACACGTCTAAATCAAATGTGATCAAATCTATTTGGTATTAACTGATTTTGACAACAAAAAATAGTAAAAAAAAAGCTTTTACCATGCATAAAGAAGGCAATAGTTTTAAAATCTATCCGATTTTAAATTTTGGCTGGAAAAAAATTATATAGATATATTTAGTACCATATGCATGGTTTTAATAGTTTTTTTTTGAAAAAGATGTTTATAATAAGATGATTTTCTAAACTTGTAATAAATAATTAAAATTTTTAATTAGAATAATTTGAAAAAAACGAAAAAATAAGGTTAATATTCAAAATTGATGATATAGTCATGTAATTGAAAGATTAAAATCTATGAGAATTAATAAAATCTATCCGCAAAAAAATTACCATAAAAAATTGGAGTCATAATCAAGTGAAACGCGTTTAAATCAAATGTTTTAAAATATATCCGGTATTAATCGATTTGGGAAGTAAAAAATGGTTAAAAAAAACTTTTTATAATGGTAAAAATGGTAAAAAGGAGGCACTGGTTTTAAAATATATCAGACTTTAATTTTTGGTATATATATATATATATATATATATATAGTATCGTATGCTTGGTTTTAATAGTTTTTTTTTTTGCAAAAGTTTTTTATAATAAGATAATTTTCTAAACTTGTAATAAATAATTAAAAAAATTATTAGAATAATTTGAAAAAAATAAAAATAAGGTATTCAAAATTGAACGTATGAATAGGTAATTGAAATATTAAAACCTATGAGCACGAGCAAAATCTATCTTAAAAAAAAATACTTTTACAATCAAAATTTGGTGTCCTAATGAAGTAAAACTCATCTAAATCAAATGTGATAAAATATATCTCGTATTAACCGATTTTGGCAATAAAAATTAATAAAAAAAACTTTTACCATATAATATAAATGAAGCACCGATTTTAAAATCTATCCGATTTTATTTTTTGGCAGAAAAAAAATAAAAAAATTTACAACTTCACAAAAAGGTGACAAGTGGAAGCACGTAATTTTTTTAAAACTTTAAGCGTTCAACAGAAAGTCGTTATGTGGTAGCAACAACTTCTGTTTTAATTATAGCCAATAGATAATTAATATATTAGTAATTAATAATTAATAAATAAAGATTAGTAGAACAAATAATATAGAATCATCCGGTGAATAATTTGTATAAATTAAACATTATGAAAATGAAAATAGATGAAAATTGAAGAGTTTCAGTCAAATTAAACTTGTATAAATTACAAGACTAATATAAATTAAACATTATGAATTTTTTCACCATTTCGAAGGTGACACGTGGCAGCACAAATTTTTTTTATACCCGTGCAATGCGCGGTGTTAAGATTTTTTTTTTACAAAAGTTGTTTATAAGAAGAGAATTTTCTAAACTTGTTATAATTAGAATATTTTAAACTAAATGAAAAGAGTAAATGCAAAACATTATATATGAATGAGTAATATAAAGATGCACATTGAAATTTGTTGTAGAAAATAGAAGTTAAAAAATAAATGTTGTTGTTCATTAAAATATAAATCATGATTGCAAATAATATAATTAAAAAACGAAAGAAATTTAAGTAAAGACATAGTATATTTGAAATATCAAAAGCAAAAAATTATAAAGGAACAAAGTTTGCTATGAGAATATTATCCAATAAATGTACTCCAAGAGAGATAAAGGTAGATGAATATTTATATTTAAGTTGGTAAAAAGATGAGATATGATAATCTCAAAGATTGCTTTTGGTATAAAACAATTTATAAACTCATTAAGCTTAGTTCACAGAGTCAGGAGGTGTGGGGGAGGAGAGTTGGGAGATTTTTTAGCATGCGAACAACTTTCCTCATGGTAAGACTGATACAACCTCATTCTCAACCCACGTCATTGCAATATTGAATAGTAACATCTTCCAAATGGATAGATTCAAACTAGTAAGCCTTGAATCCAACATTGCTAGCTAGCTACCACCAATGTAGAATCGGATGACTGAAATAGATTTTGATGTCATCTCCTATATATTCTTTGTCACCAATATAATTATATATGTCCATAACATCACCAAACTCGCCACATATATTTTTGCTTGTGATAAGCTAAAGGGTTACTACACAGTAGCTATAAACTTCGTTTTTCTCATTCATTTGTGGCATGGATGTGTATTATATTGTAAAACTTGAGAAGAAAAAACAACAATTAATCAATTTGAAAAGTAAGAAATTTGAGAGATATATAATTAAAATTTGAGACAGGTACCGATAAGTGGAATGAATTACGATAGTTAAAATCTCTTGTAGATGACGAAGGATTAGAAATTTCAATTGCTTAACATTATTTATAGATCAAGGAACAAATGTTGTTTAGAGTAGATAAACATAATTTGAATTTGAAAGAGATTTTTTAGAAGGATAATATAATTTTTGGTCCCTGAACTATACCAATACTATGCGTTTGGTCCCTGTATTTTTTTTGAAATGTGTTTGGTCCTTAAAGTATGTTTTTACTAAGAGATTACCCCCTCACGGGGTTACCGTCAAATTTTTTATGAAATTCGAAATTTGACCTTAGTAATGTTAATGGTTCAAAATAAAATAATAATAATAAAGAATAAAGAAAAAGGGAATGGGTCATTCTTTCTCCACAAACCCACGATCTTTCAATCCTACACCTTCCGTCCCTGGTGCGAGCACAGCCTGTGAAGCCGGTTGTGGTGAAGCAGTCTGTCATCGATAAACTGCCAAAGCCTAGGGCGAAGGATCCAAATAATAGAGAGATGAGTATGGAGGAGAAGCAGAAGTTGGGACTTGGGCTGCAAAGTTAATTTACACCAGGAAAAGATACCGCAATTGGGGCAGGAAGGGGATGAAATCGAGCTTGATAATGAGGCTCTTGACACAGAAACTTTGTGGGAGCTTGATTGGTTTGTGACCAATTGGAAGAAGATGGTGTGTGTTTTCAGATTCGGATTCAGGGAGTTCCTCAGGGAGCGACTAGGATGCAGATGATGCCCAGTCTAGCCAACAATATGGTCAATAGATCAAGCCCAACCACAATATGGTCAATGTGTCAAACGGACCTACTTATCGCCAAGATTCCACTTCACCAATGTTCTGAAGAGAGGACTTTCTTATCCAGTTCCAATACAAATTCAAAGCCAAAATTCTCATCCTTCATGACAGGACGACCCGATTTCATATTCCACAAGATAGAAAACGGAACGGTATGGAAGTGGAAAGGCATAAAAGGAAACAACATGAGAAAGAATGGAGAAACGGGTCTATCGACACCCAGCTTCATCAACGATCATCGCCGAAAATAGAAGAAGCTTTGTTGGTCCAGGCCGGGCATGGGGATAGGATGCAGTCATTTGAGTCTGATTCGGCCTGGTGGCATTGAGTAGAACGATTCCGTGTGGGATAATTTTCTGGTATTTGGGGTTGGTATGGGTTGGATCTAAATCTTTTGTGAATTTAGATCTGGATATTGTTCCACCGTGGTTTCTCTGGATATTGGATAGACTGAGACCAAATTTAGGGTTTCATAAGATGCCCAAAAACATAAGGGCAAATTTGGGATTTCCAAAAAAAATTAACGGCAAAACTAACGGTAACCCCGTAAAGGGGTAATCTTTTAGTAAAAACCTACTTTAAGGACCAAACACATTTAAAAAAAAAATAGAGGGAACAAATGCATAGTTTGTGGATAGTTCAGAGACCAAAAAATTATATTATCCTTTTTAGAACAGATGAACATAATTTGAATTTAAAAAAGATTTGTCTATTAAAATTTCATTATTAATAATAATAAAATCATAGAAATCTGCTCATAGAGATTTTATCCTTTTTAATTATGCATGGTTTACCATGTATAAAGGAGACACCAGTTTTAAAATATATCCGATTTTTAATTTTTGGTAGGAAAAAAAATTATAAAATTGTATAGAATGTGACATGCGGAAGTACATAATTCCTTTAAAACTTTAAGCGTACAATAGAAACTCGCCATGTGGTAGCAACGACATCTCTTTTAATAATAGTTAATAGATAATTAATAGATTAGTAACTAATAATTAATAATTATATATTAGTAGAAGAAAAAATAACATAGAATTATCCCATGGATAATTTGTATAAATTAAATATTATGAAAATAAAAATACATGGAAATAGAAGAGTTTTAGTAAAATTAAACTTGAATAAAATTTATAGGATAAAATCTAGTTTAATTACGCGATATTTGAAAAAAAAACCAAAATCCTAAATCTCTATCATAAATTTTCTCGTAAAACTATATCCTAAATTTGTTTTATCTTATCAAATTAGTTTTAGGAATTTTATCATATATAATTAGATTTAAAATTTTTATCTTAAACTAATCGATTTTGAAAAAGGAAAAAAACTTTTACCATTTCGAATGTGACATGTGGCAGCACAAAATCTCTTTAAAACTTTTAGCTTTTCACAGAAAGCCGCCACGTGGCAGCAGCGACTTTTGTTTTAGTAATAGTTATAGATAGATGTTTTAGTTATAACTAATAGATTATCCTAAACTAAAGTAGAAGAGAAAAGAGAGAGAGAGAGAGAGAGAGAGAGAGAGAGAGAGAGAGAGAGTACATATAAAAAAAAAGAGAGAAAAAAATGGTTAACTACTTGATAATGTTATAAAATCTATTTGATAATTATAAATGTGATAAAATCATCCTAAACTACAATTCCTTAATCTATCTATTAACTATTACTAAAACAAAAACCATAATAAGTTAATAGATAAAAGTTTTACAGATAAAAAGTTACTGATAATTTTTTAAAACTAATTTTAAAATTACAGATAAATAAAACCGGGTAGATTTTTAAACCGGTTATAAAAAAATAGATTCAATTTTCTACTATTTTAAGTTTTATTTATTTTAAATTTAAGATATAAAGTATTCAATTGTTAACTATTTTTAAATTACTAACTATTCTGATAAATTTAAGAAATTATTAATTTCATTATTTTATTTTATCTTGAAGTGAATTGAGTTGATCCGGTTGTACTTGGTTAAGTAAATTTGATAAAATCTTAAAACCGTGCATCGCACGGGTATAACCTAGTTAGTAATAAAATGATATTTTTATTTCTTAATTATTTTTAAAAAACTCTTTAAGTGAAACATTTTTAAAAGCTTTAAAAAAACTCTGTTGGCTAGCAGTACGTTTTTACAAATACTATAAAATATAAATACTGTAAAACTTAATTTCATGATCAAAATTTGAATTTGTAAAAAAAAGAAAATATTATGTTCTCTTTTTACTTTTCAAAGTCAAATTAATGTTTTTTTCTTCAAATGAGTAGTTCCAAAGAGTAATTTAATTTATGTTTTTATCATAAAAAATATGTATTTTACGTTTGTCTATTTACTTGTTTTTGTGATTTCACATATAGAAACTATTCTTAAGACGACTTTTTATATTTTTATCTAAAAAAATAAATATGTATTTTGCATTTGTCCATTTACATGTTTTTGTGTTGTGAAATCACAGCTTAGAAAGGAGAACTTGGATGACCAGGTCCCAATTCTACCAGCAATAAAACTCCAAGAAACGGAGGATGTAACAGAGGAAGCAGTAACAACTACGCTAAGAAGGGCCATCAGCTTTTACTCAACCATTCAAGCTCATGACGGCCACTGGCCTGCCGAATCTGCTGGACCTCAGTTCTTTATCCCTCCTTTGGTAACTAAATGCCATGCAAATTACATAACAAAATATTGATTTTTAGACCATTAACAGATACTATTTGTGATGATTCTGAAAGTGGATATGATCATAATATATTTGCCTAGTTTGGGTTGAGGTGATTTGACATAACCTAATGGCTAATGGGTAGATGGATACTCTCGGTTTTAGACTTTGAAAGTTTTGTAAGGCACGATGCTCAAGTTTTAAAATCACATAATGTAGATGTTTTCATATCTCGGATCGCATCATATAAAGCGACGGAGTAATAAATAAATACATATGGAGTAAGTCTTTATTGATCTACAAGTAAAATACCGTGGATGTGCGGCCACAATATCTACATTCTGTGTTTGACACTTGAATGTCCCTTGCTGCAAGACTTTCAAACTTACAAGGAAGAAGAACCACGTAAGGGTGTAGGGGTTACCTATAAAAACCCACCAATGGTTTTATTCCAAGTGTGAACTGAGAATCGATTAGAGAGTAAGAGTATGGTTTGTCACTTGTATGGCAAGGTGTTTTATAGTGACAGTCATGGGGTTAGAGTGTTGGGCAAGTAGGGTAAGCAAGCAACCTATGGGAGCCCTCTGGCTGCCTGTTAGAATATCTATTGAAACCCGATGGTCGTAGCCAGAAAGTAATTAGAAGAAAATTTACTTCTGTAGACATGGTTTATAGTGTCCAATTATTGTAATGAATGTGAAATGTGCAGGTTATAGCTTTGTACATCACTGGGGCACTGAATACTGTTCTACCTGCAGAATATCGAAAGGAAAGTAAACGTTACATTTACAATCATCAGGTAAACCCGTAGCTACACTCACAAAAGGGAAAAAATATTCATGTATAAAGCCATCACGAGATTGATGAATTTATTGAGAAATTGAGTTTGAATAATGGGACAGAATGAAGATGGTGGATGGGGGTTTCATATAGAGGGAGACAACACTGCATTTTGCACCATCCTAAACTACATTGCATTGAGATTGCTTGGAGAAGGACCTGAAGATGGGGAGGACATGGCAATGGCTCGGGGCCGCAAATGGATCCTTGAACGTGACGGTGCAGTTGGGATTCCGTCATGGGGAAAGTTTTGGCTTTCGGTACATTTTTGACCAACTCGATTTTAAATTTAATCACACCCAGTCAAGACGTACGTTGATTAATTGATTATTTATCAAACTGCATCCGTTCTTTCTGTTGTGTAGGTACTTGGAGTGTATGAATGGGCAGGCTGCAACCCAATGCCACCAGAATTTTGGCTTATTCCTAAGAGTTTTCCCATTCATCCAGGTTTTTAACACATTTGTTCATCTTAAAACTGATAACTTACCTCTTTGTAGAGAATTTTGGCTTTTTCTCATTAATAAAAAACTACAAAGAATTGTAATTGATCAAGCAAATTTATATTCTTGTTAGTCACATGGCGGTTACTATAAAGTCTAACACCTTAATTATGTGTAAACCAGGTCAAATGTTGAGCTATTGTCGCGTGGTTTACATGCCCATGTCGTACTTATATGGAAAAAGATTTGTTGGAAAGATAACTGAACTGGTTCAGTCTCTACGACAAGAGCTCTACACTAAACCTTATCGTGAGATAGATTGGAAAGCAGCACGGAATACTTGTGCAAAGGTTTGTCAGCCTGCACCTTATTTACGAGATGAAATAACAGTATGAAATAGTAAAAGGAAATATAATAAATCCTAAATACGTTTATTTGTAAATTGCAGGAGGATCTCTGCTTCCCACATCCTCTTGTCCAAGATATGTTATGGGCAGTCCTATACAATGTTGGTGAGCCTCTTTTGTCCCGTTGGCCCTTTTCTAAACTTAGGGAGAAGGCTTTGAAAAGGTCGATTGAGCATGTACATTACGAAGACGTTTGCAGCAAACATCTTACAATTGGATGCGTGGAAAAGGTACGTATTGTGCCACGGGGTGGCTATTTTGACAGCTTAAATCTATTTTCTTTGTTCTTTTTTCTTTTTCTTGAAACATAATATTCTTTACATAGTTTAAACAAGTCAAAGTAACATGTTTACTATCGATTGGATTTTTTGGAAGGTTATATGTATACTTGCAGTTTGGGCGGAAGATCCAAATTCTGAAGCATACAAGCAACATCTTGCCCGAATCCCGGATTACTTTTGGGTAGCTGAAGATGGCTTCAAAATGCAGAGTTTTGGGAGTCAAATGTGGGATGCAGCCTTTTCTATTCAGGCCATTCTATCGAGTAACCTAGCAGATGAATATACTCCAACTCTAAGAAAGGCACACAACTTTGTGAAAGCCACGCAGGTTGGTTTCTAGCACCCAAAATAAATTTGAAGTGCGACAAAATATAAATTTTTAAGTGTAATTTCAAAACATATATCTTTTTTTCATTTGATTAGATTCGAGATGATCCCCCTGGAAATTACAGTAAAATGTTTAGACACCCTTCTAAAGGCGCTTGGCCATTCTCAATGCAAGACCAAAGTTTGCCAGTCTCCGACTGTACTTCCGAAGGTTTGAAGGTAAGTAATTCCAATTCAAAAGCTTAGCTAGATTTCATAGTGCTATTATCAAGCATTTGCATTGTAATGAACTTACACTATATTCTTTAACGACCCTTTCTTTACTTTGTACAGGTTACACTTATGTTCTCACAAATGCAGTTAGAGCTTGTTGGGAAAGCAATGGAAACCGAACGATTTTATGATGCAGTCAATATAATCCTCTACATGCAGGTACTAACCATTACATTTTTCACCATAACCAATTCCCATTTCTATCAACAAAAAATCCCCTTTGTATGTCCCATTTACAAGTGATTATCTTCTAGTTTAGCATCATAGTACTAATATATACTAATTCATACTTAAAAAGTGTTTCTACTTGAATACAGAGTAAAAATGGAGGTTTTCCAGCTTGGGAGCCTTAGAGAGCATATTGTTGGTTGGAGGTACAATCCTTGAGAAGTTTCCCACTCTTTAGACAAGCTGCAAAAATTCTCTAGCATAGTTTCTCCCCCATTCCCTTCTTTTAGGCCTTCAACGTTGCCTTTGAATGTGTCATTTTCCTTGGATCTATTATGTATAGCTCGTTTTATTATTATCACGATTTTTTTTATACCAATTGACAAGTATATATATTCCGGCATGTTTCAGAAGTTCAACCCTATAGAGTTTTTCGAAGATACCATGATTGAGACAGAGTAAGCAAAAGCTCTTATCTTTAGTGCATATTTGGCATACTAATTAATTAGTTTGACCATTCTTTCTCATGCATGTCATTTGAACTATTGTTGAATGAAAATCATGTTAAAATGGCATGAAAAGTAATTATCACTATTGCATACCACTGGATTATCTTTGTAAGTTGTCGTCGACTTGATTCCAATGTTATTTAGGTACGTGGAATGCACTTCGGCAGCACTGCAGGCTATGGTACTTTTCAAAAAGTTACACCCAATGCATCGAACAAAGGAAGTTGAAAACTGCATCACAAAAGCGCTACAGTACATAGAAGGCGTACAAAAGCCAGATGGATCATGGTTGGCTTCTATGAATGCTAAACCTTAATTTCCTCATAGGGTCGAACCATGTTTTATAAGGAAACAGATTATATATAGGCTAGTAACCGCTGGCTTGGAATTGTGCAGGTACGGTTGTTGGGGGATTTGCTTCACCTATGGAACATGGTTTGCGGTGGAGGCACTGGTAGCATGTGGGAATAAGTATCATAATAGTCCCGCCATTCGTAAAGCATGCAAGTTTTTGCTGTCAAAGCAACTACCCGATGGTGGATGGGGAGAAAGCTATCTTTCGAGCTCAAATAAGGTTTGAAAATCTTTCGATTAACATATCCATACATATATATATGTATGTTCTTGTTCTTGCTCGTGCGCCTTCCACACTGTAATCTAATAAATTTTAATAGGTATATACAAATCTGGAGGGCAATCGTTCGCATTTGGTTCATACGTCTTGGGCTCTATTGTCGCTCATTAAAGCTGGACAGGTTTGTAAAATTTTGACTTTGAGTGCATCACTTTTTTCCTCGGATTTTTTATTTATTACAGATTGTTATACTGTAACATGTTTCTGCGTTTTAAAACCTAATACCTTGTTTTGATTTTGAATTCAAATTAGGCCGATTTTGATCCGACACCCATACATTGTGGGTTGAGAGTATTGATCAATTCACAAATGGAAGATGGTGACTTTCCTCAACAGGTAATCTTCGAAAATCCAAAATCCAATTATAGCGTTGGCATTCCATAGTTGATGTGTATTGCAAGCAATTAAGAGATTGAGGCTAATAGACTCTTAAAATTTTATTAAGCCAACCTTGTACATGGGTTAAAACTATCAACATTGCTAGCCTTAGTAACATGATTGCCTTGTCCTAGAACGTGACCGCCTTGTCCTAGAATGCGGTCGCGCGCCTTGTCCTAGCTAGAACGCGGTCGCCTTGTCCAACCAAAGACGCCGCCTTGTCATAAAACGTGACCACCTTGTACTAGCTAGAACACGCTGCCTTGTCCAACCAAAGACGCGATAGCCTTCATGCGCTAAAACCCAAAATCGTGTTAACTGAGCCTCGCCTATAATTGGAAGAAGAGAATGCAAACAAACTAATGGAAAGTAACGTGTGCAGGAACCTGTGGGGGCATTCATGAAGCATGGTGCTCTAAACTATGCAGCATATCGGAACTATTTTCCCATATGGGCTCTTGGAGAATATCGTCGCCATGTTCTCCATGGATAAAGCTCTATCCTTCACATCGTCTGTGTGCTTTGAAGGTTCTATTTTATTCAAGTGTGCCTTTGGATGGTGTAGAAAAACTTTACATGTGATTAATATATATATATATATATATATGTATATATATATATATATATATAAATGTCATTACAAAGTAAAGTAAAAAAAATCACATTAAACATGTGTAATTAAACGAGATGTTTGAATTTTATTTACTTAAATAGATGTTGTGGCAACAAGTTCATTTTCAACAACTGATAATCACTGGCAATTTCTATCAAACGAGTTCTGATTTGTTTCGGCTTTGGAGATTGGCGATGAAACAATATTTTTTATACAAGTAAATTCAATAATAACAATATGGTCAGTATTGAATTGACTATCAATTTTAATCAATTCAAAATTACTATTTAAAATCAATTATAATTGGTACGCGCTAGATATCAAGACGCTTAATCCGTAAGACGGAACTATCCATGTTCAATGAGCTAATATTCAAAATTTTCAGAGCAATTTCTCAGTTTTTGGAAATTGTAGCGTCACCCCTCACGTTTATAAATGAAGAATGTCACTTATTAATATTAAAAATATCATTTTTTAGTAAAAAATGTGTTATTTTAGGCTTTCAAAGTGTCACTTTGTAGCTTTAATTGAAATTATCACTTTTTTTTTCCTTTAAAGGTATCACTTTTTTGGCCTTAAATGTATTAATTTTGGTTTTAAATTTGTCACTTTTACTTTGAAAAGTACCACTCTTATAAATGAAAACTGTCATTTGTGGCGTGAATGGTGAAAGTGTCACTTAATAGTATTAAAAGTGTAATATTTTAACATAAAGTGTATAACGTTTGATCTTAAAAATATCACTTTTTATTATAAATAAAAGCTGTCACAGTTAGCCTTAAAAGTGTCACTTTTTAATATTAAATATATCACTTTTTAATATGAAAAGTGTTACTTTTGGCCCTAAACATGTCACTTTACATTTTAACTAGTTGAGCGTCCGTGTGTTAAACGCATAACATATATATATATATTTTTAATTAATTTGTATTCAAAAACATTGAAGAAAAATAAAATCAAAGGAATAAATTAAGGAAATATAATGTTGAAGGTATCTATTTATTTGAAATACATCATTGTATCGTTCCTATTATAAATTTTGAAAATTTTCCAAATACAATAACTAATGCACGAGATATATATGTTATTCTACATTAAGAAACAAAAATCATTTTTTAACCACTACACTATATGAGAAGTAAACAATTAGTTAAAATGTAACAACAAAAAAAGTGTAGTTATTTATTGATGTGGCAAAATGCACAGCTTGAGCTGTCCTTGAGATGGGTTGGATATCTGGGCTTCTAGATCGTCTTCCCTGAGCCTGTCAATAACACAAGAACACCTGAGTGGAAGTGCAAGGCAGGGCCTCGCGAAACCCCTTCGGCGTGAGAGTAAGTCTCGTGCTTAAGTTTGAAAGCAATTTGACAGAATAACGAGGCTCAAGAAAGTCTGTGTGTACCTTGTTGATGATTATGGAGAGGTATTTATAGGCCTTCGGTGGTGTTTGAATCCGTCTAGGATTCAGTTTCCATAAAGGCCGAGTAAATCAAGGAGAGGATCCCTTGATTTTAGGCGTGATAGGCGGTTGGCCGCGTAGATGTAGGAATAGATAAGGCAAGTGTTCCGCCTGAACATGGAAACCTTTGACTTGCCTTGGTGAGCAAGCTGCCAGCGTCTCATGTTTGATGAGTGCCCGGGCGAGCAGGGCTCTACCCGGCTATTCTATTTGTATTGATCCTTGAACTTATTGTAGGTCTGAGGATCGGCCCCTGGTCGGGCAGATAAGGCCAGTGCTCGACCAGATTTAGGCGAGGTAAGTCTGATTCCTTTGCTAAGCATGTATGATTCCCAGTCATGGCCCTTGGTCGGTCAGGCAAGGCCTTTGCCCGCCCAGGTTTGAGTGAGAATTATGTTGCTCGGTGCTCGCTGGTACTATCATTTTGCTCGCTGGGTTGTGGGCCCCATAGGCATTGTGCTCGTGATTGGCATGTGATGCTAACTCGTGCATTGCTGTCGGCTTGGGCCGTATATCGATGGCCCCTAGCTTCCTGCGCGGGCATTCATGCTCGGAGCGGGAGCGTTCAAATTTGTTATGACGGGCTTTAACACTTGTGAATTCTCAGTAAAACAAGGAATTCATCGGGGAAAACTCGAAGCATATCACTGAAGCTTATTGTTTAGGGCGTGCCAGGCGCGTGCGTGGAAAAGCGCGTGAGCCGTCAAAAGCTGAGTCGACAGGACAGGGCGCGGACCACGAAGCGGCGCATTTAATGCGACGTGCCCTTGGTGATGATGGGCCGCCCATTTAGACGCCGTTTCGGGCTTCGAGCTTTTCCCCCCAAAAAATTTCAGAGATCGGCCTATAAAAGGCAGCCTCTCCTTTCTTTCTTCTCTTTTATCGCTCTCAAGTTTTAGAGAGAGAAAGTCTTGAAGAATTTGAAGCTGTTGCCGCTGCTGCCGTTCTTTATTTAGCCGTGATTTCTCTGAAGTTCAGATAAGGTCGTGCTTCCTTCATCAATTCCATCTGGGGTTCGCACCTTCGCATCGGCCTTTGTTCTCCTCAATTGCTTACGTAAGACGGCTCCAACCTAGAAATCACAAGAAGTTTTCTCTGTTTTTGTCTTTCCCGGTTTATGGATGTATTTCGGTTTCTTTCTCTATCTCCTTATGCCTCTGGTAGGGTTTTAGTGAGTAAGACCGCCCCTAGGTAGAGATCGAGGAGTAGAAACCACCATCCTGCTTGCTAGGCGGACAGAATCCCTCACGTTGACCTAGACTTAGGATTTTCTTTTCTTTTTTCTGATAGTTACCCGGACAGAGCTCTGATAGACATTTTCCTCGATCTCTTTGTAGATGTCGGATATGTCTGAGAATGACCGCGAGGCTTTCAGCTATGGCAGAAAGAATGACTCGCTGAGCAGCGAGAAGTCTCCCTCAATTAGCGTAGAGCGCGAGGAGGGAGCCAGGTCCGTGGCCGGGCCAACGGTTCGAAGGCGGGTAGTGGATCCCGTGGTCGACATAGTTGATTCCTCTAGCGAGGAAGACTCTGGCGAGGAGAGTGTGACCGGTGGCTTTCGCTGTCGGGCAAGGCCTCGACCAGCAAACAGCCCTTGTTGGAGACTCGACCGGGAGAGTGAGAACTGAGCGGGTAGATTTGGCCGGAGATGCTTCAGAGGCCGATGAGGCAGACAACTTGCCGCTTGCCCGGCGCTTCAAGAAAACTGGCCGTAGAAGTGGCCCCTGAGGGAGAAACAACTGGCCAAGACAGAGTTCCTATTGCCCGCTTCCTCACCAGGGTAGGTGGCTCTCCAGTACAGGTTCCCGTTGAGGAAGTAATCGAGGGAGAAGGAGAAGAAGAAAAAGAGCCCGATTGGTATGTCAATGCTGATGAGGGCCAGTACGCTGCCCACTGGGCTACATTGGATACGGAGGACAAAGTGACCACGTGGCTCACATCCCTTGGGGTTGATTCGGCTTATTATCGGGCGAGTAAGATGGACGTGCCCACGAATATGAAGCTTTCCCGCGAGCAAGGGAATGAGCTCTTATTCTTTGCCGATTTTTTCCGAGTTGGATTACGTCTCCCACTGGAGCCCTTTTTGGTTGACTTTTTGCTCGAGGCCAAAGCGGTTCCCTGTGACTTGATGCTGAACACCGTCCGGGCCATTACCGCTTTCACAGTGGCGTGCAGGCTGCTAGGATCTGAGCCGGACATGTACTTGCTCCGGAAGTTGTTTATTTTTGCCCCGAGTACAGGTGGGAAGATCGGAGTGAGAGCCAACTCCAGTTTTTTGAGGCTGTTATCCGAAGTTCCCGGGAAAGTAGATGCTTGGGATAGGAGGGTGTTGTTCATTGAATCTCGAGTCGGCTGGCCGTTCATGCCCACTGCCTCCGACGAAGTCAAAATCCCCAAGGCCTCAAAACAAGACTTCAGCTCGGGAGAGACTGTCCGTTTGGACGCGTTAAAAGCCGCCGTGGGTGTGATAGAAGAGAACGAGAGGCGCGTTGGCCAGCAATTTCTTCTTGATTGGAAGGAGCTGGTTTGTAACCCGCGTAACTTATGTTTGGCCGGTGTAATGAGGGCAGAGGTCCCTGATGTGGAGCCCCTCTTGATCCACGTGCCCGAGAGGCCACATCCTTATTGGGGTGACTGCCACGGTAACATGTTTAAGCGGGAATGTGTTGAGTGCCAACGTCTGGGCCCGGGCGGAGATTGTCGGCCACCTTATGAAGACCATGATGGTTGTTTTTTGTGATTATTTCACTGTCTTTATCTTGGATGTATTTTGCTCGTAGCATTAATATTGACCCTGTTTCTGTTTTTCTTGCTTCAGGGATGAAGAATGTGGCTCTGCTGAAGGCGAGGAAACTACAAGCCAATCAGCGGGTAGCTGATTTGAAGGTTAATGAACCCGTAGCTCTGCCCAAGGTGCCTTTCGGTCCCCCGGCTAAGAAAGCGCCGGGCTTGGGCAAGGCCGCAAGCCCGGCTAGGAAGGCGCCGGTGCCCAAGGTCATCATCCCCCCGCGCAAGGAGGCCGTACGAAAAGAGGCCATAGTGACTATTGAGGATACTGTCGGGCAGTCAGGTGCCAACATCTCTGTGGTGCCTCCCGCCAAAGACGCCAAGGGAAAAGGAAAAATGAAGAAGAGCCTTTCCTCTCCTCCTTCTGCTCGGGAAGTTTGCCACCGGGGCTCGAGCCCCGACCTGCCTTTTCCCCGCCTGCTCCAGGCCACTGCCTATCCTCGCCTCCCCGTTCTAGTCGGGCTGGCCAAGAACAAGAGGCAAGCCGGGTTCAAGATGCCCTCCACTACCGGCCTGCCCGGTGTTGGTGAGAGAATTGGGCGATGCCCCATTATTGGGGGGCATCGACCTCTATGCTCGCGGAAGCCCGGGTGGCCTGGTAGGAAAAGGTATCATCGAGAGGGCGCTGCATGATGATCTTGCCCGAGATCGCGATACGGCCGGCCACGTCCTAGTTGGGAACGTGGGACTTTGCTTGAGCGAGGTAAAGTTTTTGAATGAGATTTGTCCATTCCTTTGCTCGTTTCATGTGTCTGATTATCTTTCCTCTGTTCGCAGATCGCCTCTACATGTGCCAATCTTTACGATAGGTACAACGAGGAGAAGGCAGCTCGCAAGAAAGTCGAGGCTGACAGTAAGACTCATGAGAGCCTGGCGAAAGAGAAAGTCGAGCAGGTGGCTCGCTTGGCTGATGAACTGGAGACCAACATTCAAAGCAGAGAAAAAAAAGAAGTTTAAATGTTTGAACGATCCAAGCCGGTCGCCGAGCAGTGATTTAAGCTAACTGCAAAGATAGAGTTGTGGGGCGGTGAAGAAGAGCAGATGGCTGGGAAGGCTCAAGCCGTCGCGTGATGCAGAGCGGAGGGATCGCTACGATTGGAAAGAGATGCGGGCCGTCAAGGATGGGAAGCATGTGGAGGAGCTGGTCAGGAGGCGAAGAAGCCAGCAGAAGCGGGCATGTGGAGGACTATAAGAAATCCATAGCCGCCGAGGGGCGACTTCAAGTGCACCGCCTTATGGCAGATGTGAGCGATGCCATAGTTCCTATTCGCACATGGTGTCAATCATATCCTTAGACGCTTGCTGGTCAAGGGGTGATTGACATGAAGACCATGGCCGAGTGGGCCGTTTCCGACGTCTACTCTGATGCCGCGTGCTAGTTTCATCACTTGGTCCCCTATACCGAGGAAGAGCTGGATAGTTTGGCAAGGCGATGTGGAAGGCGCCGCCCTCCTGGGTCCGCCTACTCCCGGTGAAAATGTATGCTCTCGATCGAGGCCACGGAAAGTGAGAAGGCTGCCCGAATGATGGCGAGAGGAAGAGGCTAGGAAGGCCGAGCGGGGAAGCGCTCGAAAAGCTCTGAACTCTCGATATCTTGATCAATAAGGGCTTCAACACAAGTTTCTCTACCTCTTCCGGGCGGATTCCTCGCCCCTCGGAGCGATTCCTCCACCTCTTCAAGGTCGGCACTTGACCCACTCAGACTTTGTTTACTTTTGCTCGGCTCAACGCGCCATGATTATAATTTTTGTAATCCCAACTTTAACTGCAATGGATTTTGCTTTCTTTTGATAGATGGTCCTTGTGTTTGCTTTGATTTAACTGTTCGTTTGCTCGATAACTGTTTTCTCTCTTGCATATTTTTCCTGTCATTTGTTAGTACAAGTGTTGGTACTCCCCAGAAAATACGTCGAGCATCAAATGTACAAATAGCCTTAATCAAGTATAAGAACTCGAGATTATCAACTTAAAAATAACAAGACTAATAAAGCAAGCTTATTATTTTAAGTTAAGATGTTACCGAACAAACTCAGTGTGGTCGGCAGACACAGTCAAGACTTTGAGTGAATGAGCTTCTAGAAGATTGCCAAGCGAGGCAGGCCCAACTCTCAGCGGCAACCAACAACAGCAGGGCGTGGCCTTTGTTCGATGTGGGTAGTTCGAGCGGTTGCTAGTATATCTTCGGGTATAGAGATATTCGGTTT
>CM028380.1:28853819-28885093 GCA_013146195.2 Codonopsis lanceolata
ACTCTGGTTCAGATGAAAGTTCAGGAGTTGTCACCCAATGTTACCTCGATGTTGTTCGGATGTTGCAACATCGGGAGAAACATTGTCTACGAACCGGCAAGAAAAGAAGGCGCCTGAACTGATTCAAATCAGGAAGATGATCAGTTCAGAATGATCGATCAGAAATCGACATTCCCAGCTAGAAGATTCGAGAAACCATCCACTCACTCAAGTTATAGGTAATGTAAGAGATGGTGTGTCAACCGTAAAGAAAGGTAAAGTGGACTACAAGAAACTAGCATGCATGACCACTCTTGAATTTGATAATATACATGCTTCATGCTTTGTTTCCACGTTGAACCTAAGAATGTACAAGAGGCCCTTAAAGATGAAAGTTGGATTAATGCCATGCAAGAGGAACTAGATCAATTTTCAAAAAATGATGTATGGTATCTAAGTTCTGCATCCACTTCAATAAATGTTATTGGAACTAAATGGATTTTCAAAACAAACGAATGAAGTGGGAGAAATAATGAGGAATAAAGCTAGATTGGTAGCTCTGGCATACACAAAGTCGGTGGGTGGACTTTGATGAAACCTGCACCTGAGTCCGTATTGAGTCTATCCGCCTACTTCTGCAATTGCTTGTTTCTGACATTACTCTTCAACAAATGGATGTGAAGAGTGCTTTTTTAAATGGAATTCTTGAGGAGGAAGTTTTTGTGGAACAACCAAAAGGATTTGAGGACCCCATAAACCTAATCATGTGTTTAAATTGAAGAAGGTTTGATATCTCAAACAAGCTCCTAGAGCTTGGTATGGTAGGCTTACGCATCACCTTCTACAAAGTGGGTTTAAAAGGGGAGAGGTGGATAAAACATTGTTCATTCAAAAACAAGATAAACATATTTTGATTGCTCAAATTTATGTGGATGACATCGTGTTTGGATCCACCTCCAAATCCTTGGAAAAGAATTTGTGGATTGCATGACATCCACATTTGAAATGAGCATGGTAGGTGAATTAACATATTTCTAGGCATTCAGGTCAAACAATCACATGAAGGGATGTTCATTTCTCAAGCCCAATTCTAAACTTGGTGAAGAAATTCGATCTTGAGAATGGAAAACATAAAAAACCCCTATGGGTACATCCGATAAGCTTAATAAAGATGAAAAATCGAAAGTGTTGATCCTACCTTGTATAGAAGTATGATAGGAGTTTGTTGTATTTAACCGCCACTGCCCGTATATCATGTACATGCGGTGTTTGTGTGCAAGGTATCAATCAAACCCCAAGGTTTCTCACCTAAAAGTCGTCAAAAGAATCATTCGATATGTGGTGAGACCTTGGCATGGGTTTGTGGTATACTAAGCATACGAACACCAACTGTCGGGTTCAAGCTGATGCCGACCGGGCGGCGCTTGATGACATGAGAAGTACATCCGAGGATGTTTTTATCTTGGAAACAACTGATTTCTTGGTTTAGCAAGAAACAAAATGTGTGGCTCTATCAACAAATTAATCGAATATATAGTCCGCTGGTAGCATGTACACAACTTTTGTGGATGAAACAAATGATTCAAGATTATGGATTGCATAGTGACATTTTAATCATGTATTGTGACAACACAAGTGCTATAAGCATAGCTAAAAATCCTCGCTCAACACAAAAGAACAAAGCACATAGATATAAGACACCATTTTATTAGAGACTTAGTTGAACAAGGCATCGTATTGAACATGTTGGTACGTATAACAATTTGGTCGATATACTAAGAGTCTAGATTTTGAGAGATTCATCAATCTTAGGAAATCTCTGTATGTGTGCCATGTAATCACTCACATTTAATTAAAAAAAATTTAGGCATACCGCATTGTTGTTCAGAGGGCACACTAGATCAAATCTGCTTGTATCTTAGTACCTTTGAGCATGTAATGATTCATTCAAAATTTCGATTATGTTGTAAAATTTTTCTCACCTTCTCCCAAGAAGTTGTTGTGTTTGAGAGAAATCTCGCTTGCACCACAAAGGAAAGAGCTACCTTTCAAAAGTTTTAGATGCCGCATTTGTCAATGTACCATGAAGTTTCGACTTGCATGGGTTGATCTTGACTAAATTGACTCCTCCGATTTGAGAAAGTGTGAAAGCTACCTAACGGAAAAGAGTTTATGAACAATTGCCTTCCTTTTGGGACTATGGATTTTCGAATCTCATGGGTCGATCAAATGTAAAGTTGCCACCCTCGTAAATAAGTGAAAGGTTCCTAGTGGTGTCTTTAGCTTGAAATAAAGTAAAGCTAGTGTTATAGGGAAATAAAGTACCTATAATGTTTTTGGGAGAAATTGTGTTATTTGGTGAAAGAAAATTGCAAATTCAAACATAAAATCACGCATTTTGGGTGAATGTGATTTCCATTGTTGCAACATTGGGAACCGCAATCGCTGATCTAGACATATCACTTGTGTGTATATGCATTTTTTTCTATTGTTTTTTCTCCTTTGCATATTTTAGACATACCGTTTAGGACATATAGGTGCATGATATCGCCTTTCTTAATGTCTCTGTCCATCAAGTTTAATGCCCTGCTTTTGTTTAGTCTTGTTCTCAAAGTCATGATTTTATGTGGTCAGTTTACTCTACCGTGTTGTTTCTTCATGTTTAGAACTGGCCGAAGCTTGTGGATTATATGCTTTGTGGAGCCTCAACTCTGGTTAAGTGTGTTTTTGTGCATTCCCAAAATATTTGATCGATTAAAAAAATGTGTTTTTAAAATCAGATTGTAACTCAAATTGGTCTTATATCTCTCATGTCTCAAACAAAGAAACTCATGTCTTACTTACATCAGTTGGTCACCTTGTGTGGTTTGAATTTTGAATGCCCCGTGAAGTGTGCGCTTGGTCAGCTCATCGCCTTAATTACCAACGGCTAATTGCAATTAGTGGCAGGTTTAGTGAGTCTTACTTACTGGAACGTACGTAATTGTTCACCCCAAAATCTCTTCAAAATTTTCCCAGCGACACGTCTCGTATCACCCCGTCTCAAAAAATTCTATCTCCATCATTCTCGATCTTCTCTCTCGCCGACATAAATGGCATCATCTTCCAAAAGCCCTAATTTTCGAGGTCGAATGTTGCAACATCGAAGACATCCGAGCCCCAATCTCGCGGCGGAGATGATCTTTCAAGGCCATGGTTGTATATCAACCGCCCCGAGCCTCTTACTATGATTCTTCCAGGGAAAAAGGTAACGCAATAGATGTTGAAAATCCCGAGATTTGTCCGGTTTTTCCTCAATAGGCAACCCTAGCTCTCGACGGTCCAAACGTCAACGCGGCATTCCGGCCAACTACGATGATCCCTCCCCGCCGATGTTCAAAGCCGCGAAGAAAAATAAAGTTGAGGCCGGCTTCTTCAAGGAACCAATGATTCTAGAAAGCGATTCTTGATGATGAGGATTTCTATTCCTCCCGCAGTTCCGATTCCCCAAACTCATGAAGCATCTGCTATCACCACTGCGATCTCCACCCTCTTCTCCAGCCGAGACCCGGTTGAGGATGACGATTATCCTATTCCGTCCCCAAGGGTAGTATTCCCTTCTGAATCTCCTCCCCTTCGTCGAAAATCATCAAAAGTTGCACCATCTGCCATTGATGAAGAGGTTGTTCGAAATTTAACCCGATTGCGCCAAAGCTCGTGCTTCCTCCTCAGTCCTCACCTCTGTTCCTCCTCCAACTGCACCTAGTCCATCGTCTTCCTCCGAATTTGACGATAGTTCTGATCAGAACTATGCGACTCCGAAAGGTACCCCTGCTGCCAGCTGAAGAATCTGATAAGTCTCCGGTGAAATCTTCCAAGCGACGCTCTGTTCGACTCAATGTTGCACCGATTGTTGCAACATCCAAAGCAAAAGAAACCTCTGGTACTCTCTCCTCTTCCTTTATATCTAAATCGCATCTAAAAGATACAATATTTCTCGCAATATCATTGATGAGAGGAATGTGTTGGATTCTTTGTTAGAGTCTTATAATTTGTCGCCCCTATATTTCTGAACGCCATCTTATGACATCCATTTCATCTGCTGCCCCTTACTGTCGCGAAATAATCCATGAGTTTTATTCAAATTTGGAAAAACGAATTGTTGATTCTTGTGACTCCAGTTTTGAGAAAGTTTATGTGAGAGGTAGATGGTACTCTTTTTCTTCCAAAGTCATAAATTCCATGCTCGGTACTCATCCTTCTGGTATTCTTGATTTTGATGTCGACCTAAATTTGTGCATTTGTGAACTTTCGGTGGTCGATTTCATTTTGGCCACCAAAAAAACCTCGTTAGTACTTCTCGCTTGTCCTCCCTCTATGCTTTCTTGCACAAAGTTTGTCCGTGCAAACCGGTCTCCCTCAAAGAACACCAATGTTGTGACCGAAGAGCATGCTAAAATCCTATATTTTCTTGGCTCTCAAAAAGCCGCTTGATCTTGGCCTATATGTCTTTAGGAAAATTGCATCCATGGCGAAACCGGGTGACAAGAGGTCTCTTATCTTTCCCTCTCTCGTATACCGTATTCTCTCTCTCAAGGGTATAAACCTCCTTCCTCCACTCGCTTATCACCGCTTCGAGCCTCTTCACTTTTCTTCCAAACTTTTAAAAGGGGATAGGCTCATCAATTTACCTCTTCCGACGCCTCATGCACCTCTCCCCGATCCTACCATTCCCCGATACTATAACATCTCCTTCAGCCTCTGCTTGCCTATTGTTGTTCCTCCGAATGTTGCAACATCCAGGCAACATCCACCATGTTTGCTCCTCCTACGCCTCCTATGTCGGTTGTCTTTGTCAAAGAGCAACCGCGTTGATACAGACCAGCTTCTCTCACCTTGTCGCTCAGCAAGATCGTGCCTTTTCTTACTACTTTGGTCAAGAGATTCCTCCCGGCCGGGCAACATTCCGGTCAATAGGGGTGAGGCTGCAACAAGAGAAGGTTGTGATGTGATGTCAAGATGCAAGTAATGATGTTCGTGCTCCGAACAAAGAACATGATTTTCTCAAGGATAACTGATGTATCAGTTCTCGCTTTTGTGTAACCGATGGTGATGGTTGGTAAAACATTTACTTCATTTGGTCTCGTAATAATTAGGGTAGACATTTTGAGATTCATGTAACTTGTTGTTGATGGTGACCGATGTTAGTTGATTATATCTCTCTCTCTTCTATATTTCTCGATCTTTGTTTTAAAATGTTCATCATGCTCTTCTTGCAGGTCTTGTGAATTTGACCAAGAATGCTCGAACAAAGGGGGTGATTGTAAGGGTAATTTAGGCATTGCCTAATTTATCTTGTTCTCACTCTCTTGGTCAAAATAGAATTTGATATTGGAATTATTGTAGTAGGATTTAATTAGGATTCTTTTTAGATTTAGGTGATATTTTTAGTAACTAAATCCTTGCATAAGTGTTTAGTTATTAATGTTATCAAATTAGGAAAGGTAATCTTGTTTGTTTTTCAGCTAAATCTCTTTCCTAGTAGGTTTTCCTGTCTTGCCGTGTTTTTGCAGGATTCCTTGGAGTCTTGGTTGACAAGTTTTGCAGCCTATAAAAAGATGAGAAGTCGAGCAGGCCCGTGCATGCAGAGTATGTGAGTACGCCGAGAGAGCTTGAGCGAGAATCGATCATATTCAAGATTAGAGAGATTAAATCCGTAAGTCTTGTGTGTTGAACTGAGAGAAGAATTCAAACAATTCATACACGAAGACCTTCTGCATTCCTGCTGGTGCTGCTAGCTTCAGGAACACAGCCTTGTGTTTCCTGAAGCATTGTGTTTTGTGCTTCCAGTCGGTTTCATTATTTTGGAAGCTGTTCTTATTTTGATCTTTCTTCCCACGCTTGGTTTAGTGTTTATGTGGGTTTTGTGATCTCCAAGATTCTCAGATCTTGTGAGATTTTTGTGTTGACTGCTAAGTTTCAAAACGCTTTTGATTTTAATAAAGTTTGTTGCCTTGAGGCTTGATCTACAAGATTGATTGTAGATTGTTTTTGTGTGATTTTCTGCCTTACTAAGTCTGTTAGATTTCAAATCACAAAACAAAACTTCCGCTGCTATTTTCAGGACACACTTTCAGCCACATTGTTACTGCCATTGTTGCAACATTCACTGCAACATTGACAGTAACATCGTCCCATATCGAGAATCTGTGGCATCGCGTTCTTTCACATAGCAAACACGAGTCTCACAATTCGTGAAGGCGATGTATCGTCCCACCCTGACGTATAAACAAACCAAATAATGTTAGCTAGACTCAATGTGATGCACAAGTAGATATTTACTCGTCATAAACAAATAAGGATCGAATTCGACAAGAGAGAACTCATCCGACCAAGTATCTTATTAATCTCTACCATAAACCATGTCAAGGCAATTAATTGCTCAAAACCAATCAATCACAACAAACTTGATTGCACACAATTAGGCTCAACTTATAATTGAGTGAACTCGATCAAACGGTGTCCAAACTTCGAAGGGAATGAAAGTGGTGTTCAACATGTTCAAATCTTCCCTAGAGTCGACTCCGTTGAGTCTTTACTACACATTCCCAATTTTGGGAGAATTGAAGCTACGTGCTTCATAAACCAACCTAGTTCCATTACTAAGTTCAACTAGGTTATAAATTCTCCAAGGCACTACAATGTAGTTCATATTCATCATAGAGTCTAATTATGGGATATAACACATATGAACATACCAACATATCAAGTAGGCCATGATTTAGACACTTTCACTTAGCACCAATTCAAGCAACACATATAAATAATGCTTCTAACATGTTCATAATCCTAAATATACAAGATGAAAGGGTATAACATTCTCTCATAATCATAAAATCATCCTACACATGCTTCTAACAAGTTTATATGTTCAAATCACAAGATAAAGGCATATGAAGCAAATATGTGTACTCGTTGACCTCAAAAATCATAGGTTTTGTTTCCTTAGGGTCAATGAGAGCTAAAACAAAGAAGAAGAAGAGTAACTTACTTGTAAACTACACACAAGAACCCAAATGAGAAGATTATTCGGTTGGAAATGCTCTACTCTTAAAGCTCTTCACTTCTATGAAGTTTGTTTGAGCAATGGAGGAAGGAACCATGGAGTACCAAGGGAGAAGCTTCAAGAAGCCATGGAGGAGCTTTGGAGAAGATGAATCCCGTTTTTGGAGAGTGAGGGAGGGAAAATGAGGTCAAACATCTGGTTTGTGGTGTTTAAGGGTAGGAAAAGTTAGTGGGACATGTGTCACTAACATGTGGTCTTTTTTAAATCTGATTTGGGCTTGTTTAATCCACTAATTCACTCACTAATACACACTTAAAAGAAGTTACTAATGTTAGGTTATAAGTAATGAGGGTTAGGGAGGTTTAGGTCAGGTTTAGGAAGGGTTTGGATGGGGTTTGAAGGCACAAATTCAACATACATCAAAACAGGGGAAATCAGTATCGGGGGACCATGCAGTTGCATGGCCCCATAGCATGCGGCCGCATGCCTCAGCCAACTCCAATGCCCAAATTTCTGGAGACCTTGCGAAGGCAAGGCCATTCCACCTTGCGGCCGCAAGCCCGGCAGAACCAAAATGGCTTGAAAAACAACCCTAAAGACCCCCAAACACTTAGCCAAATCAATGAGGCTTTAAACCTCAATAAAAATGAGTCTAAAACTCATCACAAACACTCTCAAACAACACCCGAACAATCCGAACGAAGGAGGGAAAGAAGGAGAACTAAACGAACAATTCAACCAACGATTCAACAAGCATGCAAACAAGTTTCTAAGCATATTAAGAGTATTATGATTGACTTATAAATGATTCTAAAACATATTTAGACTAAGTAAACATGCTCACAAACAATATGAATGCATGAAGGCAAGCAATGAATATCTAGGGTGCCACAAGAACCAAGAAAAAAAACTGGGAATAAATATGTATTGGTTTGTAATCCATATTTGTTCTTTGTTATTGTTTATTTTCTGTATTGGTTTGTAATTCACTTAGTATTTTGCAACACATAAGTTTCATTATTAACTATCTATCTGCTTAAGTTGTCCATAATTTATCTATCGCAATATATTTGGTGGCTGATTGATGTATTTTATACGTCGATTTCATATGCTTCTATGACTTAAATTAAGCTATTTCACGAGGCTTTTGGCTACTGATATGTGTTTTCAGTGAGTTTTGTAAGTTTTGGGGTTTTAGTGAAAATATGCAAAACTCCAGGGTTTTATATGCAAATTCCAAGAAGGGCCCAAGATGAAAAATGTAGAAGAAAAGAAGATACAACATTCTGGAGACCTTGCGGTCGCAAGGTACTCAGACTTTGCCCCCGCAAGGTAGGCAGTAACATGAAGAAGTCAGAAATCCAAGGGCCGAAAAATTGGAGACCTTGTGGACGCAAGGTACCCAAGACCTTGCGACCGCAAGGTGGTCAGAATGCGCAAAAATCGTATTTTCACAAGTGATTCGATAGGATTACAACTCCCTGGCATAAATAGATATCAGATGCAAAAGCCTAAGAGAGAGAAAAACGGCTGGAAACAGTTTTGTATAGATTTTAGATAGTTTTTAGGTTGTATAACATAGTTAGATTGTGTAATTACAAGTATTGAAGATCAAATCATGTTCCCGTTCATCTCCATCTGCTGTTCATTGTCTATGATGAACTAAAACATCCATAATCTAGGAGGTGGGAGGTAACTTGTATCGAATTTATGTTTTAATTCATATTTATGTTCATTCAATTCTTGTTGATTGTGGTGTTTATCAATCCCTCTATTATTTCGCTTTGAACAAACGAATGTAATCGCAAATAATAAAGGTCTAGAGGTGCGGATAATTGCATGACCAATGTGCATATGTCGTACACTGGCTCACCATCACGATAAATTGGACCTATAGATGCACGAGAGTGATAAGTTAGGACCAGGTTCATACATGATCTAGGTTACAGATAGATTATATGTTCTTGTGCTTAGGATATAGAATGGATGAATGTTGCGGGGATGGAGGCTAAACCAATAGTTCAACAGACTATATATATCCTTAGTGAATGAACCCAAGAAATTGAATGATAATTATTATGAATTGAACATAAAGAAGATACAAGTGAAACCCGAATCCTAGATTGCCACCTACCATAAGATCTTCATAACCTGTAATTACTGCTAATTAGTTAAACACCTAAATATCAATAGTAGTTTAAATAAAATCATTATAAAAACCCCTTTAGATTAATAATTTGCTATCAATAAATTGTACTCTGCTCGTGATCTCTTGTCTCGTGTTCGACCATTGCTTCCAATACTATTCTATAATAGTCTTGTCCACTTGCAAGGAAAAAATTAAAATAAGACATCGATCAAGTTTTTACGCCGTTGCCGACAAGCTAGTTCACGTAGTTAGTTTGTTGGTAGCGTAGTTTTTAATTTAATTTAGTTTTAATTTCAGTTATAAAAAATAAAAATACAAAAAGATTTTATTTTATTTTTAATAGTTAGTTGTTTTTAAATTGCTTTAATTTATTTTTATGCACTCGTAGATCTTTGAATCCTAAATTGGTATAACTAAATCAAGATATAAATAATATTAGAAAAATCAAGAAGATCTTGAAAATCTAGCTTCCGACCGATAATCAAGAACAATTGAATCAAGAGGATCCTTTGGTTGATCCTACAATGGAAGATAATATTAATCAAAATCTCGAAAATCCGTTAACCAGCTTAACAGGAATCAAAGAGAAGAAGAACCCGCAAGAAGAAATATGGAAGTAGTAGTAAATCAAAGAACTATTAATGACTTTAGTAGACCTTCATTAAATGTAACATCATGTTTAGTCTTCGTGATGTTTGTAAGGAATTTCAACTAAAAGGTCATTATTTTAACATGATATCTTTTCATGGAATGACTCACGAAGATCCCTGTCGGTCTTAAGAGAGTATGAATACATGATGAGTACTTTTCCTTTGGAGGTTGATGAAGATCAAATTAAAATGAAATATTTTCCCAAGCATTAAAAGAATTGGCAAAGCGATGGTTTATGAACTTAACACCTAATAGTGTTTATACTTGGGCTCAATTATATGATTTGTTTATGAGTAAATTTTACAAGATGCATCTCTCATTGAATAAACAAATCATGTCATTCCAAAATGAACCAGAAACATTCCATGAGTCTTGGGATAGATTTAAAATCGCTCATTATGTGTCATCATCATAAATTGGCTCAACATGTGTTAGTGCTTCAATTTTATCATGGTCTTTCGCCATGCTTACAAACTATGGTTGATAGTGCAGCTGGTGGTTCTATTAATAGAATGACACCAGAAGCACTAGTGGAATTATTTGAGATGTTAAGTATTAATTCTCAACAGAAAAGTGTTAGAGGTAAAAATAGGGGTCTATATCAAATCCAAGATAAATCAGATACACAAGCCCAATTTGAAAATTGGCAAATTCAAGAAGCATGTGCTTTATGTGGATTATATTCTCATGCTACTAATTTTGTCCATCAGTGCTATGTATCTTTAAAGCTAATGCTATGAATATGTACCCTCAAAGGCAAGGAATGATCCCTACTCAAACACATATAATCTCGGTTGGAGGAATCATCCTAACTTTTCTTGGGAGGAAATAAGCCTTTACAACCTCAACAATTCCAAACCTCAACCACAACAATTTCCAAATCAAAATCAATTAAGGATTGAAGAAGTTCCAAAACAAGATGGAGCAAACAAAAAGTCAAGCAAAGTTGTTGATGAAATATATGCTTGAAGAGATTGAAAATTTAAAGAAGCACATTTTGACTTCTGAAGCTGAGTAAAATAGAAGAAATGAAGTTCCCTAGTCAAACCGAGCAAGCAAAGTCAATCACCATCTTGCGAAGTGGTAAGGTAATAGGTGAAGAGGTAAGTGATCCTGTTCATTCTTCTAATATGCCTAATACAGTAGAAAATTCTGAAAAGGAAATTGAAAAGGATAATGATAATAGTAAAAAGAATAATGAAACAATTAATCAAGATGTAGAAGTAGCAGTTCCAAATAAGGAACAAGAAAAAGAGGTTCAAAATAAAGAAAATCCAATAGAAGTTGAAAAAGAATTAGAACCAGAAGAAGAGGAACCTTATGTGGCTCCACCACCATATGTTCCTCCAATTCCGTTCTCAAGAAGACTTATGAAAAACCGAATGGACAAACAATTTACGAAAATTTATAATATGTTCTCCAAAGTGAATGTTAATCTCCTTTTGCTTAATGTTATTAAAAATATTTCAGCTTATGCAAAGTTTTTCAAAGATCTTCATTCTAAGAAACACAAGTTTGAAAACAATGAAAAAATTATTGTTTCTGAAAACGTAAGTTATGTTTTACAACCCGAATTACCCCCTAAGGTGAAAGATCCTAGTAGCTTTAATATCCAAGTTTCCTTGGGAAGATCTAAAAAGATGAAAACGATGCTAGATCTTGGAGCAAGTATTGACTTGATGCCTTTCGCAGTCTATAAACAGCTAGGGTTAGGAGAACTAAAACCCACTAATATGCAATTACAATTAGCTGATCGTTTAGTTAAATATCCTTTGGGTATAGTGGAAGACATCCTAGTTCAGGTTGATAAACTAATCATTCCAGTTGACCTTGTGGTTCTAGAGATGGAAAGGAAGATATGCACAAATAATGAAGTTCCTATATTGTTAGGCAGACCTTTTATGGCCACTGCCAATACAATGATAAATGTGAAAAATGGTAAACTCACTCTGTCAGTCCTAGGTGAAACCGTTGAAATTTCTGTTTATGATGCTATGAATAGACCTAGTGACATAAATGCATGTTTTTCCATAGATGAAATCGAAAAATTATCAACTGAAACATTTGAAGAAGATAATAAAGATAAAGACTATGAGAGAGATACATTTATAGTTTATGATGATAGTCCTATCCCTCCCATAAAAATTGACATTGATGAGATAGAAAGAGAAATAGAAGAGGAAGAAAGACAAGAAAGAGAGAAGTTAGAAGCTCTTAAAAAGAAAGATAAAGAAAATATAGATAAAGAATCAGAAAATAGTTTTGATAAATCTAACAAAGTAGAACAAGAAAGTAATGAAATTAAGGAAGATGAAGTAGAGATTTTGAAATCTCTTTTTGAAGAAATTGAGATAGAGAATGTTGAAGTAGAAAATAAAGAAGATGTTAAAGAAGGAAAAATACCGAGGAGGTTAAAATAGAAGAAACAATTAAAGCAGAAAATTCTGAATTTATGCCATCTATTAAATCTCCTCCAGTTGAAGAATTAAAACCATTACCACCCCATCTAAAATATGCATTTTAGGGAAGGTAAAACTTTGCCTGTTATTATAGCAATGATTTAATCAAGAGCAAGAAGCTAGTTTATTAAAAGTTTTATGGACACATAGAGAAGTTATAGGATGGTCCCTAGCTGATTTAAAAGGTATTAGTCCATCTATGTGTATGCATAAAATACATCTAGAAGAAGGTAGTAAACCTTCAAGAGAAAGGCAAAGAAGACTTAACCCATATATGGAAGAAGCCGTAAGAAAAAAAGTTATTAAGCTCCTAGATGCAGGTATAATTTATCCTATATCAGATAGTAAATGGGTTAGTCATGTTTAAGTAGTTCCTAAGAAGTCGGGAATTACAGTTGTTAAAAATGAAAAAAGATGAACCAGTCCCTACAAGAACAATAACTGGTTATAGAATGTGCATTGATTTGCGAAAATTAAATGTGGCAACTAGGAAAGACCACCTTCCCTTGCCATTTATTGACCAAATCCTTGAAAGACTAGCCGGTCGTGAATATTATTGCTTTCTTGATGGTTTTTCAGTTACAATCAGATCCCTCAGAGCACCCAAAGACCAAGAGAAAACAACTTTTACATGTCCTTTTGGTACTTTTGCTTTTAGGAGAATGCCCTTGATTATGTAATGCACCGACCACCTTTCAAAGATGCATGATTTCTATATTCTCATATTTAGTTGAAAGATGTGTTGAAGTTTTCATGGACGATTTTTCGCTTGGAAATTTTGATCATTGCTTAGAAAATCTTACATCGGTTCTGAAAAGATGCTGTGAAACAAATTTAACTTTGACTTGGGAGAAAAGTCACTTCATGGTCAAACATAGAATTGTCTTAGGGCATGTTGTGTCTAATAAAGGTATTGAAGTTGATAAAGCTAAGATTGAAGTTATTTCACAACTACCTCCTCCAACTTCTGTTAAAGGTGTTAAAAGTTTTATAGGGCATGCTGGTTTTTATCGAAGATTCATAAAAGATTTTTCCAAAATCTGTAAGCCTCTATGTAACTTATTAGCAAAGGATACAGAATTTGTTTTTGATAAAGAATGTTTCGATGCATTTAATTTATTAAAAGAAAAATTAACTATCGCCTTATTTTATCCGCCCCGATTGGTCTCTTCCTTTTGAAATTATGTGTGACGATCGATTTTGCAATTGGAGCCATGTTAGGACAAAGGGTAGATAGAAAGCCCCTTATGTGTCCATGGCAATTAGTAGAACTCTAAATGATGCATAATTAAATTACACAACATCATTCCTGCGTTAAAATCATTTATTAAAGTAAGAAAGATGCTAAGCCAAGATTAATTAGGTGGATGCTATTGTTACAAGAATTTGACATTACAATCAAAGATAAAAGATCCAATCGAAATGTCGTAGCTTCATCATTTGTTTAGATTTAAACCCACCCTTGGTATTTTGTTAAAGACCACTTGGTATGCTGATTTTGTTAATTATTATGTGTCCGCATCATAAATCCTCGATTTTGATCATTATGAAAAGAAGAAATTTTTTAATTTGAAACTAAAAATTACTTTGGGAAGCACCTCATTTATATAAAATATGTTCAGACTCTTTAATAAGGAGATGTATTCCAGAAAAAAGATCAACAAGGTATCATGGAATTCTGCCATGGATACTCTTGTGGAGGTCATTTTAGTGGGAATAAAACCGCTAGAAAAATTTTACAATCTGGTTTATATTGGCCAACTGTTTTTAGAGACTGCGAATTATTTTATAGAACATGTGATAAGTGTCAAAGAACTGGTGGAATAGGAAAAAGAAACGAAATGCCCTTGCATATTAATTTGGTTGTTGAAATCTTTGATGTTTGGGGTATTGATTTCATGGGTCCTTTTCCAGTGTCAAATAATTGTGACTATATTTTAGTAGCAGTTGATTATGTGTCTAAGTGGATTGAAGCAGTAGCAACCAAGACAAACGATGGTAAAACTGTGGTTAAATTTGTAGAAGATTTGTTTGCTAGATATGGAGTACCCAAGGCCATAATAAGTGACCAAGGGACTCACTTCACCAATAAGTTATTGAATAATGTCCTTAAGAAACATGGTGTAACTCACAAGTTAGCTACACCTTATCACCCTCAAACATCCGGCCAAGTAGAGGTAAACAATAGGCAAATATTAAAGCAGTATTAGAAAAGACTGTTAGACCTAATCGTAAAGATTGGGAATCTAAACTTAAGGGTGCTTTATGGGCATACCGAACTGCTTTTAAAACCCCAATAGGAATGAGTCCATATAGAATGGTATATGGCAAAGCCAGCCATTTACCAGTTGAAATAGAGCACAAGGGCTATTGGGTTGTTAAAGAATTAAATTTAGAATTAACTTTGGCTGGAGAGGAAAGATTGTTTCAATTGAATGAACTAGAAGAACATAGGTTGAATTTGTATGAAAACGCCAAAACATATAAAGAAAAAATCAAGAAATATCATGACATGGGATTAGCCAACAAGATATTTCGACTAGGGTTGAAAGTGTTACTTTTTAATTCTCGACTTAGGCTATTCCCCGGAAAGTTAAAATCTAAATGGTCTGGTCCTTTTATAATTGTACAAATTTATCCCCATGGAGCTGTTGATATTCAGAATCCAAATAATAATGAAATTTTTAAGGTTAAAGGACACCGACTCAAGCCATACCTAGAGCCGATGTCAGTTGAACGAATAATTGAATTAATTCGTTTGGCTGACAATGAACCACCCAAGGATTAGAGTTGGGTCGAGCCAAAGACATTAAACAAAGGCGCTAAGTGGGAGGCAACCCACTATTATGATTTTATTGCTTTTGTAGTTAGTTTAAATATGCTATTCTCCGTTAAATGTATTTTTGGACATTTAATTTTTAATTAAATATGCCAAGGTTCAAGTTTGGGGGAGAAAAGCATCTTAGTGTTGTATTTATATGTTGCTAATAATTTTAGTTTAGAGTTTTTGTAGAATTTTTGCAACGCAGGAAAGTAAAGGAACATAACGGAATTTAACGGAAGGGCTAAACTGTTAAACTGTTGAAAAAGATGAAACAAAAGGGACAAGGAGCAATTCTGGTCACCTTGCGGATGCAGGTGTTCAGGCATCTTGCGACCGCCAAGTCTTCAAGAATGCGATTTCGCGGTGCGGGTACGGGCCAAACGTGGGGAATCAGCAGAATAACAACCGCTTTATCTGCCTACCTTGCGACCGCAAGGTGCCTGTATTTAAGAAGCAGCCGAACACAATTGCAGTTCACCAGAATTTCAATCCTCTCCTTCAAGCAGTGAAGCAGCAGCCCCTCTCCTCCAAAAATCCGGCGAGATCCTTAAACTCTTCAAATTCCGGCTAAAATTTCAAGAGATCTTCTACCCTCTTCATCAATCTTCATCTTCCACCTCTCCATCATCCCTCCATTTCACACCATTGAAGTTTGAAGAAGCTTGAAAAGGAGAAGGAAGGACTCCATTGTTGCCGACGCCAACTCAAACTCCGGCGAAACTCTCTTCCCAAAAGCTGCAATTAACAAGTAATTCTAACCCCTTTCTTTAATTTTCAACGTCATATTTTTGCATGCTAGGGTGTTAGATAGTCTTTTTTTACGTAGATATATTTTGCATGCTTTAGGAAATAATTTTTAATTTTAAAATTTTGAAAATTTATTTTTAATTGTTAAATATTTAGTTTTTAATTTGTGCTCAACAAAATGTTCCGTAAGCGTAGAAATACCGGTGCTTCCACCTCCCGCCCTGTTCAGGAGGAGGAACCAAATTATGACCACACCCGATTTATTTCCTACGAGGCCTTGGTTCCCGAGAGGGGATTTAAGGCTGAAGAATTTGGCCTTCGTCCCAACTTCACGGCCCGTAGTTGGGGGTTATTGATCGACTCTCCGGACAAGGCAGTCGTGCCTATTGTCCGAGAGTTCTACGCTAATGGCCGCATTGGCGTAGATGGGGGAGTTTTAGAGACCGTTAATGTGAGGGAAGTTTTAGTAGACTTTTCGTCCCAAAGCATTAACCAATATTACGGCACATCCAACTTCGAGGATGGTGCCGACGACTACAGCCTCCACCTTCATACCCCCATCCCTATCGAGGTGGTCAATGCGACCATCGCCCTCCCTGGTGTTGAGTGGACCCAAAACCGTAATCCACCCTACGGTCCACGCACCATGGAGGAGTCCTTCCTTCTGAACACAGCCAAGCCCGTGTTCAAATTTATTTGTTATCGTCTCATGCCCTCCAGTCACCAGCATACGGTGACTTGAGCTAAGGCTGTCCTGATTTACACCATGATGACTGGTGGGTCTGTTGATATTGGTCGTCTTATCAATGGTCAAATCAAGACCCTTATTAGAGGTGCCACGAATGTGGGGTTCGCGTTCCCGCATTTGATCACAGAGTTGTGTAGGAGGGCAGGCGTGAGATGGCCCAGACACGCGGAGAGGCTTAAGGCTGGTCCGACCATTACTAGGGCCATTTTGTTTGAGCACCGCCAGCCTGAGTGAGGGTTCCTCACGAGAGGAACCCGAGAGGAGGAGGACCCACTCGAGGGGATCTCCAATAGGCTAGAAGAGGTTGCCCTTGAAGCCCAAATGGCTAATCAACAGTTGGCACAAATGTGTGCCGACCAAGAGCAGCTATTTGGGTGGTTTAACACCATGGGACAAAATGTCTCAAATTATTATGGGCTGCCTCCTGGCACGATCCCCGAGTTTCGTCCTCATTCGTTATTTCCGCCCGACTCACCGTGTCGAGGCCCAAGTTCCATCGTCTTCCGTTAGGTGGACCTGCTATGTCCTTTTGATATTTGTCCTTCCCCATCAATCCTCTCGTATGTTCCTCAATTTTAAGGACAAAATAGAAATTAAGTTTTTGAAGGGGGATTTTAAGCCCAGACTCTTAGCAGGTCCTAGCCTAATGAGGAGTGGAGTTGGGCTACGTTTTTAGGGTGAATAAAATTTTCTTTTCTCGATGACCATTTAACTCTTCACCCGCTTTTCTTGTTTTTAATTTTTTCTTATTTTCGGAGGTGTTGCCTTGACCAGAATACACTCACATTGGATTCTCGTGGATTCCTCTTGTGGGAACCCATCATCAATTGCGTCATCAACATCTCCAAATTTCTTTTAAAAAAAACAAATAAAATATTTCAAATTTTTCATCCTCGAGTTTTAGGTGTGGTAATGCCAGTCGTAGTCGATGAGGAGTTAATGCAATGAATCGCATAGCTAGTCCGTAGATCCTTCTGGAATTTACTTAATTTTGCGAAACTTTTACTTTTCTCCAGATTCTTCATGCACCCACACCAGTCATAATTATGGATTGATTAGAATAGTTTTATAAAATTTATAACACCTACTTCATTACAACTAGATATGCACAAGAATATGATGCATAGCCATTCGAACATAATTGTTGCATTAAATTGTGACTTAGGGTCAATTGCATGATAGTTAGATCCCTTGGATTTTTCTCATTTATATATCTCAAGCACACTTTCGAACCGTGTCTGCATGTTAGTCTCAATTGTCCCTACCATCTGTATTAGCGAATGCTTATGTGAAATCCAGTAATGCTAAACATTCAACCCCCAATTCCCATAGTTGATATGATATTTTGTGTGTCTTACTTGCTTTAAAAACTACATTAGCATTCGGCATTAAGAAATGACTTAGGCCATCTTTTGATCGTTAGAACCTAAATATTCCCTGACTTATACTAAAAATATCCCTAGTGTCCCCTTTGAGCCTAATGAAAAAGAATGGAGTGTGCTAAGCACACTATTAAACCCCCATTCGACATCGTTTCTATTACCCATATTATCTTAACCCTAAAAGCCTATATACTTTTAGCCTACCCTTTGAGAGAGTAGGATGTGGGTGGGAAATTGATTTATGAGGACCATTTCTTTTCAGTTAGGTTATTTTTCTGAAAACTTCTTCTTTCCGTCGTCGAAAAAAAAAAGAAAGAAAAAAAAATTGATGAAAAAGAAAAGAAAAGAAAAATTATGTATCGACGAAAAATGAAACGGAAGAAGAAGAGTGCAAACAAAGATTCAAATGGAAGCATAGCTTTCACAAGAAAATATGTTAGAAAAATTCTGCTGAGAAAAATGATGAGATATTTTTAGAAGTATTTACTGCCCAAAGCAAGTTTGGGGGGGCGGGGAAGAAGAAAAGTGAAAAGTAACGAAAAGCACCCCCCACTTATGGTCTTTGCAGGTCCTAGCCTAAATAGAGAAAACTTCCTTTTGCTTGGAAGTATGAGGGATAAAGGGTAGTCTTACTCTCTCACTTTGAATTCCATGCCCTTTCCATCAAATCCCCCATCACCTTGGCCTTACATTACAAGCTAAATAAAGACCTAATGATCTTCTTGCCAATGCTTGTGTTGTTTTAACTGCTAAGTGAGTCATATGAAATTGATCAAACACTTCATGTTCATTATTATTCACCTTAAAAGCTCACTGTGTTAGCATAATCTTAGCTATTACAAGTCATTAGGATAGGAGAGCATTGTATGTCATACATAGAAGTGCATGAGATGGATGTATAAGTTTTTGAAATCCTTGGGACCTCTCTCTCTGTAAAAGATCAGGTTTGGATGGTAGATCTCATAAATTCATAATGCATGATTTTTTATTAAACTTTGATTTTCATATGAATGTGGTGCTTAGGTTAATAAAATTGTTTTAGTTGAAATATTCTCTAAGACTGGTGATCACACACACACGAAGAAATTAAAAGTAGTAGCAGTTTTAAGAAAAGATCAGTTGGTTTTATGTGACTAAGCCTGCATATATGTGGTGAGCATCGAACTGAGACTGCTTTGTATGCCATGCTATATAACTTGAGGTTGAAGCCAAAAAGATTTTATGTTTATTGTTAAGCTTAGTTTTTATTTGCTTTTATATTTATCATTTTTTGTATTTCTCTGCTTAGTCGAGTCACTCGAAAGAGTCTCCTTGAGTTTGTGGGTTTATAGAGGAGTGTAAATAGTGTCACCCTCCAAAATGATTTTCATTTTTGTTAATAGTTATTTATATGCTTTTGTATTTATATGTATTGTTTACTCGTGGACAAGCAAAGTTTAAGTTTGGGGGTATTTGATCGATGTATTTTATACGTCGATTTCATATGCTTCTATGACTTAAATTAAGCTATTTCACGAGGCTTTTGGCTACTGATATGTGTTTTCAGTGAGTTTTGTAAGTTTCAGGGTTTTAGTGAAAATATGCAAAACTCCAGGGTTTTATATGCAAATTCCAAGAAGGGTCCAAGATGAAAAATGTAGAAGAAAAGAAGATACAACATTCTGGAGACCTTGCGGTCGCAAGGTACTCAGACCTTGCCCCCGCAAGGTGAGGCGTGCATGAAGAAGTCGAAATCCAAGGCCGAAATCGGAGACCTTGCGGACGCAAGGTACCCAACACCTTGCGACCGCAAGGTGGTCAGAATGCGCAAAAATCGTATTTTCACAAGTGATTCGATAGGATTACAACTCCCTGGTATAAATAGAGATCAGATGCAAAAGCCTAAGAGAGAGAAAAACGGCTGGAAACAGTTTTGTATAGATTTTAGATAGTTTTTAGGTTGTATAACATAGTTAGATTGTGTAATTACAAGTATTGAAGATCAAATCATGTTCCTGTTCATCTCCATGTGCTGTTCATTGTCTATGATGAACTAAATCATCCATAATCTAGGAGGTAGGAGGTAACTTGTATCGAATTTATGTTTTAATTCATATTTATGTTCATTCAATTCTTGTTGATTGTGGTGTTTATCAATCCCTCTATTATTTCGCTTTGAACAAATGAATGTAATAGCAAATAATAAAGGCCTAGAGGTGCGGATAATTGCATGACAAACGTGCATATGTCGTACACTGGCTCACCATCACAATAAATTGGACCTATCAATGCACGAGAGTGATAAGTTAGGACCAGGTTCATACATGATCTAGATAACAGATAGATCATAATATAGGTGACAGATAGATTATATGTTCTTGTGCTTAGGATATAGAATGAATGAATGTTGCGGGGATGGAGGCTGAACCAATAGTTCAACAAACTATATCTATCTTTAGTGAACGAACCCAAGAAATTGAATGATAATTATTATGAATTGAACATAAAGGAGATACAAGTGAAACCCGAATCCTAGATTACCACCTACCATAAGATCTTCATAACCTGTAATTACTGCTAATTAGTTAAAGACCTAAATATCAATAGTAGTTTAAATAAAATCATTATAAAAACCCCTTTAGATTAATAATTTGCTATCAATAAATTGTACTGTTTGTGATCTCTTGTCTCTGTGCGTTCGACCCTTGCTTCCAATACTATTCTATAATAGTCTTGTCCACTTGCAAGGAAAAATTTTAAATAAGACATCGATCAGTGGCAGACTTCATTTTATGCATTGTGATGCCCAATTTTAGACATATTTGGTGGCAAACTTCAATCTATGCATTATGATACCCAATTTTAGACATAATTTGTGGCAAACTTCAATTTATGCATTATGATGCCCAATTTTAGACATATTTTGTGGCAAACTTCAATTTATAACTTGTGATGCCCAATTTTATGCATTGTGATTGCCAACTTTAGACATATTTTGTGGCAGGCTTCAATTTATGCATTGTGATGCCCAATTTTGTGCATTGTAATACCCAATTTTAGACATATTTTGTGTCAGATTTCAATTTATGACTTGCGAGGCCCAATTTTATGCATTGTGATGCCCAGTTTTAGACATATTTTGTGACAAACTTCAATTTATGCATTGCGATGACCAATTTTACACATATTTTGTAGCAGACTTCAATTTATGACTTGCAATGCCTAATTTTGTGCATTACGATGCCCAGTTTTGGACGGATGCTTTTCAGCACGCGCATTTTGTTCATTAAAGGTATCTCCATCATTTTTTCCTAAAATTGTACTTTAGCGGTTTAAAAAAAATATTCTGGACTTTTCCGGTTAACATTTCACCACAGGGGACCAGCCCGAATTTCTCCCTTTTAGAAATAGGTATATATACCTATAATTAAAACGACATAGTGTAAAAGAGTATGACCTAGGCATAGTGACCAGGGAGAAATTGAAAGCCCAATAACACCCGAGACTGCGGGTATTTGACTCATCTAAAGCCCAACACTATGTATAGCCCATAGGCATGGGCTCCGTGGGCCAGGAATTGGCAGGCTTTAACAGGTTTGATGGGCATTGACGAGCTTTGCTCACCCCAACCGACCAGCTGCCTTGACTAGCCACCATATTGTTTTTTTTCAATTTTATGTAAGATGTTGTTTAGTGTGTTAAGTCCCGTTATGTTTGTTAGTCTTTTTTTCTTGCAATTCAGTTCCACCCTTTGTTAATTCTGATGGTGACTTAACCGAACTCATTCATTCCTCAACAAACTTTAACATTCTTATTACTTTAGCAATTTGGTGGCCGTCCCCAATGAACTGTAGGATTTTTTTTATATAAGAAAAAAATGAAAAATAATACAAGATTATAAATGAATACTGTTGTCAAATGTGTGTGTGCTTTATATAGATGTTTTCTTTATTTTCTTTTATTAAACTTCATAATTTCTCATTTGTATTTAAATTGGGCAAGGGCACTATAGTCGTAGAAATTTGAAGAAGTGCTATGTTTAGTACATATGAATTACTACATATATATATATATATATATATATATATATATATATATATATATATATATATATATATATATATATATATATATATATATATATAACATAGGTAGTCTAAAAAAGGTAAATTCCCGCCAAAATGTGCTTACCAAAAAAACAAAGCCAACTTTAACAAGTATTACTATAGAGTAACTAGCATGCATTGAGAACAAAAATATGATTAATTAATTACACAACTCTCAAATTTTATTGAAAATGTGTAAATATGCACATGTGCCAGAAAATATCGAGTTTCTATTGAAAATATGCATATATATATACATAACTGATAAAGTATCTAGAAAGATGATAAACATCTGAAATATATATATATATATATATATATATATATATATATATATATATATATATATAACCAAAATATTTTGAACAAAATCACAAATACACATGGGCTTAAAAAAACTACATATTATACTAATATTTATAATACAGATAATTTGTTTTCTTCATTTGTGTGTGAAGTTAAACATGATGATTACTCCCTCCGTTTTTAAAATATTGTCCACTTTGACCCGGCACACCGTTTAAGAAAAAGTAATTGATTGTATTATAAATATTTGTGAAATACGTGGTTTCCTTTCATGCCTTTGAGTATGTAGCCATAATATTAAAGTAGGTAGAAAAAATAAGGGTAAAGTGGTAAATGTATTTTTTTAAAAGGGAAGTTAAAAGAGAACAATTATTTTAGAACGGACGAAAAAAGAAATGAGGACGATAATTTGATTACGTAGGGAGTATTTAGGATGGAAAACCCATATTAAATACTCCTTGGAACTTGCATCATACTTTTGAGCTTTATTTTTTCTAAAGATTTAACTTTATTTTCTTAGTTCTTGAAAATATAAAAAAAAAATCTTGAATATAAGTCTCTAATTTAAAGAAATCTGACTTTTTGTTTTTAGTAGGTTGTTCCGTTCATCTTGTTTTTTCTTTATTTTTTAGTTTTGTTTATGATTTCCATTTTATTTAAGTATAATTTAATTAATAAATGAATATGTCAGTGCGTTTAACGCATATGTTTAAAACTAGTTGTATTTTTAAATTCTAACACTGTATTTTATATTTTGATTTTGTAATACTTTTTTGGGATAAAATTGACATTCTTGTTTTAAAAGGTTGCAATTTCACCCCTAAGATCCCCTGTTGTCATAAGGGTTGCCATTTCACCATAATTTATTTCAGCAGCCTTCTTTTTTAAAAATTGGTAAATGGGCGCACATACCAATTACACCCCGCCCATTTATGCACATATATAATACCATCTCTCTCCTCACACCCCCGAAGACTTCACAACAACTGCCTCCACATTGCACTTCGACGATGTGGAATTTGTCAAATATAGTCATTTGGCCAGAACAATATACATATTTGCCTTTAACCAGTTATTAAAACGGAAAAAATGGAACTGACTAAAAGGCCCCTGAGATATAGGCGTGGTCGACTAGACAACTCGTCTAGTCGACCACAAGTAAATTATAAGTTTAATTTTGTTTATTAGATATACAGTGGTTTAGTATTTCTTCCCACAATTATACACTAGTTTATCAATGAACCAAGTTGCTTATTTGTCGACCACTTACACTTGGTGATCACGCCAAATTGTGGTGTGACTATATTTGGAAGTCCACGTGGAAGGACAAAGCTAGTGGATGTCTAATATGGAAACAAGGTTAGGATATCTGGCTTGTCTACTGTTGAACGTGTTGGTTCTTGTGGTTTCTTGGGTCCATAACCTGAACTTCAAAGAAGAGCACCGTTAGGGATCTGGGAGGTTATCCCAGCTAAAGCCCTCCGGCGTGAGAGTCAGTAGTGGAATAACAAAGATGAAACACAGGCATTCCCTGAGATCACCGTGCTTGAGTGTTGAGTGTAGAATAAGGGTTTTGAGTGAATAGTGTCTTACCTTGTGAAGGTGACCAAGTTCTCTATTTATAATCCCTTCCTAGCTTGTCTTGCAAGCCAAAGCTGGATACCACAATTGGAGTTCAACCCTATTGGTCGACTGAGTTGGTCAGCTCTCATTGGTCTATACCCTTGTCAGATGTGTTCAGTGTATCAGGGAGGAAGTCAGCGGTAAATGGTACGGTTTGCACAGAGCACACTGACATTTTCCCAATCAGGCAAAACCACCTGGCATATTTCGTACTATGGTGACGTCTTCGTGTTCGAGCTGGACGGGCCGTGGTGCCGACCATGGGGTCTCATGGTCGCATGGTCGATTATGCTCAAGCTTTTGGATACTTTTATGGTCGGCCTTAATCATGGTCGGATTGATCTTGGTTGGCTTGGCTATGATCGATTTGTTCGGACAAGTGGTGCCCAATCAGGCGAAGCCACCTAGCATATTTCGTACTATGGTGACGTCTTCTTGTTCGAGCTGGACGGGCCGTGGTGACGACCATGGGGTCTCATGGTCGCATGGTCGATTATGCTCGAGCTTTTGGATACTTTTATGGTCGGCCTTAATCATGGTCGGATTGATCTTGGTTGGCTTGGCTATGATTGATTTGTTCGGACAAGTGGTTGTCCTCGGTCTAGTTTAAGTCATACTAGCTGCCACGTGCATCCACGTGGGAGACGCCAGGTCGGGTCCCTTCAGTTGCCCATGACTTTCGAAGTGCGAGGATTCATCCCAAGTTTGGAAAGTATAGCTCGGTTCGTCCTCGCCTTAGATTTCCTTTGTTGATTGTAGTATCCTCATTCTTGTTTTGGACGCAAATCGAGGATGTGTTCGACGAGGTCCTCGAATCGAGCTTGCTTTGTGGTCGAAATGGAGGCGTCATATAAAGTCACATCTCATTAATAACACGTCTTTCGAGCATCACTTAGCCGGCTTTTCATTTACTTATCGTAATTTCGGCGTCGTTTCCCTCTTTTTTGGCGACGTCGTTTCGTTGGTTGGTGACACATGTCAACCAGGTAGTGGTGCAACGAGACCCGCGTGTCTTGAATCGGGTTAGCCCGGTTGGTCATGGGTCGTATAAAATAAAAAAAACTCGACTTCTCCCTTACGCTTCCAACCGTTTTCGTATTTTATTCCTCTGAACCAATCTGGGCGCACTACTAGAAAAATGACCTTTAGTGACGGAATTTTCCGTCGCTAAAGGCGAAATTCCGTCGCTAATGGCTCCCCAGCGACGGAATTTTTCCGTCGGTGGTCCGTTGCTGATGTCCGAAGGACCGATTTCCGTCGCTAAAAGCTTTTAAAAATTAATTAAAATTGAATTTCGGCGACGGAAATTTCCGTCGCTAAAGGATTTTTAAAATTAATTAAAATTGAATTTCACCGACGGAAATTTTCGTCGCTAAAGACTTTTTAAAATTAATTAAAATTGAATTTCAGCGACGGAAAATTCCGTCGCTAAAGGCGTTTAAAAATTAATTAAAATTGAATTTCAGCGACGGAAAATTGTGTCGCTAAAGGCGTTTAAAAATTAATTAAAATTGAATTTCAGCGACGGAAAATTCCGTCGCTAAAGGCTTTGAAAAATTAATTAAATTTGAAATTCAGCGACGGAAAATTCTGTCGCTAAAGGCTTTGAAAAATTAATTAAATTTGAATTTCAGCGACGGAATAATAATGTAAAAAAATTTTAAAAAAACCCAAAAATACTATTATTATAAATTTTTGTACCTGATAATATAAAAATTAATACAAAACTGAAGATACAAAATAAACAATAATATAAAACCAATTTAAAATCATCAAACTGTAACTATGTGAGGGCTTCAAAAATCAAAATGGGCCAATTCATTTTCCATTTAAGTGAAAGAGTATTATAAATGTACAATTGATGAATTTAAAATAAATTAAAAGGATTAATTATGGAGCATACACAAACTAAGCATGCTTAAATCTCGGCAAAGAAATAAATCTTTTTCATCGAGGCGTCAATCCAAGCATGGTAAGAAATGTGCGTGAAGGTCGGTTGTGCATCATTGGATCTTTTTCATCGAGGCTCAATCCAACTTTACGTCATGGTATTTCCGTGCGTGCGTGAATCGGTTGTGCAAAATACTTGTTTGTGGCAATTTCAGCTTGTCTATTAAACACAGAGCTACATGTATTGAGAAATGGCGGTTGTGTTGGCTTAGGAACTTCTTGATTATCACTTAGCATTCTCACTACACTTGACATGGATGGCCGCATTTCTGCAGAGGCTTGTGCACAAAGTAGACCTATTTGAAGCAATCGAGATGCCTCCACTTGTCCGAATTGCCCCTCCATTGTTGGATCCACTGTTTCACATACTCTCTCTCTCTCTCTCTCTCTCTCTCTCTTCTGTAGTGGCTCCATACTGTTTGTAGGATTGAGGATGGATTTTGAGTCAAGGAATTGTTCCGTTTTCCACATAAAACCTCAATCACGACAACTCCAAAGCTGTAAACACCTGCCTTCTCAGTCATTTTCCCACAAACAACATACTCTGGAGCCATGTAACCTCTGAAGATTGAATATGCAGTATATATGAGAAATGAGTTAAGAGACTGAGAATGATCTTCAAAATTATGAAAAATATAATGGTTCTCATCAACTTACAGTGTGCCTGCAGACGAGCATCCATCCCATAATTTCCAACATCAACCTTTAATAAACAGAGTAGAAAATCCTACTCACTCTCAATCATTTCACCATCAACCCTACCCGCAAGACCCCCAACAACACTTGCCACTGAATTACCCACCTCGTGACTCCCATCAACACCAAAATGCACCAAAATTTTATCAATACCTCCAAATGTCCAACACAATTTCAAAAACCTAAGTTTCTAAAACACCAAACTGAACCTACAAGCATACAAGAGAAATTAAAAGATACCCACATTTTTCAGGTTGAATGTACAGTACTGCATTGCCAATTCCATAATCTATTTTCTAAATCCTTAAAAAAAATCACAACTTTACACAATTCAAATCAAGCACAAAACCACATTTGCAAAAGTTAATCAAAGTAAAAGGGAGGTACCAAAAAAAAATCCAGTACCTGAATTGGCTTAGAACCATACTTAAACATGACACCACGAAACTGATTCTTCCGATTAACCAGGCCGACGCCATCACCACCAGAAACGACCATATTACTAGCGATTTTATCGCTACTGGACCTATCGAACTGGCCTCAAACAATGCCGAATAACCAAGAAGTGGATGAAGAAGATGTAGATGAAAGAGAAGAAGATGAGGTTCGGAGATTCATATCGAACGGAATCGTTTCAAAACACCATCCATGAACACAGTGGATTTGAGGTGGTCTAGAGCTAGTCTATAGCTTGAACTTTGGAGATCGAATCGAGGTTTGGGAAGAAAGAGATGGACGGGATTGTAAACAGAAGAAATCGGCGGTGGCGAAATCAGCCGGAGGAGAAGAAATCGGGCACTGAAGCCGCCGGGATCTGGAAGCAGGATGGTCGGATGGGAGATAGAGCTTGGGATCTAGCTTTGGAAGTGAAGACAGAGCCGAGCCGGAGACGGAGGCGGCAAAGCTGGAGAGGGAGTGAGTGCCGTGAGTTTGAACAGGGATGTCGTTGAAGTCGGGATACGAAGGGATTCTTTGAAATAGAGAGTGCCGTGAGTCACTACAAGAAAACAGGCAACAAAGAACGAAAATTCCGTTGCAAAAAATGAAATTCCGTTACAATTAGACGATTGAAACGGAAAAAGTTCGTTGCAAATTCCGTTTGGAAAACCCTCGTTGCAAATTTTATGCAACCGAATGTATTCCGTTGCATGATATTGCAACGAAAATCGAGCGTTGCAATTTCAAATTTTTCTGTTGCAAATGTGTTTCTAAGGGTAGTTGACGTCTGTTGCAAATAGCAACTAATTTTTTCTGTTGCATTCTTGCAACAAACTTTTTCCGTTGCATTCGTGCAACAGATTTTTATCGTTGCATTTTTTGTTGCATTCTTGTAACAGACTTTTTCGTTGCATTTTTTATTACATTTTTGCAACGGATTTTTTCGTTGCATTTTTGCAACAAACTTTTCCATTATATATATATATATATATATATATATATATATATATATATATATATATATATATATATATATATATATATATATCGCATTCGATTGAACATTTCATATTTCACATTTTACAAAAAAAATTAAATCTAAAATCAAACATTTAAAACAACTCAAGTTTAAGCATTTCATTCAAAAGTCATTGTCGATGTGTCTGATTACATGAAAGTGTAGAGAATGTTAAGAGTCTCCAAGTGATTAACAAAATGCATTGTCTAACTGTCAAACTACACAGACGTTGGTGGAGGTTGTTGGGCTCTAAGTGGCCGAATTTCCTCTTGCATTAGCTTGAAATCAGCTTTGATTTTCTCCATTTCGATCCGTAGCATTGTCAGCTTGTATTTGTTTTTTAATATCTTCCCTCACTTGTTCTACTCTTTCACAAGGAAACTTGACACCATCGTCATGTGGAGGAACTACCAACTTTGAAAGGAAATTAGATTATCTTACTATGACAGAGAAGGAAGGAAGAGTCACGAGGTGAGAAACATATCAATAATATTATTATTCTAATTGTTTCATTACATATACTTATGCGTATGGGAAGCTTGAATTAATCAGGCTCGAGGCTTGTGGTTTGGGAGGGCAGCCCCATCATCATAGAGGGCACATCAGATGTCGGATCAAGTTCATAGTGAACATACTTGAAAGTATGTCGCATAAAATGCAAATGTAGGGATATTATCATGTAAAACTAATTTAGAAAAATAAGGCTTAATATAAACTTTGGCCATTGTGCTTCCGTGAATTTTTAACGACCCAATCGAATTGAGTTTTCATCTTGGTCATTGAAATTAACTTTCATAGTCAAAATAGCCATTCATCCACTTCCAATGGATTTTGTGGATGGGAAAGAAGGAAGAGACCTTATACCCTTCAAAAGTCGCACCAAATTTAAGAAGCATATGGGTATTTTTCTAGTTTTTCCATCCAAAAATATTCACAAATGTGGATGGAGTGGCTATTTGACTATAAAAGTAAGTCCATTGACCAGGTGTCAAAAAGTCAAGTCTAGTTGGCTAGTTTCTAACTTTGTGAAAGTACAATGACCAAATCATGTGTTAAGCCTTATAACATCTCCCAAGTTTTAGAGGGTGAACCATTAAGCTTCATCTGACGACAAGTGTCCAGAAAAGAACAATCCCTTAAGTTGACATCAGTGTGGGGAGCAATTATATGTCGAAAATGGACCCATTCAAGAAAAAGATTCAGTAAAACAATGTCAGTTTCTATATGGTTGCACAAGATGCTTAATGAAGAGTATAAACCAGATTGAGGACATAAATTAATGTCTGAACTTTCGTGAGAAATTCATTACTACTCAACTTAGCCTTTGTCCCAAATCATGTCACTTGGGCTTGATCACACGCATCATTTTTTGCCAACTCGCTCCAGTAAATGTAGTTCTTGCAGTTACATTAAATCTTTGTCATGAAAGGCTTGCCTAGGAAAGCCCAAGACGAAAACCTGGTATTTAGTGAGTCTAGCTACTGCAAGTCCCCCCAACCTTCTTTTTTACATTTCTTCCTAGTTCTTTCATCTTCTTCTTTTCTTTCTAAGTTCACAATTCCCTTTTTCTTTTTTAATTTTCAAATTTTGCAGAATTCATCTTTGAAGTCTTACTTTCTTTTTCACTTTATTTGTGAATTCTGAATCTGTTGTTTTAGATTTTATTTCTTCTTAGATTTTCACCCTTTTTTGATGAGAAATTATATTAACAAGTGTCAAAACAGATGACGCGTCCTATGTTCAACGTAAGTACAAACTACCACCAGAGTAGATATATAGCAACCTAGTTGTTGATTTGGATGTTGTCTCAAAGCTCTTTGTTATTCTAAATTTCATCCTTTGGAGAAGTATAATGTGATTGTATAATGATATTGGATAATAGCTACATACTTCTAGTGGCTTATCGATCTTAGAGTACCTGACCTTCTGCACCCTGGTACACTTGCTTGAATAACTTACTAAAGCTCCTTTCAAGTTCACTCAAGGAGCACACATTGAAATATGATAAAGAAGATAGGGCATTACTAAAGGTTGGTCTCTATTAACCCAACCATTCCCATTACATCCTTCCTTAATCCTTACTGCAGCCGGAAGAACTTCGTTTTGATAGAAAAAGAAGCTTTTTATATATAGGAAGAAAAATTAGGCGTAACTTATCCAACATTACAGACACAATCAACGCACATCAAGACGATGAACATTACAAATGTGACAACCACACTATGTAGACGATTGCCAATACGGATGTGAACCAAGACATGACAATTTAGCAATCTGTCATGACACAACAAAGACCCTAGGGCCGAGAACCAACAATAAGGCTGGCGAGAAACAAAGTATAAACGGACAAGCCCGAAAAACTTTATCTATCAAGAAGACCAAACAATCACTGCCATGAACTTGATACTTGTTTCTTATATATAAATCTTACGCGACCACACTTTTTGTTTACCATTACACCGTATTGTCTACTAGGTAATATATTTACCTAACGGATCCCATCTATCATCTATTTGATATTGTTGACTTATCATGGCATTATTTGAGGTCAAAGATACAAGCAACATATTACATGAGGTGTTCTATAGACAATAGCCCACAAGCCAGCTGCTGACCTAAAGTTTCATGTTGTTACTCTAACGTCAACTTTATAAGTCTTAAGAAATATCAATTTCGTTGGTCATATCCCTAGCAGTCAAGATTCAACTTCGTGCATTCAATGTAAATAGTAGCGGTTAGTGAGTACCCAAAAATGCAAAACAAAGTATTATGAAGACTTCAAAAAGCAATTTTGAATTTAGAGAGATCTCGCAATAGAGAAAACAAACAAATTAAGTGGATGGGAGCTTGGGAAACTCTAAAGAGTACCGATAGAAATGGAAAAATTATCATATGGCAATCATTCATTCTCGTGGTCAATCGAGGGAAATAGTTATCACAAAAGACCCCGAGAAAAATGGCCAAGAATCACTTAATTTTAAATATATTGAAAGTGATATGACTAAAATATCAATTTGGGGATGATATTAACCGCAAAACATAACAAGGCTGCCAGAGCAAATGACATTTGAGCAAGAAGAAGCTGGCGGTACAATAACTAGTACACATTGCATGTGAAACATAGACACCAAATATTACAATCGCATCACTTCATCTGTTCTCATACCTAATGAC
>CM028380.1:28885193-28925245 GCA_013146195.2 Codonopsis lanceolata
AGAAGAAAGGGATGACATAGGGAATAGTAGGGATGGATTACGTGATCAAGGTCTTTGGTGACTTGTCATTGCATCTGGAAAACGTGCTCATGGAGCTCCTCTGGCATGGAGGCCATCAGTGTGGTTCGATATAAGCTTGGTTTGCGGTGTTAAGCGCATCTGGACATATTTGTTGGCGCTCTTTGGATCACGAGACTGCTGGGTCTCTGATAGGTTGTTCCAGTCTGGTTAAGTCATCATCTTCGAGCGGTCTGATGCGCCCAGGGAAGGATCATTGGAGGAAGAGATGGGAGTTCATGAACCTTGCTATACATTGTCAGGACTAAATAGACAAGCTCATCTTGAACAAATCTATCATTAGAGAGATAGAATACGTTCAGGAAGCGAGAGGAGAGGGTCAAAGTACTTGCCATAATTGGCTAAGTCTTCTTGGTGAGGTTTGGAGTGGCAGGGTATAACACATAGGGTCTCCTTTTGAGGTTGTGGTCAATGCTTGGGTGGTTGAGGGGGCTTGTCGGTTTCTTCTCCTCATGGAAAGAGAAAAGAACAAAATAAGTAAATGGTCTATGGGGAAGACCAGGTTAGGAGGAATAGGCTTGGATTAGCTTGGTAGTAGGAATGCCTAGGATGAAAGGTAGGATTCCTAATTGGGGGAAAAACTTAATGGGAGCGTGTTTGGAGACCTAGGATTGGGAGGAGGTTTGGAGCGGGGATCGGTTGTATTAGGAGGGAGAAAGGGACAAAGTACGGATTGAGTTCGGGTTCCTTCTACGTCTTTTTGCGGCGATATCGGTTGCCTTCTTTTCATGAACTTTACCTCTTGCACATCGGTTAGTGACCGATTTATTGGTGACCTCGGTAGCTCTTGGTGACCTACGGATGGCTGAATTCTTGTTGGTGAACACTTGGTGAGCAACTTCGACTTCTTGACCATCATCGGTGGTATTTGGATGACACTAGTAGTAAAGCTTGAGTCCTTGTCCTTCTTGGTCTCGCTTGGTGAGCGGGTGGTGCTTCGACCAAATCTGGCAAAATACTAGCTCTTTGATGTCGGCGCAACATACTTCTTGACCTTGGAGGTTCAGGTCACCAACGTTGATGAGTAGATCTTTGAATAGTAGGAATGGAGGAAGATTTATGATCGGTGATAGTGAGCCTTGGATTTGATTGCCATGTTCTCCTTGTACTTGCAATGTTGACTTTAATACATTCACCAAACAGCTCCCAGTTCATCTCACGTTCTCCACAATTCCTTCCATTAGAAACATCTGAGCCTCAGTGATCTTATCATGGCCTCCGGATTTGATTATTAGGCACTTGTCTATCACCGTGGCTAGAGCATAATGAAGTGGAGCAAATCGATGCTTGTGCCTGTCGAAGGCAAGCTCAACTGGAACTTCACCCCTCATGGTAATCCACCCAGCTCGTTGGGTGTCGGCAGGAATGGTGTAGGTTGTAGAACCGTCGTCATAGAGGCGGGAAAAGTGATGGTTTCGAGTCCATGGGGACTCCTCGATATTCCTATAAGAGAAAATGGGTCGGCTGGGTTTTCCTCCATACCCATGAAAAATTCTTCGGTTAACTGGCAACTGAAGGTTCGTATGTTGAAGGAGAGCAGAGGCATTAATCCATTTGCAGTAAGTAGATGAATCAATTCAAGCCCTAATGGTTCTTCATTCGAGAGAAACAACGTGAGAGAGGCATCAAGCTGCTTGGATTCAAAGCCATTTCTGAAATAATCAACAGATATGTTAAAACTCGAAAACAAAAGAAAGAAAGAAGAAGAAGAAATGGAAAGTAGGAAGAATCTAGGGTTAGGGTTTGAGAAGAAAAGATTTTTGAAGAAGACGAAGTTTGTAGAGAGGATTTTAGAGAGAGAGAAAGGTAAGTGAGTGAGAGTGAGTGTGTTTTTAAGGAGAGATCAGATAGGTACGGATGCTTATAAGAGTTAGTGGGTTTTAAAAGTGAAGATATGGAGTGTAGTGATAAAGTACACAGAATTTTGGTTTTTGTCATAAAAATAGCTATTTATGACAGATAGTCATTATCACAATGATGAGCCGTTTTTGTGAAAACACGTCATTTCAACACTTGAGTTGGTGGGATAGTGGAAAGGTCATTTTGGCTTTTCAAGAAAGCTTAGAGTTCAAGGAAAATAAATGGCGGGAAATAAATGAGGTATTTTAAATAAATTATAGATTAAGTCTTAGATCGATCGGCTTTGACTTAAGGCTTAGAACTACAGACGGTGGTAATCAACGTGTTATCATTTGAGATATAGATATGTCGGCTAACAATTGTCGACTAATAAGTGTCGGTTGTGAATGTTTGTCGACTCTTGGTGACATTATTTCATAGAATAATCCAACAAGGAATGAAGAGAAGTTTTGTCAGCTGAAGGTTGTCAGCTGAGAAGCTTTGTTGCTTTAAGAGCTTCATGTGTCAGCTACTGGCTGACAAATATTTCCTTGTGCTACCGGCTGACCATATACTTGCATTATAGATTGTCGACTTGATACATAAAAGTATACTGCGCAGATTAGACAAGCCAAAATACATCTTTCTATGACATTATAAGCATTCTAATTCTCCTCTTAAGAATTCAAATGTCGACTTTTAAGGCTTTTGTAAATGTCGACTAATTGAAATCGGTAGGAACATATTCTAGCGAACATTTCCTTTTCAACATGATCTTTCAAAAAATGATATCGATGTCTATGTGTTTGTTTTAGAATGCATGACAGGGTTTTTAGAAGCGATATAGCGAGTATTATCACAATAAATAGGACGGGTTCCCATAGGCATTTCATAATCCAATAGTTCTTTGTTTCATCAAAGAATCGAGAACAACGACTTCAGCTGACAATATATTCGACTTGATAGTTGAAGTGGAAGCGAAGCTTGCTTTTGCATGCCCAAGATATCGATCATTTCAGGCCCGACATGTTCCATTGGTGCTTTTCTATTAACTCGCAAGTTGCAAGGTCGACATCACGAATATCTGTTAGATTAAAGAAGAGTCTACGGGATACCAAATGCCAAACTTTTAGTATCAATCAAATATCTAATGATTCTTTTCTTTTAATCATATGAGATTCCTTAGGATTAGCTTGAAAAGCGAGCACATATACATCTGCAAACATGATATCCGGTCTACTAGCGATTAAATAAAGAAGGGATCAACTATACCTCGTACTCGGTTGTATTAGCGGCTTACCCTTTTCATCGGTGACTAGATGACATTCAACTCCCATTGGAGTGTTTCTTTGAATTGGCTTCTTGAAGATTGTATTTCTTGATCGACTCTCTAGTGTATTTAGATTGATGGATAAAAATTCCTTCCTCGGTTTGCTTGATTTGCAAACCTAAGTAAGTTAGTTCTCCCATCATACTCATCTCAAACTTTCCTTTCATAAGATGCTCAAATCTCTTGCACAAAATTTCATTAGTAGATCCAAAAATAATATCATCAACATAAATTTGAACTAGTAAAATATTACCTTTGTGCTTTAAAGAGAAAAGAGTAGTATCGATTTTACCTCTTTGAAATCCTTTTCCATAAGGAATTTGGATAGGGTTTCATACCATGCTCTTGGTGCTTGCTTAAGACCATAAAGAGCCTTTCTTAGCTTGTATACATGGTCCTTCTTTTAAGATCAATGAAACCGGAGGTTGCTCAACAAATACTTGTTCTTGAAGGTCTCCATTCAAAAATGCACTTTTTACATCCATTTGATATACCTTGAAGTCCTTGAAGGTTGCATAGGCAAGAAATAATCTAATGGCTTCAAGTCTTGCCACAGGAGCAAAAGTTTGATCATAGTCAATGCCCTCCTCCTGTCTATATCCTTGGGCTACTAACCTTGCTTTATTTCTTGTAACATTTCCATCTTCATCCAACTTGTTTCACACCCATTTAGTTCCAATGACTTGTTGATACGTGGGTCTAGGCACAAGTTCCCAAACTTTACATCTTTCAAGCTGATTCACTCTTCTTGCATGGCCTCAATCCGAGGGTCTTCCAAGGCTTCATCAATCTTTTTGGGTTCAATGGAAGAGACAAAGGCATGAGAATCAAGAGTTTCATTTAGGAGCTACTTACGGTTCTTAGGCCGCAAAGGGGTCTCAATGATATTTGAATGGATGATGTCTAGCTTCCTAATTTCTTTAGGAAGATGCGCAGAGGTTCGGTTGTATGGTTGGAGATGAATGAATGTCAGTTGGCTGAATAGCTTCTGAATTAAGTGTGTCAGCTGACTGATCTATTGTTACAGGATTAGGATTGTCGGTGGTGAAGGTTGTCGATCTGTGAGTTCATTCGAATATCTATAGTTTACGTAGGAGGAGTTGAAGATGAAGGATTATTTTGAATTGATCACATCTTGTTTCTGTCTCAAATATTTCAAAATTGTTAGTAACATCAGGAGTCTTACAAGACTCAAATAAACTTGATTCATCAAAAGTAACATGCATAGATTCAACAATTACTTGAGTTTTCTATTATAAACTCTATAAGCTTTACTATGCTAGCATAACCAACAAAAATACCTTCATCGACTTTTCATCAAATTTACCTCGTAATCACCACCATTGTAGTGAATGAAGCATTTGCACCCAAAGATTTTAAAGAAAGCAATGTTAGGGGTTCTACCTCTCCATATTTCATAAAGTCTTACCATGAAACTTGTTTATGAGAGATCTATTTTGTAAAACATGATGTGTTGTGACTTCTGCAAAAATATTTTGGCAATTTTGCTTCGCTATCATTGTTTTACACTTCAATCGAGTCTGTTCTTCCTTTTAGCTATACCATTTCTTTGAGGTGTTCTAGCTGGCGAGAAGTTATGATCAATTCCATGATCATCGGTATGTGTCCATCCCAAGATTTTTGAATTTTGTACCATTGTCGGATCTAACACTTATAATCTCACATTCTTTTTGAGTTTGAAGATTTTACGAATAGGGAAGTGAGAATCTATAAGTTTCATCCTTGGATTGCATCATTTCAACCCATGTATATGCGAGTAGTCATCCACAACTAAAAAATATACTGTTTCCTCCTAGACTTGCAGTTGTTACAGGGCCAAATAAATCCATGTGTAGAAGCTCAAGAGTTCTTTTGGTAGAAAGACATGGTTTTGGTTTGAAAGAGGTTTTTGTTATTTTTCCCAAAATACAAGCATCACATTTTTTGTCAATTGGAAAATTTATGGATGGCAGACCTTTTACCAAATCTCCTTTTGAAAGTTTTGAAAGATACTTAAAGTTCAAATGTGAAAGTCTTTTGTGCCAAAGCCATGAATTTTTGGAAATATTATTTGCTACCAGACAAATTTGAGTACTGCTATCTAAAGAAAGTAAATCTATAGCAAAAACATTTCTTTTTCTTGAACCAGTGAGCAAAATTTCATTTGTGATGCTATTTTTGATAAAACAATGTGTGGAGGAGAATGAGCAGCTCATACCTTTATCACAGAATTGTGAGATACTTAGAAGATTGTGTTTCAGACCTTGTACCAAAGAGACATTTTCAATTATTATAGATCCTCGATAATGGATCCATAAATAGTTTTCCTTTTGAGTTGTCTCCAAAAATTACAGTCCTTTTCTTTAATAATGTTAGTAAGGAGTTCAGCTGATCCAATCATTTGTGTGCAGCATCCACTGTCTAATATCCATATGTCAGTTGAATGATCATCAGCCATTAAGCATACCTGAAATATGAATATTTAAATCATGGTACCCTTTATACTTTTGGGTCCAAAGGTTAGTTTTCTTAGGTATCCAAACTTGCTGAGAAATTAGGCTTTTTAGTTACGTCGGTGGGTTTAAATCTATATAAGCATTCATGTATTTGATGACCAAAAGTAGAGCAAATATTACACTTGTGATAACCAGGTTTATCAGTCATTTGAGGTGAATTCTTTGATTCCTTATGATTCAGCTTAGAGGTCTTAGCAGCAACAAAATTTATTGGCTTGAACTTGTCAGTTGCCTTTCTTCGAATCCCCTCTTTTGTCGACTAGCGAACATTTGTCGATTGGTGACATTTGTCGGTGTTGAGTTAGTGTGATTTTGAGGCTTGTGACTAGAAGGACGACAGCTTTCATTATTCACCTATCCTTTTTGTTAATGTACCTCTTATCTTGATTCATATTTAAGGATAAGTGAATGGCAAACATTATAAACGATCCCTTGTCCTTTTTTTAGAATCTTAGGTTCACCTTTTGTGTCGATCTCACATTCTTCATCATCCTTTGAGTGATCCAAGACCATGTTGGTCTTCATGATTTCTGTTGATGATGGTTTCTCTGCTGACTTTTGACTTTGAATAAGTATCAACAACATTGGTCGGTCGAATTTCTTTCCACAATTGACAATCTGGGCATCGAGATTTTTGCTTGAATCTCATATTTTTCATTGAGACTTTTAAGTTGCAGCAATTCTTTTCTTTGAACTTTGTAAAGCTCATTGATCTTTGAAGCTCACAGGTTTCTTGAAATTCTTTTAAAATCACGGATAAAAAACATGGATTCTTTTAAGTGTTTCAAACTTGGAATACATTTCTTGCATTTGTTCGATAAATCATCAACACTTGAGTCGATAATCTTCTCCTCTGCCTTTTGAATCATGACTTACTTTAGCGGTCCTTGGAGAAGTTGACTTGACTTTCTTTTGTGACTTATGATTCCTTGTCCATAAAATCCATTTCCTATTTTCTTAACCACAAAGCGATCGGGTTTGATGACCTTGTCGGTTGCGGGTTTGTAATAGGTGAGCTTGACTCATTTTCGGACATCTTTGAATATTTTGGACTTGGAAACTCATTTTACGAATCATATATTGCCGATTACGCAACAAGACAGATTTGCTTCTTGCTCAAAATCGGATTTCATCTTGAGAATCTGTTTCAATCAAGTTGCAAGATTTTGATCTTGACAACTAAACCTTTTTGTTTAAAATTTACAGGAGCTCTTTTGTAATACTCATTTTTTGTAAAGGGACAATTTGAAGCAAAGTGACCGGGCTTTCTGATTAAAGCACAACAATTTTTCTTTCTCAACCTTGTCTTCATTTGTTTTGAAGTAAGGCTTTTGAAAGTTTGAAGTAGATAGTTTTTGGAAGCTTGAAGAAGGTTTTGAGGATTTGATGAAGACTTTTGAAAGTTTCTTTGAAGGTTTTGAAAGTTCCTTTTAAAAGATTTAAACTTTCTAAATTGTCAGCAAAACCATCTTCATCAAAGTCATCATCGGCAGGTGATGAAGTTTTGAAGTTTCTTCTTGACTTGAAGAGATATTCCTTTAAAATTTTCTCAATTTCTTGAGTTTTGAGAACTTCTTTTTCATAAATTTTTAGACTTGCAAACAAGACTCATTATATGAGTTTTGTTCCAATCTAGCTTCAATAGCGGGTGACTTTGACATTCAACAAGAGCATCCAAATTTCACTTGGCGATTTACATAATCATATATCGCTTGTAGTTTTCATCGGATGCGACACAGCGGGATATGCGGCTCGGCACATCAGTCCATCAGTAATTTTGTCTTCCTCGGTCCATTCGATTGAGGTTTGAGGACATATTCTTCTTCTTCTAGGAGCAAGAGGGTTCTGATATCATCATCTGCGGCGAGAAGATTTACCAACTTTAGTATTGATTTTCATAGGTTGCATAGGACCACCTCTTACACATTCCATCAGTTTATCTATATTGTTCATATATCTTGTAATTCTTTCCTTCCAAATATCAAAGTGATCTTCATCAAAAATGGGTACTTGAGTGACATTGTTTGATTGAAAAGCTTTAGAGTTGCCATGATCGAGCTTTCAAGGCATTAGAAGCTTGGAAAATAGTTTTCAAAAGCAAAGCTCGATACCAATTGTAAGTCGGATAGCCTTGATTAAGGCTAGAGGGGTGAATAGCCTTAAAAAACTTTGAGGGTTGATTTGTAAAGCTTAAAAGATTGGCGTGGAAAACTAAATTTGTCAATGAAGAATTGTCAATTTGCCAATCTTTAAGCTTTACAAATCAACCCCAAAGTTTTTTAAGGTATTCACCTTAATGTTTGCCATCTGGACTTACAATTGGTATCAGAGCTTTGCTTTTTGAAAACTATTTTCCAAGCCTAACGGCTTGAAAGCTCGATCATGGCCGTCTAAAAGCTTTTCAATCAAGCAATGTCCTCAAGTTCCCATTTTTTGATGAAGATCACTTTGATATTTGGAAGGAAAGAATTGCAGATATATGAACAATATAGATAAACGGTTGATGGAATGTGAAGGTGGTCCTATGCAACCTATGAAAATCAATATAAAGTTGGTAAATCTTCTGCTGCAAATGATATTTAAACCTGTGCTCCTGAAAGAAGAAAGAATGTCCTCAACCTCAATCTAAATGGACTGAGAAGACAAAATTACTGATGGACTGGATGGGGCTGTATATCCTGTCAGAATGCTGTACCTGATGAAAACTACAAGCAGATATATGATTATGTAACTGCCGAAATTTGGGATGCTCTTGTTGAATATGTAGAAGGAGATATCAGGAACAGCAAGCTTTATGATTGCATACAGTTTGATGCCTAAGAAGGATCCAAAAAAGAATCTCAAAAGAATGCTATGACAGTTGAGTAAGTAATGGGTAAAGTTTATAGTATGAAAGATTTAAATATCGCTCTTATTAGTTTGGGAAGCAGTGGCATGTCAAAATTTCCATTAGGAAGCTAGAGACTTGAACAAAACTAAATATCACAGTAGTCTTGTTGCAAGTCTAAAAATTTATTAAAAAAGTTCTCAAAACTCAATTGAGAAAATTTAAAGAATAATTTGAAGAGAAACTTCAAAAACTATCAACATCGGATGATGACTTTGATGAATGAATTCTGCGGTTCATTTAGAAAGTTTAATCTTTTAAAAGAACTTTCCAAAACCTTGACAAACTTTCAAAAGTCTTCAACAAATCCTCAAAACCTTCTTCAAGCTTCCAACTTCTACAAACTTTCAAAGCCTTGCTTCAAAACTAATGAAGACAAAGGTTGAAAAGAAAAATTGTTGTGCTTTAGCTATGACTTTGGTCACTTTGCTTCAAATTGTCCTTTTACAAAAAAATAGGTATTACAAAAGAGCTCCCAGAAATTTTGAAAAACAAAAAGGTTTAGTTCTTGAAGATCGAGAATCACCTTAGTTGAAATAGATGAAGATAGACTGCGTTTGAGCAAGAAGCAAATCGTCTTGTTGCGAATCGGCAATATATGATTCAGAAAATGATTTCCAAGTCAAAAATATTTCAAAGATGCACGAAAATGAGGCGTCAAATACCTATTTTCTTTACAAATTGACAAGGTCGTAAACGTGGTTGAAATAAATGGACAAGGAATCGACGAGAAAGAAAGTCAAGTCAACTTCTCGGGCTAGGCATGATTAGCGGGAGGAAGATTGCGACTCAAGTGTTGATGATCTTTGGAACAAATGCATGAAATGTATTCCAAGTTTGAAAGCAAAGAATCCATATTTCTTTATCGGTGACTTTAAAGAATTTCTGAAAGCGTGAGCTTGAAAAGATCAATGAGCTTTACAAAGTTAAATGAAAGGTAACTGTGAAAAGTCTCATGAAAAATGAATTCAACAAAAATCTCGGATGCCAGTTAGCGACCTTGTGGAAAGAAATCTTATTGACCAATGTTGTTGATGCAAGTCAAAAGGCTGCTATAGAAACCATCATGTTCAATCCAGAAAAATCATGAAGACCAACTTGGTCTTGGATACTCAAGGATGATGAAGGCTGTGGTCAGACGATCAAGAGTGAACCTAAGATTGAAAAAGGACAAGGGATCGGTCTATAATCTTTGTGCCATTCACTTATCGAAATATGAATTGACATAAGAGGTACATTAACAAAAAGGATGGTGAGACGGCGGTTGTCGGTCTTAGAATTCTAGCCTCCGTCGGTCGACTTACTCAACAAGCGACAAATGTCGATAAGGACAAATGTCGACTAGCCCAAGGAAGATTCGGAAAAGGCAAGCTGACAAGTTCAAGCCAATAAACTTTAAGACCTAGGCTGAACCATAAGGAATCAAAGAATTCACCTCAAGTGATTGATAAACACAGGTTATCACAAGTGTAATATTTGCTCTACTTTTGGTCATCAGTCACTGAATGCTTATATAGATTAAACCCTCTGTGAACTAAACCTAATTTCGAGGCAAGTTTGGATACCTAAGAAAACTAACCCTTTGGACCCAAAAAAGGGTACCATGATTTAATATTCATATTTGGTGCTTAGCGGATGATCATTCAATAACATATGGATATTAGTCGGACACATAGGCTGGATCAGGTGAACTCCTTACTAACATTATGCGCAAAGGACCTTACGTAATTTTGGAGACAACTCGAAAGAACTATTGGCTATGGATCCATTATCGAGGAGGATCTATAATAATTGAAAATGTCTCTTTGGTACAAGGTGCGAAACACAATCTTCGTATCTCACAGTGCGTGATAAAGGTATGAAATTGCTCATTCTCCTCCACACCTTGTTTTATCAAAATAACATCACTAATGAAATTTTGCTCTTGGTTCAAGAAAAAAGAAATGTTTTTGCTATAGATTTACTTTCTTTAAATAACGATTACTCAAATTTGTTTGATAGCAAATATATCAAAAAATTCTTGGCTTTGGCACAAACGAACTTTAAGTATCTTTCAAAACTTTCAAAAGGAGATTTGGTAAAAGGTGCATATCCATTTCCATTACAAAAAGTGCTTGTATTATTTTGGAAAATAACAAAAACTCTTCAAACCAAAACCATGTCTTTCAACCAAAAATTCTTGAACTTCTTCATATGGATTTATTTGGCCTGTAACAGCACAGAGGAGGCATATATACTTTAGTTGTTGTGGATGACTACTCGAGATACACATGGGTTGAAATGATGTAATCCAAGGATGAAACTTATAGCATTCTTCCTTATTGAAATCTTCAAACTCAAAAGAATGTGAGATTATAAGTGTTAGATCGACAATAGTACGAGAATTCAAAATCTTGGGATGGACACATCTTGTGATGATCATGGAATTGATCACAACTTTTCAGCAGTTAGAACACCTCGGCAAAATGGTATAGGCGAAAGGAAGAAATGGGACTACGATTGACGGGTAAATCAATGATAAGCGAAAGCAAAATTGCCAAAATATTTTTTAGGCGGAAGCATCAACACGGCATGCTTTACAAAATAGATCTCTCATAAACAAGTTTCATGGTAAGACTCCACTATGAAATATGGAGAGGTAGAACCCCTAACATTGCTTTCTTTAAAATTTTGGATGCAAATGCTTCATTCACTACAATGGTGGAGATTACAAAGGTAAATTTGATGAAAAAGGCGATGAAGGTATTTTGTTGGTTATGCCAAGCATAGTAAAGCTTATAGAGTTTATAATAGAAAAACTCAAGTAATTGTTGAATCTATGCATGTTACTCAAGTTTATTTGAGTCTTGTAAGACTCGATGTTACTAACAATTTTGAAATATTTGAGGCAGGAAAATTCAAAATAATCCTTCATCTTCAACTCCTGCGAGAAACTATAGATATAGAATGAACCTCGGCAGTGACAACCCGTGGTGACAATCCTAATCTGTAATAGATCGGTCGGTGACATACTTAGTTACGAAGCTATTGATAGCCGACATTCACCCATCTCCATCCTTACAAAGCTGAACCTCTTGCGGATCTTCCTAAAGAAATTAGGGAAGCTAGACATCATCCGATTTCAAACGGAGATCCCTTTTAGAAACTAAGAACAGTAGCTCAAATGAAACTTTTGATTCACATGCCTTTGTCTCTTCCATTGAACCCAAAAGATTGATGAAGCTTTGAAGACCCTCGATGGATTGAGGCTATGCGAGAAAATGAATCGGTTTGAAAGATGTAAAGTTTGGGAACTTGTGCCTAGACCCACGGATCAACAAGTCATTGGAACTAAATGGGTGTTCGAAACAAATTGGATGAAGATGGAAATGTTACAAGAAATAAAGGTTAGTAGCCCAGGATATAGGCAGGGAGGAGGGCATTGACTATGATCAAACTTTTGCTCTGTGGCAAGACTTGAATCCATTAGATTATTTCTTGCCTATGCAACCTTCAAGGACTTCAAGGTATATCAAATGGATGTAAAAGTACATTTTTGAATGGAGACCTTCAAGAACAAGTATTTGTTGAGCAACCTCACGGTTTCATTGATCTTAAAAAGAAGGACCATGTTTACAAACTAAGAAAGGCTCTTTATGGTCTTAAAAGCCCCAAGAGCATGGTATGAAACCTATCCAAATTCCTTATGGAAAAAGTTTCAAAGAGGTAAAATCGATACTACTCTTTTCTCTTTGAAGCTCAAAGTTAATATTTTACTAGTTCAAATTTATGTTGATGATATTATCTTTGGATCTACTAATGAAATTTTGTGCAAGAGATTTGAGCATCTTATGAAAGGAAAGTTTGAGATGAGTATGATGGGAGAACTAACTTACTTCTTAGGTTTGCAAATCAAACAAGCGAGGAAGGAATTTTATCCATCAATCTAAATACACTAGATGATCAAGAAATACAATCTTGAAAGCCAATTCGGCCAAACACTCCAATGGGAGTTGAATGTCATCTAGTCAGCGATGAAAAGGGTAAGCCGGTTGGCGATGCAGGTATAGTTGAATCTCTTCTTTATTTAGCGCTAGCAGACGAGATATCATGTTTGATGTATGTATATGTGCTCGTTTTCAAGCTAATCCTAAAGAATCTCATATGATTGCAGTAAAAAGAATCATTAGATATTTGATTGATACTGAAAAATTTGGTATTTGGTATCCCAGAGACTCTTCTTTTAATTTGATTGGATATTGATCTTTGACCTTGCGACTGCGAGTTAATAGAAAAAGTACCCGATGGAACATGTCGGTTCCTTGAAAGCAGACTAATATCATGGGCATGCAAAAAGCAAGCTTGATTTCCACTTCAACTCACGAAGGCTGAATATATTCTTCTTTGGAAGGCTGTTGCGTGCTCAGATTCTTTGGATGAAACTTGACAACTATTGGATTATGAAATGCCTATGGGAACTGTCTATTTATTGTGATAATACTTACGCTATATCGGTTTCTAAAAATCATGTCATGCATTCTAAAACCAAACACATAGACATCAGATATCATTTTTTGAAAGATCATGTTGAAAAGGGAAATGTTCAGTTAGAATATGTTCCTACTGAATTTCAATTAGCTGACATCTTCACTAAAGCCTTGAAAGCTGACAGATTTGAATTCTTAAGAGGAGAATTAGGAATGCTTATTATGACATAGAAAGATGTATTTGGCTTGTCTAACCTGTGCAGGGTATACTTCAGTTTTATGTATCGAGCTGACAATCTATATCAGCAAGTAAGTATATGGTCAGCCGGTAGCACAGCAAAATATTTGTCAGCCAGTAGCTGACACATGAAGCTCTTAAGCAACAAAGCTTCTCAGCTGACAAAACTTCTCTTCATTCCATGTTGAATTATTCTTTGAAATAAATGTCGGCCGATAGGCGACAAACATTCTGGTGACAATTGTCGGTGACATAACTATATCTCAGCGATAACACGATCCTTTGTCGAGTAGTCTCTAAGCCTTATGTCAAAGCTGATCGTATCTCAGCTAAGACTTAATCTATAATTTATTTAAAAATTCTTCATTTATTTCCCGCCATTTATTTTCCTTGGAACTCGCGAAGCTTTCTTGAAAAGCCAAAATGATCTTTCCACTATCCCACCAACTCTGGCGATTGAAATGACGTGTTTTCACAAAAAACGGCTCATCATTGTGATAATGACTATCTGTCATAAATTGCTATTTTTATCACAAAAACCAAAATTCTGTGTACTTTATGACTACACTACATATCTTCACTTTTAAAACCCACTATCTCTTATAAGCATCCGTACCTATCTGATCTCTCTTTAAAAACACACTCACTCTCACTTTTCACTTACCTTTCTATCTCTAAAATCCTTCTCTCTACAAACTTCGTCTTTCTTCTCTCAAACCCTAACCCTAGATTTTCTGGTACTCTCCATTTCTTCTCTTTCTTTCTTTCTCTTTTTTCATCTGAGTTCTTAACATATCTGTTGTTATTTCAGGAAATGGCTTTGAACACAGCAGTTGGATGGCTTCTCAACGTCGTTTCTCTGAATGAAGAACCACTAGGGCTTGAACGTATTCATCTCCTTACTGCAAATGGATTAATGCCTCTGCTCTCCTTCAACATACGAACCTTCAGTTGCCAGTTAATCGAAGAATTTTTCATGGGTATGGAGGAAAACCCAGCCGATCCATTTTCTCTTATATGTAATATCAGAGGAGTTCCCATAGTCTTTGACTCGGAAACCATCACTGCTGCTTTTCCCAACCTCTATGACGACGGTTCTACAACCTACACCATTCATGCAGGCACCCGCGGTGGGTGGATTACCATGAGAGGTGAAGTTCCAGTTGAGCTTGCCTTCGACAGGCACAAGCATCGATTTGCCCCACTCCATTATGCTCTAGCCACGGTGTTAGACAAGTGCCTAATAATCAAATCCGGAGGCCATGACAAGATCACTGAAGCTCAAATGTTTCTAATGGAAGGAATTGTGGAGAACTATGAAATGAACTGGGGAGCTATTTTGGTGGAGTGCATTAAAGTCAACAAAGCCAAGTACAAGGAGAACATGGCAACTGGAAATCCAAGAATCACACATCACCTGATCATAAATCAGTTTCTTCGGTCCATTCCTACTATTCAGCATCTACTCATCAATGTTGGTGATCTTGAACCAGTCAAGATCAAGAAATATGTTGATGCTGATATCAGGCGAGCTAGTATCTCAAGCAGATTTGGTCAGGAAGCACCACCAGCTCAGTCAAGTAGGAGACCAAGAAGGACAAGGACTCAAGCTCTTGGTGTGTCATCGATCGGCCGGTGATGATGGTCGACAATTTGAAGTTGCTCGGCCAAGTGTTCGACCAACAAGAATTCACCATCCGGAGGTCGGTCAAGCTCGGTCGGCCAGTCGGCCAGTGGCGGTCGGCCAGGTTGAAGCAGTCGATGATGTTCAAGAGGCTGAAGTTCCTGAAAGGAGGCAACCTAGAAGGAGGAGGCGGCATTGGCGGTGTCTTTAAGCAAAGGCAGAAGAGAAGGAACCACGAACTCAATCCGGTAATTTTGTCCTTTCTCCCTCTCCTAATACAAGCGATCTGCTCCAACCTTAGGAATCTCCTCCCTCAAATCCAGGTCTCCAAACCTTTGCTCCAGGAATACCTATTCCTCCTAATTGGGTCTTCCCCATAGACCATTTACCTTACTTTGTTCAATTTCTTCTCTCTTTCCATGAGGAGAAAGCGAAAAAAAAACCACATTAACCAGGTCAAGTACATTGACCCTGAACCTCAAAGGAGACCACATGTGTTATACCTACCACTTCAAACCTCGGTCAAGAAGACTTAGTAGCCAATTATGGCAAGTACTTTGACCCTCTCCCTGCCCTGCAGGAGCGATTCTATCTCTCTAATGATAGATTTGTTCAAGATGAGGCTGATCTATTTAGTGCGGACAATGTATAGCAAGGTTCATGAACTCCCGTCTCTTCCCTCAATGACCCCTTCACGGTTGGCGGACTTGCACTACGAAGATGATGAACTTAACCGGGGTGGGAACAACCAACGGTAGACCCGGCCAAGTTAGCCGTATCGAGAGCGGCCAATAAATATGTCGGGATGCGATTAACACGCAAACCAAGCTTATATCGAACTACACAGACGGATGGCCTCCATGCCAGGAGGAGCTTCCATGAGCACTGCCTTTCCCGATGTAATGACAAGTTAGCCAGCACCCTTGATTACAGAATCCATCCCTACTATTCCCTATGTCATCCCTTCTTCTTTTCCTTTTGTTGTGTCGACCACTGACCACACGATTCGATCCCCTTTCAGCTGCCATTTCAACATCCACTTTGCAACCTATCTCTACCCCTCCTTCGGACCGGCCATTGATGCCTCTTCTTCCATTCCTCCTACTCTTGTTCCTCTTCCTACTCTACCAATTTCGACTCCGTCACTCAACCATCCATTCATATGCCGGTCGGTTTACCATACATTACACAGTGTCGGCCACTCTGCTCCAACTATGTCAGTCTTGCCCCAACCAGTTCCACCTGTGTCAGCCACTCCCTCTTCTGCTCCAGAAATGTCAGCCATTCCTCTACCAGTCCCACTTGTGTCAGTAACTCCATCCCTTCCCATTCCTCCCTTGACTGATACCATTCCTACTCATATCCCCCTGTGTCGGTTACTGCTCCTCCCAGGCGATGTCAGTTGCTATTCTTATCTCTTCGGTGACAACTTTGTATCTCTCCTCTTCCCACAGCTGACATACCCTCTCACCCAAACCAGGCCTCCCCTCTGTTTGTTCTACCTGACCTCTCCCTTCACACATCCTTCACCCTTTCAGTCAGCCCCTTGTCTCACTACAAGAAAACAGAGCAACTGCAACGAAATATTGCAACTGAATTAAATTTGGTTACAATTTAAATGTGTAGCGCTCATTCCTAACCTAAAAACTCATTTTAGCCGCGTTCTTTTTTTTTGGGGGGAAATGGAGGGAAGAAAGTGCCTAAATTGCAACTATTTTTGCAACCATTTTATAAAAACCAACCTAAACTAAATTAAATAAACCCCCAAATCAGATTTCACACCATTTGTTCTCTCTCTTGCTCTTCTCCCGACCTTCTCTTCCAAAACCCGTCGTCTTCCTCCGATGGCCACACAACACGCCGTCATCGTCAATTTAAAGCTACGGTAGAATAAGTTCGGTCTACTGGGTTTAACGATTTCACTCTCCTCCAAACAAGGTATTCTCTTTCGATGTATAGCTTTGTAAAGTGAATAATTATTCTTCCATTGAGATTACTGTCTCAAAGATCACCCAAATCTGTATAACCCTTTCTTCTTTATCTCTATATAAAGAAAGAAAGATTGGGTTTTATCTTAGCAATTTGATAAAATTTTAATTTTTGCTGTTTTTGGGGTTCGTGGGTTTTGATTTCCATGGCCGCTGGTTCTAATACTTATCTGGTCAAGCAGTAGTTGTGGCAACCCTGGCTGTCGAATCTTCACCAAAGACTGTGACTCTTGTTAATAATAAGACTGATGCTAGTGATAATGGTGTCTCTGTGGTTGTTGGTCCCAAGGACCCTTACACCAAATCTAAATTGAAAATGCAAAACATAGCTGATATGCTATCCAAATTGAATTTGAATCCGTTGGCCAAAGAATTTTTCCCTTCTTTTTATGCTAATGCTTACGGTGAATTTCTTAGTGCCAACTAATAAGAATTCTGGCAATGAGGGGTTCCCAAATAACAAAAGGGTATCATTATTTTTTCCCTTTTGATCGAATTGTAGATAACATGTTTCATGCCAAGTTTTGTTGAATTATGTATTTTGATGGATGGGTTTGCTTTGCATTGTAAAGTAAATGTCATTTTAAGTTGTATTGAGGTTTTACTCCTTATACTTCTTATTTCTGATTTTATTTTGATTGCATAATTTGTTCTTCTGTATATGACTGCATTTCTAAATTTTGTTTCCATAAATTCATGTTGTTGATGTCTTGATCATGTGGATGTTGTGTCCCTGCTTTAACAGTAGTCTTGTCATCATTTTAATTAGGTGAACAAGTAGAAGATAAAATTTGTATGGCAGACACCTTAATTCTTTGTCTATGACTCCATTAACGATGTCGTCTTCTTCTTTTTTTAGTAATTGATGTGTGGTAATTCTCTGTTTAGAAGTTAATATATGATTTGTTAGTTTATTGTCCCCAATTCTTTGACATAATAAATGTATGCTAAAAAGCGATCAGAGGCTTTCCAATGTAGAAAGAGGACTTTTTTTCCTGGATGGATAGAATGGTTGTATCATAAGTATATTGATATTTTTGAAATTTGAAACAATTTGACCTTGCATGTGAAGAACTAACAACATTGGTAACTCTTAATCTCCCTTATTTTCATAACCACTCTTTTTTTTTAATTAGTAAATTATTCCCTTTTACTTTGTTATTCTCAATTAATTGTGTTATGTTAGAAAACAAAAATGAATATTTTTTCTGTCAGTCTATTCCAAGAATATATCTTCATCACATGCCCTTGACAAAAATATGACAGATGGAGGCACTTCTTTTGGAGATGTTGGGAGTGAGTCTACCATAGAAAGAAGATTTCACGGTGAAAGTAGAGCTTTGCAACCACCTAAGAATATTTATCAGAGGATACCAGTCATCATTCACAGGAACACGTAAGTTAAATTGCTACATTTGAATTTTGTTTTTCAAAATTTTGAGGGTAGCTGCCCAAGATTAACTTAGTCAAATATAGTTCAATTTGTATACCTTGTTTATGTCATTCCCAATCTCATTCTTGTATTAGTTCAATGTTGCATTAATCTATGCTTTGCTCCTTGTGGTGAGAATCCTGATCAGATCACCATCATTGTAAGCCTTTTCTGAAATTTTGTGGTGGAATGAACCAACAGATCTGTGTATAGAACCTGAGGTGGCAGTGACACATTATGAATAACTTGTTTTTGTGTGAAACTTTGAAATAAAAAAATAAATTGTTGTAAAGGTCTGATGTGATTGTAGCATCACTTACCTTGTATTGGTGGCTGCCTTCTTTAGTCAAAACTAGTCTGACCACTTTGATAGTAACTGGTAGAATATGGGTTGGCTCATCCAAAATTTCCCTTTTCCTTTTTGTGTTTGACTCTTACCCAAAAATTCCCATGGTGCCCTCCTTGAATCTTTTGACATGGACTTGCGTCATTAGGTATGAGAAGCAACAGATGAAGTGATGCGATTGTAATATTTGGTGTCTATGTTTCACATGCAATGTGTACTAGTTATTGTACCAGCAACTTCTTCTTGCTCAAATGTCATTTGCTCTGGCAGCCTTGTTATGTTTTGCAGTTAATATCTATCCCCAAATTGATATTTTAGTCATATCCTGCTCAATATATTTAAAATTAAGTGATTACTGGCCATTTTTCTGGGGGTCTTTTGTGATAACTATTTCCCTCGATTGACCACAGAATGTTTTTAGTTGTCTTTGAAAGGTGAATGATTGCCATATGATAATTTTTCCATTTCTATCAGTACTCTTTAGAGTTTCCCAAGCTCCCATCCAGCTTAATTTGTTTGTTTTCTCTATTGCAGAGATCTCTCTAAATTCAAAATTGCTTTTAGGTCTGTGGTTCCGAAGTCTTCATAATATTTTGTTTTGCATTTTTGGGTACTCCACTAATTTTATTGCTGCTACTATTTACAAGGATTAGATTCTCATGAACACCGACACTTGTTGTGTCATGCCTTGCTATTGGGACCAATTATCAGGATATTTTTCGAATCAGTTTCAAACTTCATCAGGGCCTATAGTTTCTGTTACTGAACTTGTGGAATAACCATGGATAGTGAATGCCAAGTTGAATGCAGTCTGAGGGTGTATGACCCTGAAATTGAATTTCTTAGACTTTCTTACTGGCATTGGACATGCCAATTCTTTTATGAACATTGATTTATTGTCTTAAAATGTCTTATAAAGTTGAACGTTAGAGTAACAACATGAAACTTTAGGTCCAACGAAGAAACTGAAACTGTAGCCTATTGTCTATAGCAAACACCTCATGTAATATGTTGCTTGTATCTTTGACCTCAAATAATGCCATGATAAGTCAACAAAATCAAATAGATGATAGATGGACAGTCTGTTAGGTAAATATATTACCAGCTAGTAGACAATCTGGTGTAATGGTAAAACAAAAGTGTGGTCAGGCAGAAGATTTTATATATAAGAAACAAGTATCAGGTTCATGGCAGTGATTGTTTGGTCTTCTTGATAGATAAAGGTTTTTCGGGCTTGTACTGTTTATACTTTGTTTTCAGTTTCAGTCTTATTGTTGGTTCTGTCTTAGGGTCTTGTTGGTGTCAGTACAGGTAGATTGCTAAATTGTCATGTCTTGGTTCACATCTGTATTGGCAATCGTCTACATAGTGTGGTTGTCACATTTGTAATGTTCATCGTCTTGATGTGCGTTGATTGTGTCTGTAATGTTGGATAAGTTACGCCTAATTTTTCTTCCTATATATAAAAAGCTTCTTTTTCTATCAAAACAAAGTTCTTCCTTTGCGGTAAGGATTAAGGAAGGATGTAATGGGAATGGCTGGGTTAATAGAGACCAACCTTTAGTAATGCCCTATCTTCTTTATCATATTTCAATGTGTGCTCCTTGAGTGAACTTGAAAGGAGCTTTAGTAAGTTATTCAAGAAAGTGTACCAGGGTGCAGAAGGTCAGGTACTCTAAGATCGATAAGCCACTAGAAGTCTGTAGCTATTATCCAATATCATTATACAATCACATTATACTTCTCCAAAGGATGAAATTGAGAATAACAAAGAGCTTTGAGACAACATCCAAATCAACAACTAGGTTGCTATACATCTACTCTGGTGGTAGTTTGTACTTACATTGAACATAGGACGCGTCATCTGTTTTGACACTTGTTAATATAATTTCTCATCAAAAAAGGGTGAAAATCTAAGAAGAAATAAAATCTAAAACAACGGATTCAGAATTCACAAATAAAGTGAAAAAGAAAGTAAGACTTCAAAGATGAATTACGCAAAATTTGAAAATTAAAAAGAATAAAGGGAATTGTGAACTTATAAAGAAAAGAAGAAGATGAAAGAACTAGGAAGAAATGTAAAAAAGAGGGTTGGGGGGACTTGCAGTAGCTAGACTCACTAAATCCCAGGTTTTCGTCTTGGGCTTTCCTAGGCAAGCCTTTCATGACAAAGATTTAATGTAACTGCAAGAACTACATTTACTGGAGCGAGTTGGCAAAAAATGATGCGTGTGATCAAGCCCAAGTGACATGATTTGGGACAAAGGCTAAGTTGAGTAGTAATGAATTTCTCACGAAAGTTCAGACATAAATTTATGTCCTCAATCTGGTTTATACTCTTCGTTAAGCATCTTGTGCAACCATATAGAAACCGACATTGTTTTTCTTGAATCTTTTTCTTGAATGGGTCCATTTTCGTATAATTGCTCCCCACACGATGTCAACTTAAGGGATTGTTCTTTTACGGACACTTGTCGTCGGATGAAGCTTAATGGTTCACCCTCTAAAACTTGGGAGATGTTATAAGGCTTAACACATGATTTGGTCATTGTACTTTCACAAAGTTAGAAACTAGCCAACTAGACTTGACTTTTTGACACCTGGTCAATGGACTTACTTTCATAGTCAAATAGCCACTCCATCCACATTTGTGAATATTTTTGGATGGAAAAACTAGAAAAATACCCATATGCTTCTTAAATTTGGTGCGACTTTTGAAGGGTATAAGGTCTCTTCCTTCTTTCCCATCCACAAAATCCATTGGAAGTGGATGAATGGCTATTTTGACTATGAAAGTTAATTTCAATGACCAAGATGAAAACTCAATTCCAGTGGGTCGTTAAAAAATTCACGGAAGCACAATGGCCAAAGTTTATATTAAGCCTTATTTTTCTAAATTAGTTTTACATGATAATATCCCTACATTTGCATTTTATGCGACATACTTTCAAGTATGTTCACTATGAACTTGATCCGATCTGATGTGCCCTCTATGATGATGGGGGCTGCCCCTCCCAAACCACTGAAGCCTCGGCCGATTAATTCAAGCTTCATACGCATAAGCATATGTAATGAAACAATTGGAATAATAATATTATTGATATGTTTTTCACCTCTGTAACTCTTCCTTCCTTCTCTGTCATAGTAAGATAATCTAATTTCCTTTCAGGTTGGTAGTTCCTCCGCATGACGATGGTGTCAAGTTTCCTTGTGAAAGAGTAGAACAAGTGAAGGAAGATATTCAAAAACAAATACAAGCTGACAATGCTACGGAAATGGAGAAAATCAAAGCTGATTTCAAGCTAATGCAAGAGGAAATTCGGCCACTTAGAGCCCAACAACCTCCACCAACGTCTGTGTAGTTTGACAGTTAGACAATGCATTTTGTTAATCACTTGGAGACTCTTAACATTCTCTAAACTTTCATGTAATCAGACACATCGACAATGACTTTTGAATGAAATGCTTAAACTTGAGTTGTTTTAAATGTTTGATTTTAGATTTAATTTTTTTTGTAAAATGTGAAATATGAAATGTTCAATCAGGTACGATTATATATATATATATATATATATATATATATATATAATGGAAAAGTTTGTTGCAAAAATGCAACGAAAAAATCCGTTGCAAAAATGTAATAAAAAATGCAACGAAAAAGTCTGTTACAAGAATGCAACAAAAAATGCAACGATAAAAATCTGTTGCACGAATGCAACGGAAAAAGTTTGTTGCAAGAATGCAACAGAAAAAATTAGTTGCTATTTGCAACAGACGTCAACTACCCTTAGAAACACATTTGCAACAGAAAAATTTGAAATTGCAACGCTCGATTTTCGTTGCAATATCATGCAACGGAATACATTCGGTTGCATAAAATTTGCAACGAGGGTTTTCCAAACGGAATTTGCAACGAACTTTTTCCGTTTCAATCGTCTAATTGTAACGGAATTTCATTTTTTGCAACGGAATTTTCCGTTGCTGTTGCCCTGTTTTCTTGTAGTGTCTACCTTCAAACCTACCCAACCTGAACTTTCTATAGAAGAAGCTTCTGACAAATCTGTGGATCAATCCCCTCTAGACTCCTCATCTGACTCCTCTAAGTCCACTTCTGAGGATGAGTCTCTTCTCAGCCCCTCTAAGTTAGCCAGTAGAAAAGCCAGAAAACAAAGGAAGATTGTTTCCAAGGCTTTGCTTCACCCTACTGGCTCCAAAATTGTCTTTCCTGAAGACATGCCTACCCCTTCACCTGAGCCAGAAGCCCAAGCTCCCGCCTACCCCATGGATGAATTTTTCCCACCTAACCCTGAGGATGCTGACATCCACACTTATCAGTTATTCTCAAATGAGCCTGAATCCTCTCAGCCACCTGCTCCAGAATCTGCAACCCCTGGTTCTCTCTCTCTGTCAGCCAAGCTAGACCTTCTGTATACCCATCATTTGCACATGAAGTCAGCCTTCACACACCATACCAACCAGCTTGCTACACTGCAACAGCAAGTAGCTTCTCTGCTTCCGAACCTTACCCAGATCATCACCACCGAGGTGCACGCTGCCATTGCTGCTGGTGCTCCTCGTGAGGCCCATATGGATGACTGGAGGACCATATTACTTTACCAGCAAGAATGGTCCAACCGTGCCTTCAATGCTGAAGCAGCTCTGCTTCAAACCATTCAGGAGGAGAAGAAGCAGAAAGCACGAGCTGATGCTTACATGGCAGAAAACAAGATTCTCAGGCAGCGTCTGAAGCTGATGCCTGATCAGCCAGTGACACCTGAAGCTGACATTGCAGAAGATATTGAAAAGCTAGAAGCTGAAGCACAAGCAGAACCTCAAGCAGAAGCTGAAGAAGGCAACCAAGTGCATGCAGAACCAGTAACTGAAGAAGGAAACCAAGCAGAAAAAGAACAAGTGCAGGAAAATGAAGAAGAAGCAACTGAAAATGAAGCTGAAGTTGGTCCATCAGTTGAAGCAGTCAAAATCAACTGAAGGATCCACATCAGCCAAATGGACATTTCATTTCTAAACTCTGAACATCTTTGATAACTCATGTTTTACTTGTAGCTTACATTTGGCATTTTTCTTAAGTCTTCAGTTACTTCTCCTCATATATTATCTGCTTGTTGTTCTAACATCACTTTTGCAGGAACTTTAAATTTTTTGGCTTTCTGCTTTCAAAGTGAATGGTTTTAAGCAAATAGGAGGAGATTGTTGAATCTTGCACTTAATTAGATTTGCTTAAAATCATTCCACTTGATTGTCAGCCAAGAAATTGAAATTATATTTGGTCAGCCGCATATCATTTTTGTCAGCCACTTATTTCAGCTGACCTCTACGTCTTTAAGTGTCAGTTTACCTTTCCTTATTTGATTGATCATTCACTTGTACTAACATTTTCCTGCTTTGTGTTTTTGGTAGATATCCTGCTAGATAACATCTCACAGGATCTTTTGAGATCTTGCTTCTGCCAAACACATTTTCAAATTCAAATGTGTTCCTAACGGGTTGCTTTTGAAGACTATCTATAAATACCCACTGGAAGCATTGTTGAATACAAGAATTTTACAAAAAGAAAAGAGCCTACATTCTTTCAATTTCTTTGTGACTTAGTCTTCTTCGAAAAACAATAGCTAGATAATCTTCTTTGAATATTTCTTTCTAGTTATTGTTTAGGCAAACACTGAGTGTTTCATTTCAAACTATTTAGAAATCAGTCAGTTTGTCTCACGAGTTTGATTATTTCTCAATCATTCTCCACAAACACCGGTCTTTTGTTGTACACTGATCCATTAGAGATCAAAAAGATTTTTAATAAAATTAGTGCACTTCAAAAATCCAAGTCTGACCAACTTGGTAGTGGACGTAGCAGTTTATCTGTGAACCACTTCAACTGATTTGTCAACCACTTCTCATACTCTTGCAAACTGACTCAACACTTAAGAAGTTTTTCAACTGATTAAGTGTCAGCCAGTTAACAACAATTGTTTGCTTAAAAGTTCAGTTAGTTTGTATTTCAATTTCTTCTCTATATACAGTGATCAAACATTAAAAACTAATTTCTTTTGAAAATTGTTGTGTCAGCCAGCTGACCAACTTTCATCAGCTTAAGGATTTTCAAAGTGTCAGCCAGCTGACCAATTCTTCAGTTGACTGACAAATTTAAGCTTTCCGCTGCCAATCTTTTAAGCTTTACAAATCAACCCCCAAAGTTTTTTAAAGGCTATTCACCCCCCTCTAGCCTTAACTGTTGCCATCTGGACTTACACAAAGGTTAGGGAGTGAGTGGATAACAAGTGTCAAGCTCTTATAGGTCAATTTTTAAGTGAGATTAAGTCTCTAATTGAGGACTTAGTGCTAAAATTTTCACTTAGGATTAATCCACTCTAATTAAGGTCTAATTAAGTTCTAAGGTTAGGTTTGGTCGGATTCATTAAGGGTCTCAAAGTAAATCCAATAAACAAGGCAAAACACAAATTTCTGGAAATACCGAGAATAAGTTATTCAGTCAACTTTAAAAATATGCATGTACTGAAATACAAGTCCAAAAATAACGCAAGAGGTATGGTTAGAAATATCATGAAGTCTAGTTTCTAACGCATGAAACGGATCTCAATTCCGAGTTGTCTACAGAAAACTACGGCCAAATTACTACATACCTATCATGGCCGAGGGAAATACGTGAATCGGGGAAATAAACTTACGACGACGACTACTATGAACGTCGTGGCCACATGTAAATTTATAAACATGATTATTACAAATGTAATTGCCTCCAAGAAAGTACGCAAAGACCTAGGATCTCTCAAAGGTCGCGAGCAAAAATAATGTATGTAAACGTTCTACCGAGTCAAATACTTAAGGATTCGGGGTCTTACATCCTCTCCTCCTTAAAAGAATTCATCCTCGAATTCAATATTCCGTAAATCGAGTGACAAGGTCGACACTCGACCTACTATCACAATCGAGGCGACATCTATGGTATGTCTTCTCTTTTGGGTGTAACTCTTAAATGTTATCTCAATCAAATATCAATGTCGAGTCTCTCGACAAACATACACCTTCTCAAGGGTAATTTACTATGTCCCAGTCAAAACGTGGATATCAAGGTTTAACACCTCACTATCAAATAATTACACAATTCATTCTCATGCTACCAGGTCTTTTTTTTATGTACAATAGTTGCACCAAAACCAATCAATTCTCAAACCAAGGTTTTACGGGCTTAAACATATTACTCAAGTTATATCTCAAATCCTTAGAGTCATACTCAAGTTAGACATTTGAGAATTGCTCTACTAAGCAAGCATTGCAAATTTCAATTGTTACAAACTACACATGTAAGGATTGCATATAGCAAGACATCATATTCATAGTACAACTTTCATATACATAATGTACATATTTTCACAAGTATAGCAATACACCATTTTACTTCCATTCTATTTTGGTAACGGGTTCAGTCAATTCGTATCTTATATCATACCATTCTAGTTCTCCGATGAAGACCTCTTAATAATCAAGTCAGGGGGTTTCTGAAGTGACTTCAAAAGCTTTCGTCGTATAGGATGTGGGGTGTTCGTGAATCACATAAAAGCATCTTTTATCATGGTCTCATGCACACATAATATAGTCATATATAGGCATGTCAATCAATATCATGTACATGGTATATTAATCTACTATGCAAGTATACAATACTAATACTTTCATCAATGTATTAGGTTTAAATCAAAGTAAACCAACGTCCCCAAGTCACTAGGTAACACGAGCACACACGATTAGGTACTACATTAACTATATATACTTATATAGAAATCACAGAATACACTAGGTACTACGGTAGGCTTAGCCACTCCACTCTTGAAGCGTAAAAGAACAAACATTGGATCTAGTGAACACCACGGCGATCACTCTCGGGACCGAAAATCTCAACATATTCGATCATAACAACGGACTAAGAAACAATGGCTCTACAAAATTGCAGCACCCGCTCTTAAAAGCGACATAGGAGGAATAACTAATATTTCTAGACGACAAGCTAGGACTCGGCAATATAATATTTCTAGACACAAGCTTGCACTCGGCACCGAACTCTAGTACCAAGCGAACTTAGTACTCCAAGTCCTACACTTGTACAAAAGAACATGCCACCAAGGCATAATACACAACACTCGACGATAACTCAAACCCAACCTAGGCCATGGAACCTGTTCTGGCTTATAGCTAACATAAGCTCTGATACCAACTGACATGACCCGACCCAGATTTCAACACGAAATCCCAAGGTCGTCTTTGAAACTAACATAAGAAGAAGACAAACACTTGTTAAACAGTAGTGCGAGTCGAATAGTCGAGCTAACAAGCTCTAAACATGAGCATAAAGCCGTACTAAAATACGGGATTTCAAAAATCAAATTAGTGGAAGCAATAAGGAAATGAAGTCTCGAGCTATGAAGCTCGAAACCAAAGCCAAAGAAACCAAGAGAGACATTTTCTCTCAAAGGGGTGAAAAACAAAACTCGCGTGCCGCAACATTGCAGACGCTGAACAAACCATCGGCACTCCAGGTCAGCGTTTCAACAAAGAACCAACCTGATAACAATTACCCACGGCTAAAGCATACTGGGGTTAACCAACAACTATAACAACTAGAATAAAGAAAAGCCCCAAAGTTACTGCGTGTCCGGGAGACAACTGAAATAATACTAAACCCACGAATAACGGCACGACACAACCCGTTGGCCCAAAAAGAAACAATACAAATACCCAAGTATCTACCCGACCGTAAAGTCTAGATAACATTACAAAATCGATCTCACAAAAATAGCAAAGTACATAATATATGTGATGATGCTAAAAAGAAATAGGACTCCACAAGCTACTACTCAGAGATGTCTGCTAATACTAGCATGAACCAAATGATCTAATCTTGATCTATCGATCAGCTGCGCTCTGCTATAGTCACGATCTACTCGACCTCAACGTGGCTATCAATTTACTGCAACTAGAAAACAAAGAACGAAATGAGTCATAATGACCCAGTACACTACTACAAGAGATATGTAGCATATAATTATGTAACATAAAAAAAATCATGGTGTCATTTTACAAATGACAGAAAAACCTGTGAAGAGGCGTCGTATCGTTTAGATACTCCACAAAATTGTCATTTCTTCTTACTTACTAAACCGTCCAAATGAACCAGGGTGTAATTCCCTGTTCAAACACAAATTAAATGAATTAGAACAGAGTTCCCATGAAAACATCGTATGCAAGTATATATAATTATATATATACTAATCAAACTGTTCATATAATCATCAAGTATAAGTGTGCATATTTATATATATACACATCAAGCCTTTCATAGAATCATCAAGTAAAAGTATGTATATCTAAATAGATACATATCAAATCGTTCATAGAATCATAATGTACAAGTATGTATACTTACAGATATACACCTCAAGCATTTCAATAATACACAATCAAGATAAACACAGTCAATTAGATCTCATGTTCAACTAACACTTTGTTATCACATAAGTTCACATAGTAAGCCACATAAGGGATAAAGAAGATATTAAATCAATGTCGTTGTGTCGCTCCTACAATCACAACCGTTAAACTGTTTCGTGACTACAATGTACGTGATTGATACATCGATGTACTAAGGACACCCGTCAGCCGAATTAGCATAATTCATGCGCTCTATTGGTTATGGCAATAGACTAACTTTCCCACTGAGGCAAACAGTGGAGGGTGTGTGAACTGTCTTCGGTACGGCAATACATAGAAATCATGGATCCCATAATTCGTGAAGACGATGCATCGTCCTACCATCAACGTATAAACTTAAATAACGCCAGCTGGACTTACATGCAATGCACAAGTAGATGTTTACTTGTCATGAAACCAAATAAGGAACGAACACCTCGTCCAATGTCAAGTAGGTGAATTACTCTACTACATATTCATGATTATGCACATAATTGTAATAATCATTTAAATCACGTTTGAAGCTCATTTGAGTCTCGAAAGCACAAGTGTCAAGTTGTCCACACTAATCAATTCAAGTTCCAAAAACTGGTAATCTAGTGAAATGGAATCTAGTTAACATTTGATCTCACCACGATCCCGGAAGGTTCAATTGTTCCTTAAGATCAACTTCGTTGAGTCTTTACTACAATTTCAACCAAATAGGGTATACATGCTATATGCATTTCTAGCCCTTCTATGTTCTTGTTTAAGGCATAGCTAGGTTCTCGTTCAATTTAGAAACCCTAGTTCACGTATCAATAAGTCAAGTAGAAGATGGAATCCTAAGTTGATTAATATCAAATCAAGCCCTAATTCAATTCATGTTCATAATCCAACCTATTAGTGGAATCCAAATTTCAATGCAAGTTTACAACCCAATAGTAGAACATGAGTGAATGCAAGAAACACTATATGCTTTATAAGTCATATTCATCAAGTATGGAGAATCAATCCTTAACAAGTATCACAATTATGCTTTCATAAGTCATAATATCTAATAAGTATAGATGTTTATTTCTAGCATAAATCCAAGCTAAGTTCTTAACTTAACAAATACTAAATCACATATTGTCCAAGACTACTATGTTAGTCTAGGGTCATTAAATCATTTAGATCATAAATAATAAATGCATCCTAGAATGATAATTCATTCTATTGTCCAAAATCCATAGTAGTCCATTTATTAAACAAAACTATCCTTAACAAGTTCAAATATTACGAATCACTCTGTGCAGCAATTTTGCTAATTGCATTAAAAATTCTCTCTACCCAAAATGTACTGAATCTTACATATTAAGAAATTAAGATCTTTAAAATATAACTTTGTCTTTTAAATCACTTCATTTGGACTTGTATTCATCAATCCATGATCATATCAAGATCAAGCTAATAATCTGTTTTTCTGTTATGATTATTCTGCCCAGTCAATTTATAAATTCAACCATTAATTTCACACAAATCCAAATTTCATGAATTTTATATATTCCAAAACTAGACTCTTGGAACTATAACTTATAACTTTAAAGCACTCCATTTGAACTTGTATTCTTCAGGATACAGTCACATCAAGTTCATGTTAAAAATCTGGTTCTCTCTTGTGACTCATTCTGCTTAGTCAACTTGTAAATTCAACCATGAATTGCTCACAACTCCAAATGAGGGGATTATTTCCTAGTCTGACACTAGACTCTTGAGACTATACTTTAGACTTTTAAATTACTCCATTAGGACTTGTATTCATCAAAATATAGCCCCTCCAATTCATGTCAGAAATATGTTTTTCTGTTATGGCATGTACTGGATGTCTATCATACAAACTTCACAAAAAAATTCCTCATTGATCTAAATGACACATATCTTATATTTCTAACATCTAGACTCTACGAGCTAGAGTTTACCATTTTAAAACACCCCAATTGGATATGTATTCATCGATTTATGATCACATTAAGATCACGTTAATAACAGTTTCCCTTGTTCAGTCTCACTGTCGCAGCCATGGTTCGTGATTTATCAAAAAAACTTCTCAATTGCAACAAGTCCATGAACATTATGTCACGACCCGACCCAGATTCCAACAAGAAATCCCAAGGTCGTGTCGCTGGAACAACATAAGATGAGGACAAGCACTTGTTAAACAGTTGTGCGAGTCCAACAGTCGAGCTAACAAGCTCTAAACATGAACATAAAGCCGCACTAAAATACGGTATTTCAAAAATCGAATTAGCGGAAGCAATAAGTAAAAGAAGTCACGAACTATGTAGCTCAAAACAAAAGCCAAAGAAACCAAGAGAGACAATATCTCTCAAAGGGGGAAAATACAAAACTCGCGTGCCGCAACATTGCAGACGCTGAACAAACCATCGGCACTCCAGGCCGGCGTTTCAACAAAGAACCAACCTGATAACAACTACCCACGGCTAAAGCATACCGGGGTTTACCAACAACTATAACAATTTAGAATAAAGAAAAGCCCCAAAGCTACTGCGTGTTCGGGAGATAACTGAAATAAATACTAAAACCACGAATAATGGCACGACACAACCCGTCGGCCGAAGAAGAAACAATACAAATACCCAAGTATCTACCCGACCGTAAAGTCTAGATAACTTTACAAAATCGATCTCACAAGAATAGCAAAGTACATAATATATGTGACGATGCTAAAAAGAAATAGGACTCCACAAGCTACTACTCGGGGATATCTGCTGCTACTAGCATGAACCACACGATCTAATCACGATCTATCGATCAGCTGCGCTCTGCTACAGTCATGATCTACTCGACCTCAACACGGCTACCAATTTACTGCAACTAGAAACAAAGTACGGAATGAGTCATAATGACCCAGTACGCTACTACAAGAGATATGTAACATATAATTATGTAACATAAAAATAATCATGGTGTCATTTTACAAATGACAAAAAAACCCATGAAGAGGCGTCGTATCGTTTAGATACTCCACAAGATAGTCATTTCTTCTTACTTACTAAACCATCCAAATGAACCAGGGTGTAATTCTCTGTTCAAACACAAATCAAATGAATTAGAATGAAATTCCCATAAAAACATCATATGTAAGTATATATAATTATATATATACTAATCAAACTGTTCATAGAATCATTAAGTATAAGTGTGCATATTAATATATATACACATTAAGCCTTTCATAGAATCATCAAGTGAACATATGTATATCTAAATATATACATATCAAATCGTTTATAGAATCATGATGTACAAGTATGTATACATACATATATACAAATCAAGTATTTCAACAATACACAATCAAGATAAACACAGTCAATCAGATCTCATGTTCAACTAACACTTTGTTATCACATAAGTGCCCATAATAAGCCACATAAGGGATAGATCGAGAAGATGCCGAATCATTGTCGTCGTATTGCTCCTGCAATCACAACTGTTAATCATATCGTGCCAGTGATACATGTGATCGGGTATCAAAGTACCGAGCTCTCTTCTCGGGTCCGAGCTCTCTACTCGGGAAAATAGCACAAGCCAATGCACTCAATTGGTTACGACAAAGGGGGCTACTTCCCCACTGTAGCTAGCAGTGGAGGGGTGTGTGAAAACCGAATCCGATACGACAATACATTGCAACCACGAATCCTATAATTCGTGAAGACAATGCATCGTTCCACCTTCAACATGAAAACTCAAGTAATGTCAGCTGGACTTATATGCAATGCACAAGTAGGTGTTTACTTGCTAATTCTCAAGTAGATATAATGATCTACTAAACTCATACGATTATGCACATTATTACAATAATCACAAACCCACAATAGGAGCTCATTTGAGTCTCCAAATCATAAGTGTCAAGTAGTTCACTCTATTTGATTCAAGTCCCAAAAGCTAGTAATCTAGTCAAATGGAATATAATTATCATAGGATCTCACCACGATCCTCGTAAGGTTCAATTGTTCCTTAACTCGACTCTGTTGAGTCCTTACTACAGTTTCATCCAACTAGGGTATAAATGCTATATGCATTTCTATCCCTTCTATGTTCTTGTTTAAGGCATAGCTAGGTTCTCGTTCCATTTAGAAACCCTAATTCACGTATCAATAGGTCAAGTAGAAGATGGAAGCCTAAGTTGGTTAATATCAAATCAAGCCTTAGTTCAATTCAAGATCATAATCCCACCTATTAGTGGAATCCAAATTTCATAGCAAGTTAACAACCCAATAGTAGAACATGCTTGAAGGCAAGAAACACTATATGCTTTATAAGTCATATTCATCAAGTATGGAGAATCAATCCTTAACAAGTTCAAATATTACAAATCACTCGGTGCAGCAATATTTCTAATTGCATTAAAAATTCCTCTCAACACAAAATGTACTGAATATTTCTTATTCAGAAAGTAGGCTATTTAAACTATAACTTAGCCTTTTAAATCACTTCATTTGGACTTGTGTTCATCAATCTATGATTATATCAAGATCAAGCTAATAATCTGTTTTTCTGTTATGATTATTCTGCCCAGTCAATTTATAAATTCGACCATTATTTCCTCACAACTAAAAATTTCATGAATTTTATATATTCAGAAACTAGACTTTTGGAACTATAATTTAGCACTTTAAAGTATTCTATTTGGACCTATATTCATCAAAATACAGTCACCTCAAGTTCATGTTAAAAATCTGGTTCTCTGCTTGTGACTCATTCTGCTTAGTCAACTTGTAAATTCAGCCATGAATTTCTCACAACTCCAAATGAGTGGATTATTGACTAGTATGAAACTAGACTCTTGAAACTATAATTTAGACTTTTAAATTACTCCATTAGGACTTGTATTCATCAAAATACAGCCCCGCCAAGTTCAGGTCAGAAATCTGATTTTCTGTTGTGGCCTGTACTGCATGTCCATCATACAAACTTCACCAAAAATTCCTCATTGATCCAAATGACACATATTTTACATTTGCAGAAAATAAACTCTTTTATATAGAGTTTACCATTTTAAAATACTCCAATTGGATTTGTATTCATCAAGTCATGGTCCTCTCAAGTTCAAGACACAAATCTGATTCTCTGCTATGACTTACACTGAGTGTCTATCATAGAAAATTCACCAAATATTCCTCATAAATCCAAATATCATAAATCTTACATTTCCATAAACTAGACTCTCTGAAGTACAACTTAGAATTTTAAACTACTCAATTCAGTCATGTATTGATCGAAATGTTAACATGTTAACAGATTGACTTTCTGGTAACAGCTTACTGGAACAGCCACGATTTGTGACTAATGAAAAATACTTCCTTAACTCCAAAATTTATGAAACTTTACAGAGAGTTACCTAACATGTATAGGTATACCATACCACATTCTTAGAAAATTCCCTTTTGTAGATTAGTAGTAGTAACTTCCCAAAATTTGCCCAAAACAGAAACTGAATTTGTATTGTTTGTTTTCCAACAAGTTCATGAACAACAATGATTCCAAATCAAAGCCTAAACATATTTCAAACTAAACCCAAGACCAAAGTCATCAAGTTAATATCCATGGAAAAATTTCCAGATTTCATAGAAGCATCAAAACATTTTATAAACTTGATAAAACTCTTCCTTAGCATGATCTAAGCAACTTTAATGAAGATTAGCATGACAAACAATCTAGCATACAAAATTATGGAAATTTGCAGCTTACCTTAATCCCATTAAAAGCTGGAGAAAATGAAAACAAACCAAGTATTAGTAGTCTCCTCGTCGATAGCTACGATTGGGTGGTCTCGAATCCAAAATCGGGTGGTTGGATCTCCGGGAAATCACAAAACACACACTAATCTCACCAAGAATCTCCCACACACAAGCTCTCATCAATGGTGGCTGAAAATATCTAAGGTAGGAGGTGTAATGAGTGGAGAAAATCTGATATCTCAAGGCACCAAGGTTAGGATGTGAGTGGATTCCATGTGTCAAGCTATGATAGGTCAATTTTTAAGTGAGATTAAGTCCCTAATTGAGGACTTAGTGCTAAAATTTTAACTTAATCTTAATCCACTCTAATTGGCCCATTTCGTGGCTCGAAGTTCAAGTTCATGCGGTGGTCGCTGTTGGTCGCGTTGATTACTTCACTAAGTGGGTGGAAGCAAAGCCTCTGGCGACCATTAGTGAAATTAATGTCATCGATTTTGTTCACGAACATATATGGTGTCGGTTTGGTGTTCCCCGAGCAATTGTGTCCGATCATGGGACTCAATTTTCTGAAAAGTTTACTAAAGCGTGCGAGCAGATGCCCGTGAAGCATTGGCAATCGTCGGTGGCATACCTCCAAGACAATGGTCAGACTGAAGCTGCAAACAAACAAATCCTGCATGTATTGAAGCGAAATTTGGAGGATAAGGCAGGAAGATGGGTAGACGAATTGCCTTCAGCTTTGTGGGCGGTTAGAACGACAGTCAGGGGTCCAACAGGAGAAACAGCTTTTTCCTTGGCTTATGGGTCTGAAGCTATGGCTCCCGTAGAGATGTATCTGCCTACTCATAGGGTTTTGCATTACAACATTGAGTCCAATAACGCAGCTCGGGCAGCTGATCTGGATTTGTTGGAGGAAAAACGGCTGGAGGCTAAGATGAGAATGGTTAATTACAAGCAGCGAGCAAAGGCCCACCACAACAAAAGGGTTCGTGGTAGGTCATTTGTTGTGGGCGATTGGGTCCTCCGTAAGATTGAGGCAACGGGTCACCGAACTGAGTGGGGGAAGCTTTCACCAAATTGGGAAGGGCCTTTTCAGATTTCTAGAATCATTAAAGAGGGCACTTATATGTTGCGGACAGAGGATGGAAATGAACTGAAACATCCATGGCATGCGGATCATTTGAAGAAATATTATTGGTAATTAACTTTAGCAATATGTAATTCTTTGATCCTTTCTTATGGCAAATGATAATGACAACACTCAATTATGCTTTCAATTTTATTTTGAAAGTTGGTGTTTGAGTCGGTTGTTTCTGTTTTCCTCGATTATTCTCTTTGGCGAGCACGTGATGGTTCATGTTCGCCCAAAGGGTTGGTGTTCGAGCTGAATGGTCTATCTCGATTATTCTCTCTTGCGAGCATAAATTATTTATGCTCGCGAGAAGAGTTGGTGTTCGAGATAGTTGTTTTCCCCATGTATTCGATTATTCTCTTTTCTGAGCATAAAGGGCTTTATGCACATGAAAAGGGTTGGTGTTCGAATGGGGTGGTATAGTAATTTTTCTATAGCAAAAGTTGGCTTTGCTCGAAAGAGGAGCTAAACAACAATTAGACAAGGAAATGAAAGCATTCAACCAAGGAAAGCGAGTAGCAAAATATTACAGAACCTGAATGTAAATTGTTCAAGAATCTGGGCGCACAGGCCAAAACAGTAGTTTCATGCACTGGGGGCATCGGTGTTGTCTTGGGTTGTTGGATCTTGTTCAGCTGTTTCCTCTTGGGTAGCATTGAGGATGGTTACTTCATCATCTTCCGCCTGGGCAGAGGTATTCTCATTTGTTGCTGGTGGCGCTTGAGACTCCCAAATTTGAGTCATGAGCTCGCTCACGTTGTTCTCGGCAACATGAGGGGGAACCCATGGAGGGAGATTTTTCTCAAAGATCGGCCTCGAAGGAGTCAAGTTCGTCTTCGATAGGGCACAAGTGGCGTGTCCAGATCGGGGAGAGCTAATAATGGGGTTGGTGCCCCATTCAGCGAGTTGTTCAGATCGAATTTCCAGCCCGCTGCATGCAAGTTGTCTTAGGACATGATTGATACATTGAAGAAAGAACGGATATGCTTCGCTCTCCACGCAAGCAGCAAAGTTTTCTGAACTCTTATAATCTTCGATGATTTGTTGTCTTTGCTCTTCACTTGTCAAAGATTCAGCTTCCATCAACTTCTTCTCCAAATCGGCAACTTTGGTCTTGGTTTCTTCCAGTTCAGCTTGGCAAGATCAAAGATCCTTGCGTACCCCGGCTATGTTGTTTAGAGCTGTTTCTTCAGACTTCTTTGAGAAATTCAAATGAGATTCCAGAGTTTTATTTTCTACTTCGAGTTGGGAGAGCTCAGTAACCTTGCTGGTGAGGCTTTCCTCGGTGGTTTTCAGCTCAGCTCGAATGGAGTTGACTTTTTCTTCTAGCTGATTCTTTTCATTGGTTAGAGCGGCATTGGTGTTGAGATTGGTTACCAGGCGCTCGTACATTAATATTGATTTGTTGGCAATCAATAAGAAATGATGTTGTTAAGAGTAGGAGAATGTTAAGGAATATGAGGTTGCAAGGAGAAAACATTACCTCAGTCAAACACATTCCCATTTCCCCGATCAAAACAGAGCTCGCTTGGTCGCCGCTTTTCTTCCGGACTCCGCAATGTTGGAGTCGCTCCATTAATCCGAGGCCCGTAGTGGCTTAGAATCCACTCGCTTTGTTTATATTGATGTTGTCAAGGTCGCACGCGTCGGCGAAGTTCGTTAATGAGAGCTGCGGCCTTCTCTCGATCATCCAAGATAACAAAATTATCCTGTTGTGAGGGATGGAGGAATAACTTCCTCGACCATAGCCTTGTCTCGGCGTCTCGCTCTCCTTGGACTTCCACTTGGTTCAATAATAATGACTCCAAGGGGTCGTTTCAACCCTTTGTGGTGGGAATCGGGATGGCGTTGTTGTGGGTTGTGGGTAGGCTAGGCTCAGCCGGGTGGCGCTTGGTGCCGGTTAATGGTGCTGGATGGGATGGTTGGTAGGTTGACAGCAAGTTGGGTTGAGAGGTGCTTGCTTCGTTTGTTGGAGCTTTTCTTGGCTGCCTGAAGGAATTTGTTGACATCAGCCAGTTGCCTCATATCTGCACAAATTAAAACGAGCATTAAAAATGTGAAGAAAGTAAAAGTTTGCAAGGCTATCAAAACGCTATTTTCATAAATCTGAGTATTTGTCAAAATGACGATTTTACCCTTTCTTAAACAATGCCTTACTTCAAATTATATATATATATATATATATATATATATATATATATATATATATATAAGGCACACATATCCATATATACTTTCATATATTTTCCTTGAGGCTTTGATCGCTTCCCCTTCCTTCCCATTTCCTTCGATTTCATTCCGACTTCTCCTAAGCAATCTAGCAAGCATAGATGCAGACGGCGAAGGCACGGCCTGGCGAAAGAGCATCGATCCGATCTCGGCCTCTTCCTCTCTCTCTAGTCTCTCTCCCCGACTCTCTCTCTAGACTCTCTGTCTCCCGATTTTGCTCAGACCGGCAAAGAGGTAGTGAGGTAAACGGAATTCTCACCAGCTTAGCCGCTTTTTCTTCAAAATTCTTATGCTCGAAAACACCCCCATTTCTCAAACGCTCCGTTTTTAAACGGGGTAATGATACAACAATTTAGTAAAACGCCTCCGTTATTTGGTAGCGTTTTGACGAAAACGAGCTACCAGACAGCCTCTTAGACATTATCCTTAACTGTCATTTAATGTTTAATATAACTAATTTCAATCGCCCGCATTAAAGTTTTTTGAATAGGTTCGAAAACCTTTAACGATTGTTAGTGTTTGAAATTAGTGGGTGTAAATTAAAGTTATTGACCAATGTCAATTTTCTAATAGGCTTTTACTTTAAAGTAATAACCATGAATTATTAGATAAAAATAAAAAGTAAGACATAGTTAAAACATAATTCTTACTAAAAAGATAATTAATTATACTCCCCCAGTTTTCAAAATATTATCTACTTTGATCCCAGAATCGTTTAAGAAAAATAATTGATTGTATTATAAATATTGATGAAATGTGTTTCATTTAATGTTTCATTTAATGCATATGCATGGTCATAATTAAAGTATGTAGGAAAAGTAAAGATAAAATGATAAAAATATTTTTCTAAAATGGAAAGTTTTGAAAGAAAAAACAATTATTTAAGGACAAACGAAAAAACAAAGGTGGACGATAATTTGAAAACGGAGGGAGTAATATTTTTTTTAACATTGCATAATTTATAATTTTCATGCCGACTATTATTTGTTGAATTAAGACATTTATATTTCTTATAATCATATATTGATAGATTTTGTCAAAGCGTAATTTTTTAGAATGTTAAGACAAAATTAAGTTTGCAATTATTTTTGTTAATTCTCTTTATAAGACTTCTTTACATTTAACTGATGAGTGTTCCAACTCGATTCCATAGATTAACTATTTTTGAAATGAGATAATTGACTATATTTTTTTAAAACTTAATTTATTTTTTTTATTTTCTTTAATATTTTATTTTCATAATATTATGATACAATTAGATAAAATGTATTGACTAATTAATTCAAATATATTTGTCTTTTTTTTTCTATTTGGACAATATATATTTTTCTTCTTCTTTATATATTTATATTTCATCTTTTCTTTCCTTTTTTTGTTCATTTAATATATATTTTTTCCCTTAAAAGGAAAAAAAAAAGAAGAGACTTCTTATTAGTTTAAGAACCAAAAAGTCATCTAATTTCTAATGACAAATGATATTACGAGCTAGAGCTTATGATATTAATACGAGCTTTAGTGTTAGAATCGTTGGATGATTAAATTGGTAGTGATTTGGAATGTCTACATAAAAAATATCATATTTGATTTAATGGTGTAAAATTTTTAGTAGATTTGATCTAACAGCACTAACACCCAAGCTTGTAATATAATATCACAAACTCTAGCTCGTAATATCGTAGCTCTTTCTAATATCATATATCGTTAAGTATCAATCAACATTTTGAAAACCATAGGACGCGATTGAAATTTAATATGTTCGAAATTTGATGAAAGTTAATTATAATGACAAAGTTGCATCTCCATTTTAAACTACAATCATAATTTAGTCCTAAAAATAGTAATGTAAAAGTTGGTTAGAGTACACTGGAAAAATTAACTATTTTTTCGTTGTATATTTCTTAGAAAATTTAATATTTGTAGCTTTTGGTTGTAACTAAAATTAATAAATTGATATATTTTAATTTTTTTCCACTAACAAAATACTAGACTTTTTGAACTACTCCCTTCATTTTTGGAAAGGGACTAATACTAAGAATGACTAATAATCAAGGGACCAATGGTGCGATTTTCCCTAATAAAATTATCAAGGTATCACCCAAATTTCCTTTAATTTTTTTTAGTAGTGGTGATCTACCTATATTACCGTTTAAAAAGAGTTTATGTGCAGCCGTTAGAGGTAGGGGTCTAAGTGTCTAACTCCAACAAGAATTGATATAAGATATTGTATTAGATGTTTTTGTAATTAATGCAAGTACCCAATTTGCAAAATGCCCAAAGTTCAGTGATTTTTAATGCACTTTATCTAAAATGTTAAAACTAAATCACTCAAATTTACTTTTTCCCGTCATAAAATGTAATTATATTATAAAACCCTAGAGTGAATTGTGGTCCGATCGACCAGTCAAATACAACTAACGATCTAGATTGATTCAGAATAAGTGAGTTACATATAAACCCTTCATGAGTTTTATTTGAATTACCCATCTATAATATAAACCTTCAGTTGTGAGTTTTGTTTGAATCGATTCATACAATTATCGTGCCTATAGCACGGACACGTATACTAATGTTTAACATTGTAGTTTTGAGGTTGGTTTTGGAGTTTTGAATTTTAGTTTCATCATATTTTGAGTAAATTACAAAACCTCTTAACCGCAGTCGAGTTTGAATTACCGCTCTACGCTACCAATTGAAGCACTATACTCCCCCTCAACTTTAATACT
>CM028380.1:28925345-28964665 GCA_013146195.2 Codonopsis lanceolata
CTTGGCACTCCATTTGAAGACGGAATGAAATCGTGAGCGTTAACACCCTTGTAGGGAAACCGAATACAACGACCAAATCGCTTTGAATTTGATTAAGAAATAGGTGTGAGCGGAAGTAATCAACGTAAAAGATGAAATCATTGGGGTAGGGGCTTAGGGCCAGCGATTTGGTGGAGAAAATAAAAGGGGTTTGGCAATTATGTTGTTTGCGAAGAACGAGCAATTTTGTTGAAAGATTTTCGATGGTGTTTTGGGGAAAGGGGTTAGAGATTGAAGGAGGCGGGGGGCAGGAGAAGAAAGCAGTGGCATGAAAGATGAGGAGGATAAACTTGGGGAGACAAGGGAGTAGGGCGAGGCATTTGAGATTGCACATCGGTTGAAGATGAGGACTAGGATTTAATCGATAAATGATTCAAAGATACAAGCTAGGCTGCTTCTTCTTCTTCTTCTCCCTTTACAACATCAATGGCGGACTCTGATTTGTCGAACCTTGTTGTGGATGTTCATTTTATCATTCTAATTAATTGGGTTCATCAAAATTGAGCCTTCCATGTCTTAATCTTCTACTTGTTCTTGCTCGATTGTCATTTACTTGCGTGATTACTTCGATCGGTCTAAATGACTTAATCCTAGCTATTAATACAGACGATGTTATTATTAAATTCAGGCGATGAGTTTAAGCTTATTGGGTTACATTTTTGTGACTTCAAATTAGCCTTCAATGGAAACCGTCGGCTCAAAACAAGGAGTTTTAGATAGTCATAGAAAGAAGATTAGAGTAAAAATGCAATTTCTAATTTTCTAATAAATGTTCTAGTATTTTTTAAAATTGATTTCTTTTCCTTTTATTTTATTATTATTTTAGGTTATTTTTTCCATCTCAACTTTTGTTAGCCGTGCTGAGACATCCTACTTAGCCAAGTGAGTGCAAAATTATCATTTCATAAAAAATATAATTAATGAAATGGATTGTTAGAGAATGAGATTAATTTTTTTAGGATGAAATGAATATATATATATATATATATATATATATATATATATATATATATATATATATATATATATATATATATATATATAGCAATAACTGTTTCGTCAAGGTTTATGTTGCAAAAAAATAATATATATATACAAGGTTTACTTTGCAATAAAAAGGCGGAGCTAACAAATAATCGACCAAGGTTCATCTTGCAAAAAAGAAAAAAAAATGTATAAGGTTTAATTTGCAATAGAAATAGCGGGAAATAAACTACGGTTTGACCAAGGTTCTTTTTGCAAGACAAACAAATGTACATGATTTAATTTGCAATGAAAAAAGCGGGAAATATCAGTTGGATGCTGCAGTGTCCACGTCAGCTGCCAACATGGCACCCAACTCAGCATCCCGTTAAAAAAATTAACATCATTTTGACGGAAGGTTTGAATTGCAAAAATGAAAATAAGTGGAGGTTTAATTTGGTGAAAATCAATACACGAGGTTAATTTTGCAAAACACAAAATAGGTCAAGGTTTTTTTTGCAATTATCTCGGCGGGTGTTGCAGTCGCTTGCTTTTGATGCTCCTGTAGGATTGTCAGCTGAGGTTTGAGTTTTTTTTTTGGTGCACTAATTATTACGATACAAAAAACACTAAATACCATATCCACTTAAGGATTTAATTACTAATTAATCATGTCATAAAAATAAGTTACAATTAATCATAAACTTTAAATACTAATTTATCCGCTTATAAAACCATCCGTTACAATTAATCATAAACTCTCCCTTACAATTAACCATCAGTATTCTAAAACTCTTCGCCTAGCTCCGCCTAGGTGCTAGGCGCCTCTCCACCGCCGCAAGTTTCTTAATTGCCGCCTAATCGGCCAAGTCAGCACCTACGCCAAACCTCACCAACCTTAATTTATTTTTGTAGCTTTGATTTTGTGATGTGTAGTGACCGGACAAGGAAGGGGGCGAACTGAAGAAGGAATGAGGAGTGGTAATGGTGAGGAAGAGAGTGAGGTAGAAAGAAAAGAGGTTTGATTTTGTGGATATTCGGTGGGCTGAGAGAAGTGATAGATTAAAGGGTTAGATATAGGAGGAAAGAGATTGGAGGATGAAAATGAAGAGAGTCGGTTTGCCGGGGAAAGAGAAGAAAAAAAAAAGAAAGGAAGAAAAAGAGGTTGTCGGTCTGCAAGATAGAGAGAAGAAAGAAGAAGAAAAATGATGAAGAAGAAGGGGGCTGTCTCGGGACTCAGAATTTAGAATGATGAGTGATTAGAGAGGATATGTTAGACTATGTGTTAGTCCTAATGGGCACAATAATAAGCTAGAAGGGGGGGGGTTGAATAGCTTATTAAACACTTAAAACTTTTCGTATTGTTTCCTAAAACAAAATCTATTGAAGAGATTGAAGTAGCGGAAGTCTTGCAAGGAAAACATACTAAGTTTGCTGGTGAAGCACTACCGGTAGACTTAGTTGGTTACTCAAGTTTGTTGCTAAAGGAATGAGTTAATAGATATGAAAACAGTTTAAAGCAGTCAATAAGAAACACATGTATTTTAAGATGGTTCGAACTATAAAGAGTGTTACATCCACCACCAAAGCAATCAACTTTAGATTTAAATGTATACTATGTTTTCCACTAGTTCTTTTACATAAATATTCAATGGATCGTGTACAAAATATTTGACTTGTGTTTGGGGGTGGGGTATTGAATATCTGGATAAAGCAGAATATTCAATGTACAAAAGAATAGTAGAAAGAACAACAATAAGAAGCAAATGATTAACAGTTGGTGCAGATCTTCTTGGTATTGTTGAGGACTTCTTTGATCAGTTAATGATCACTAGAATGCGCTGAGTATAAAGCTTGATGTTGTTGGATAGATTCATAAGTTTTTTTCTTCAGTCTTTAATGACAGTATTTATAGCTGGGCACTCTTGAGATCGTTGGAGAAGACGAAGTGAGTAACAACTCTATTAGGTTGAATGCATTAAATGTCTGGAGCTGTTTTGATGATTTCGTTTGCAACTGATGCTGGGTAGGGAGTGACAAAAAGTTGTTTGCAGCAACGGGTAAGTGAGTAATCAGAGTTGCAGACCTGCAATAGTTGGTACAGTCTGTATGTGTCAATCTTTTTACCTGCTCTGTCACTTTTCAGGAGGCGAAAAGTCTTCATGTGTTTTCGGAAAAAGGTGAAGGGACGTGTCTGAGAGGTCAAGCGTTGATCTGGAGACTAGGGGTGTGCAGAATATTTTTGGAACCGGACCGAACCAATAAAACCAGACCAAACCAATCAAAACTGGACCGGACCAATACTTTAGTTTGGTCTTGGATCTGAATTTTCATAAAATTTGACATTTGGGTTGGTCCCGGTTCTCGAACTAAAAAAACAGGGAATCAGACCGAACCAACCCAATATGTTATTTATTTATTTATTTTATTATATACTCCCTCCGTCCCTAAATTATCGTCTTCCTTTCCTTTTTCGTCTGTCCCAAAATAATTGTCCACTTTGAAACTTAGCTTTTTAGAACATCACTTTTACCACTTTACCCTTACTTTTTAACTCTACTTTAATTATGGGCCACATACACATGAGCTTTAAAGGAAATTACACATTAAACCAATATTAATAATCCAGTCAAATATGTTTTCTTAAACGGCGCGCCGGGTCAACCAGGACAATAAATTAGGGACGGAGGGAGTATATAATATTATTATATAAGTATATATATATTAATTCATAATACTTTCTTTGTTCTACTTTTTAATTGGTACTCTTTTATTATTTTGTTTCTACCGGTTTGTTATGCTATGAGTTTATGAATTCGATATTTTTAATTGTTAAATGTACGTTTATCGAAGATTTTTTAATTTTTTAATGAAGTTTCAGTCTTAAAATTTTTAATATGTATTTGTATTAAACAGTTAAAAAGAAAAAAATCGTAGTATTGGTCCGGTCCTGGTTCTCATACATCTTTGATTGGTTCCGGACCGGACCAATGTTTTGGTTCAGATATATATTAGGTTGGTTCCGGTTCTAAATTTTTTGAGAACTAGACTATTGCTCTGGTTCTGATTTTCTCTTTTTTTCCAAAAAATTGGACCAAAACGGACCAAGCTCACCCCTATGACTGGAGATAATTTAAATTCAAATTCAAACTGAATTAGACTGAATTAAAATAATCCACCAAAGCTTAATGTATTGAAAATTTGGACACGTCATTCAGTCCGAGTATAGACGAGTCTGGCTATTGGAGGTCGTTTGAAGTCTAGGTGAAGCCTTTTAAAGTCTTCCGATGTACCTGTGAAGCCTATAAAAACTATTCTTAAGGAAAAGTTGTATACTTAGTTGCCACGCTAACTGGTACGCAGTCCATTTAACCACTAAGTATAGAACCTAATGTAATGAATGAACAAATGTAAAATCAAAATATAGTGAAAAACAAAAATGTGGGTTGTAGGGGCAGTACATATGTGGAATAATATTTTTTTTGTTTTCTAGTTCTAAACTTGGGATTAGTGGTAGGCTTGTATATTTTTGTTCATTTTACAAATATAGACAAGTGTTTGATAAAATGACAAACATAAAAAAAAATGTAGTCAATGTGTTTGATCTTTGATGTAAATTATCAAAAAAAATATGATAATTATGCCTTAATTCTAGGCTCCGCCTAGGCCCCGATTACGCCCCGACTAGTCCCCTAGGCTAGTGTGCTGCCTAACGATTTTTAGAACCTTGTTAACCATAAACCCTAAACTTTTATTTTCTTCTCCGACAATTTTGCAATAAATTCCGATCTAAATAACAATGTTCATGTTGATTCTTCTTTTACAGTAAGTTGTTACCTACGTTGTACTCAATATATGTTATATATTTCTTTTTTTCTATATTAAAAAAATTAAAGCTAAAATAATTTTTAGCTATGTTGTTACCTGCAATTTTGCGGCAAAAACATTTGGAGAAGCCCTAAGTGACCCTTTAAAAAAACAAAATACATGGTGATGCGGGATCAAGGGAGACATTAGAGGCTCACTCAAGCAACGAAGAAGCTGTTCAACTAATCCACATTTCATGGTGCATAAGGGTTGTTTTTAGACTAATTAATGACTTGGACGCATGGTTAAATTATCATAAGTGGAAAGATAAACAAAAAGTCATTTTGGAGGGTCGTTATTGCTCTGGTCTAATCGGGGTGATTACAAGGCATGGTTGACAAAGACATAAGGAGGCCACCGCTTGGAAAGGCTTGGCATTGAGGCACTTACCGGGGACATGGGCTGAAGGGTACGGCAAGAGGACTACGAGTAGGATGGGTTCGCAAGGTAGCGTTGAGAGAAGAAGCTTCCTTTGACCTGGAAAGGGGCTGGAAGACATTCTACACAAGGGATTGGGTTGAAACATGAAAGAGGGTTATGGGTCTAGTTGGTTTGGGCTAGAAGGAAGGGGCTGCTCACTTGGATGAAGGATTTATGCATGAGGGGACTTTGGTTACAAGGACTCCGTGGCAGCCTTGTATATCAAATCCATGGGAAGGCAGCCCATACAAGGGCTGGGACAACTCACCTGATGGCAAGGAAAGACAAGTCGCTTCTACAATTCCTAAAGGAGAAGGACTTAGTGTAGGTTATTTAATTAAAATCCCGTTTTTGTATTTTTGGGATTTTTAGTTTTAGCTTTCTTTTATTTAGTTAGTTTATTTATTTCATAAATAGTTAGGGTTTTCATTAATAGATTAGGTTACTTTGTAGCCTTTATAAGGCATATTACTAATGGAATGAGATCAGATTTGGACGCTGTAAACAAAGCCTCAAGAACACTCAAGCTTCTTTCAAACCCGATTTTCTTTCTTCAAGGTGAGTGAAGCCTAGAGGAGTTGGAATCGCTTCAACAGTGAAGTCAGCCTAAGTGAACCTCGCAATCTATCCTTTTTATTTTATTTTCGCTGCGCCTTGTTCATCTTAAATATTTGACGTTGACGCCTTTTGTTCGCAGCCTTGTGAGCAGGATTTTCGAGGGTTTTGTGAGTTTCTTGATTATTTTGTGAGTGATAATTCGCCAAGGGCTGATTATAAAGCTGGAACAGATTTGTTGATTTCACCTTCTTCCATTCACATCAAGTGGTATCGAGCAAGACTTTCACGATTTCTTAACTCGTGAACGATCTTGGAAAAGCGGAGAAGCATTCTAGGTATACACGCACCATTCGAACTTTTTTCTGCCTAATTAGTTCGGTTCGGAAATCCTATTTTGTTCTAGGTTTATTATCAAAAACAAAAAGGAAAGAAAAATTCGCTTTCTGTTCCAGCAGGTTTATTTGGCACGAAATTTCTGTCTCTGGCAAAAAGTTCCTTTGGGACAGTTCTGCCGTGCCTAATACTGTATTTGGCACTGTTCTGCTCGCCATCGCGCAAATATCCTGTTTCGATTCGAATTATGTTGTTTGAAACGTAAATAGAAATTATGGGAGAAGAGGATAGAATACAATCTGAATTTCGTTCTAAATGTCTTGTGAAGGATAGAGTATGTAGTTTGGTTATTGATGGTGCTAGTTCGTCAAATTTTGCTAGTAGTTACATGGTTGAAAAATTGGAGCTTCCAACTATGCAACATCCGTGTCCATATAAATTTAAAATTTTGATTGGCAACCATGAGATCAAGTAAAAGAACAAGTGTTGGTAGAATTAAGCATCGGCCAATGCAAAAAGTGAAGTGTTATGTGATGTGATTCCAATGGCGTAATGGCATGTTTTGTTAGGGAGACCTTGGCATTAGCGAACAAGCGACACACAATCGCCGCACCAATAAATATTATTTTACCTTCGATCAACGGAGATTCGGTCTTACACGCTGCCACCTCAAGCTTCTCAAGAAAGGGAAAGGGTAACAAGAAATTATGCGAGTATCAACATGAAAAGGAAAGGGAGAAGCTTGAAAGGGAAAGACTTGAAAGGGAAGAGGTCGAGAAAGAAAGAATCGAGAAAGAAAAATTGCAAAGGAGAAGGAAGAAGAAGGTAAGTTCGTGATGGCTCGTGAAGAATTAAGGCCAAGACAACCCATGTTACAATCGATTTTAAAACTTTAGTGTTGACAAATTTTCTGAATACATTCTTGTGGGTCCGAAGTTCTATGATCACCAAGAAACGCCTCAAGACTTAAAGATGCACATGGGCAACTTTTGAAGAAACAAGGGCTAGAGCTTTGAGTTTCTCGACTTGAACACATGAATGAATCGAGCAAGGCAACAAAGGAAAGTACGCAAAAGATCGCTGAAGAATTGCTGGTCACCGCCAAAGAACACATGGGCAGCCCACAAGGAGTTCAATTATCAAGGAATGTTCGAGTCGTTACAATTGAGAAGAGCCAAGGATTGAAGACAATCCTTTTGAAGAAGCGGGGGTATGATGCGAGCAAGTGGAGACATTAGAGGCTCACTCAAGCAACGAAGAAGTCGCTCAACTAATCCACATTTCATGGTGCATGCGGTTGTTTTTAGACTAATTAATGACTCGACGCATGGTTAAATTATCATAAGTGGAAAGATAAACATGTGTCATTTGTGAGGGTCGTTATTGCTCTGGCTTCTAATGGGTGGATTACAAGGCACGGGTTGACAAAGACAATAAGGAGGCCACCGCTTGGAAATGCTTGGCATTGAGGCACTTATCGGGGACATGGGCCGGAAGGGTACCGCAAGAGGACTACGAGTAGGATGGGTTCGCAAGGCAAGGTAGCGGGTGAGAGAAGAAGCATTCCTTGGACCTAAAGGGCTGAAGACATTCTACACAAGGGATTGGGTTGGAACATGAAAGAGGGTTATGGGTCTAGTTGGTTTGGGCTAGAAGGAAGGTTACTGGGGGGCTCACTTGGATGAAGGATTTATGCATGAGGGACTTGTGTTACAAGGACTCCGTGGCAGCCTTTGTATATCAACCAAAGATGGAAGGCAGCCCATACAAGGGCGGGCCGGGACAACTCACTGATGGCAAGGAAAGACAAGGGGCCGGCTCCTACAATTCCTAAAGGGAGAAGGACTCACTTAGTGTAGGTTATTTAATTAAAATCCCGCTTTTGTATTTTTTGGGATTTTTAGTTTTAGTTTCTTTTATTTAGTTAGTTTATTTATTTCATAAATAGTTAGGTTTTCATTAATAGATTAGGGGTTACTTTGTAGCCTTTATAAGGCATATTACTAATGGAATGAGATCGATTTGGACGTTGTAAAACAAAGCCTCAAGAACACGGTTGTGCTTCTTTCAAACCGAAATCTTCTTCTTCAAGGTGAGTGAAGCCTGTAGAGTTGAATCGCCGGGATTCTTTACGTTAGGTGAGTGAAGCCTAGCCATGAACCCGTAATCTATCCTTTTATTTTATTTTCGCTTTTGGGGCAGCCTTGTTCATCTTAAGAGCGGATCGCTTTTAGGACAGACTTGTTCGCAAACTTTGTTCAGAGTGGATTTTCGAGGGTTTTGTGAGTTTCCTTGGATTATTTTGTGAGTGATAATTTGGCCAAGGGTTGATTATAAAGCTGGAACAGATTTGTTGATTTCAGTCTTCTGCATTCACATCACATGGCGAATGTTTTGTGAAAAAAAAAAAATCTGGCGATCCTTTTGTTAAAAAAACCAATATACATAGTGAGTGTTTTGTGAAAAAAGAATAATTTCTAGCGAGTGTTTTGTAAAAAAAACAAAAATCTTTGCGACTGTTTTGTGAAAAAAAAAAAAAAAGACTTTCCTAACAATTTTTCTTGGCGATTGTCAAGTTGAGGTTTGGGTTTTTTTTTATAAGCTAATTTTATCTAGGTAAATTGCTTATTTTACAGACGTACTATATGACAGTGACACAATTGACTACGCACTTAATATAAGACAAATTTAACAAATGTACTAAAATTTGAAACAAAATATATGAAATGGACAAACAATTTATACAAAATATGACAAAATTCGTTAAGTTGCCGTCGAACTTAGTTAACAACTCACTGACGTGGCTATCCACAAGCAGCCACTTACATGTCCACATCATCGCTCCTTGACGGCTTGCAAACGACTGTTACATAATTAGTATCATTTGTCTTTAAAATAAAGTACATTTGTTAAATTAGTCTTATACAAAGTACATGGTCAATTGTGTCGCTCTCAATTAGTACGTTGGTTAAAAAAATAAATTTTTCCAATTTTATCCACACTTAATATCTGCTCTTTACACCACATGTACTATATTATACATCACACCTCAATATTCTCTCCTTACACCACATGTACTACATTGTACAACAACATCCTCTCTTTACACCACATGTACTACATTGTATAGTACATGTACTATATTGTATAACAATATTCTCTCTTTACACCGCATGTACTACATTGTACAACACATGTACCACATTATACAGTGTAGGATACAACATCTCAATGAAGTACATGTGGTGTAAAGAGAGAATATTGAAATGTGGTTAGCCTCACTTTTTTTTTATCTCTACAGTTGTTAATGGTTTGGTTTGATTCGATTTAAAATCGAGCCGAATTGCAAGTTATTGATTCGTAAAAATTTATATCGCGCTAAATTATCTGAAGTTTCGAACAAATCCTAATCATACCAGTATGATTTGGCTTCGCTTGATTCGGATTGGCTTTGCAGTTTGGCTATGTGGTTCAGTTTTACTGTTTGTAAACCAAAATCTATGCTATTTGTCTATTACAATTACTACTAATTACTAAAAACAACAACCACTACTGTCATGTGGAAACTGTAATGCCCGAGATTTTTAAGAATGTGTATTGTTTTCTAATTTCATGATAGGTGAGTTTTATTCGGTATCATTTGGGCTTGAACTTTATTCATTTTTTAGATTTTTGTATTTAATTAAGAGTTTCTAGAGCTTTATCAAAGCACAAGGATTGATCGAGGCAGTTGAGAAGAATTGAAGCATTAAGTTATTAAAAGAGACCTCACAAGTGCAATGTGTAAAACCCCAATATTTATAGATTTTTATTTTTATAAATAAACAAATTTAAAACTACTATTTTCGGATATATTTGGTTAAATTATTTTATTTTGTTTCAATATACTTTCTTGGTAAGTAAAGGATTGGCTTTTAATAAATACTAGTATAAAGACCGACCCGCATGATGCACATACTAAAATTAAATTTGAAAAAAAATGAAAAATAAATAACTTTAATGCTAAAAAATTACACAAATTTATGAATTTTATACAAAATATAAGTTTCAGTTAAATAAAAAAGTAAATAAATACAACCATGCTAACATCAGTGACATTTACTATCAAGACCAGTGTTGTAAATAATAAGTGATCACCAATGTCTTGGATCCACTAATTCACGCCCAAGGGGGTGCCGGTGGTAACATAAGAGATACCACATAAAAAAGTGTTGGAGGCCTCTCCTGGGTTCGATCCTTCCCATGCCCCCCTTAGAGGAAAAAATCCACTTATTCACTCAGTGAAAAATCCCTCTTCACTATTTATCCAAGCCACCTAATTATAGTTGTTGCATTTACATCTAATGAATATATAGTGTTCCTTATATCAAGTAATTAAAGCATGAATAAATAACCAAATCCAGATCACCAAAATAAGGAAAATAAAAGATGATCAGAATTGAAGTTTTTAATACTTCACTTATGATGATGTTTTTACATGAACTCAAATCAATTCACCTTTATCTACACAAGTTCTTGCATTTTATCCGGCTCCGTCCATTCCTTGTTATACTTAAGGAAAAAAATGAAAAGAAACAAACCGAAAGGTGCTTGAAGTAATGAGTAAGAATCTACTAAATCTATCTATATATATAAAGGCAGAAGCACATATCACAGTTATTTCAGGAAGTTTTCTGTCTAAAACTACTTTCCAAAAATAGCTGATCATTGAATAGATCTCATTTAATGCTATATTCAATTACATATTAAATAAATAACAAATTGACATAAAACATATCAATATTAATTAGATCATTCAAATATATGTTAACTTTATTTATTGCAGTATTTGATCAATCTTCTACAAATGTCCAGATTCTAAAACCCTTTTGAGCTATGTCTCTTTGAATTTCCAGTCTCTTGTATAAATATCAGACTTACTTTAAACCTCAACTCCCAAAATTTTAAAGGAAACATCAGATTTACCAAAAAAACATGGCTTTCGTACCAGCATTACTACACGATATCCACAAGCGTATATCAGATTGGATTGTAAAGGTTTGAGTTGTAAGGAAATGATTTGTTCCATCCAAGGCTCCAACAATGATTTGAACTTGCCATCATCAATGGAATTAGTCATTGTTGATGTCGAGGTAATATAAATAAATTTATAACTATTGATTTTTCTTAGTCATTGTTCTTCAAACTGCAAATAAATTGTGTTACATTGTTGTGTTCGAAAATTGCTTATAACTATTTTTACCTCTTACAGGGGCAATCGTATACAAGCTTCAATTAAAAAAACATTGATTAAAAAATTTGATAAAAAATTTCAAGAAGGTAGATTATACAATATATCAAATGTTTCTATCCTTGATAAAAAAAAAGTTACAAAATCACAATAAGCAATTACAGAATACAATTTATGACAACAACTGATGTTATTAATGTTGGCGAGAAAAACTTTACGAGAGACATATTCAAAATTAAGAGTTTTGGTGAAATTCTTTCACTTCTCAATGTTCAAGACGTCGATTTAGTAGGTGCGTCACGACACTATTAAATAACTATTATATTTTATTGGCTTCAATATATTTATACTAATCTACATTAGAACTGCAAATGTTGTGGGCAAAGTTGTAAGAAGAGGAGCTCTTAAACAAAGACTAAATACAAAATACATTGACATCTAAATACAAAATACATTGACATCGAGATGGAGGATCTAGAATACACATTTTATTTCTATTAAATAACTAATTTACCAAACTAACAATATAATATTTATGTGGTTTTGAAATTGATATCTAATTACAGACAAAACAAGCTTAAGTGTACACTGTGGGGATCCTATGCAAATGAGATATTAACACACATTGAAAGTTCAGGAAACAAAAGTTTGGTTGTGTTGTTACAATTGTGCAAGCCAAAAAAATTTCAAGCTATTAAATATATTAGTAATTTACATTTTTACGTAACTTTAGCATTAAACTCTACTAACTGTTACTATTTCAAAAAAAATAAAAAAATATGCAAGACAAATAACTCTTTCAAATTCATTCTATGCCACTAGAATAATAGTAGATTCAATAATTCCAGAAATTACATAATTAAAGGCGAAAGTAAGCTAATATGCTAATAAATTTTACTCATATTTGTATAAAGATTATTTATTTAATCATTTTTTGTTTTTTGTTGTGGCAGAAAACTGATAGCACATAAGCTTACCAGAACACGGACGCCACCATCCGATATTCTTTTTCTCTACCCAAAAGCCTTCAACACTACAAATATTAACTATTAGCTATCTAAAACTTATATCTTAATTTTTTAAAAAAATCTTAAAAAATAGGTCTGAAAATAAATATTTACACTCAAGTATACAAATCTAAAATAGTTTACTAAAAAAAATTAAACAATTTCATAGAAACACATAGATCTATATTTTAAATGCGTAAATAAGTATAAAACTTTTTAATTTTTACTTTTAAGTTTATAGATCTACACATTAAATATTAAAATCCATGTCTATATTTTAAAAAAAATAAAATTATATTTGGACCTTACAATTACAAATCTGATAAGTAAATATAGAGAAAGGATAAATCCAAAATTTAAAACGTGTTTGTTTTTTTAAAAAATACTGATGATGGTTTATGGGCAATTTTCGAACCAGATTTGATAAATAAAGTTAAGATCTTCAACAACTTAGATCAAATATGAAAAAAAAAAACCCCAACTAAATTCAAAATACTTCCAAAATGAAGGATCTGTATTTTAATTTTGTAGATCTGTATTTTTATTTTGCAGATCTAATATGTTTTACTATACAAAAAAACTATGAATATTAGAACATATCTAAAATTGAAGGATCTGTATTTTAAATTTACAAATCTAATATGTTTTACTAAAAAATAAAAAAACATCACAAAAAAATTGAAGTGTACTTAAAATAAACGTTTAGAGAAATAAAAGTTATGTTCGTACCACGGAAGCCAACAAAAAACGAGCATCGTAACGGAGCAGAACAGAAAAAGATGACAATTCATAAATAAATACCATAGGTGATTACAAATAGATTATACATCAGGGGTGAGGATAATAGTTTGCCTAAACTAAGGAGTTTAAAGCACAATAAAAGAAAAGGTTAAATCAAGTCCCAAAGACTTGTGACTTTCAAGATTTACCTGCAAAACAAGTTAGATATACAATTAGAAGAAAATAGATCTGGTAAGAGGGAAATCAGAAGCTACTAGACAGAAATAATCAACAAGAACGAGGGCAATTAAGACGTTATGGTCAAAACACAACTCGCCATCATCGACCACGAAGGCCTAGGCTTTTCAAGCACACTTTCTCGACCGTTTTCACCAGAAAGTTCATTGTTTAAACACCAACAAATCTAGGAGAGGCGGAGCCCAAAAGACCGGTCCACAAAGCCAACGACTCTGGTGACACAAAACACAATCGAATATACACACACTCACTTGCCACCAAACCTAAACCAAACAAAAAAAAAAGGCAGAGAGAGGAAGAGAGAAAAGGCGGGTTACACCAAGTATTCTGTAAAACCAAACAAAAAAATAGACATCTCTGCCTCACTCATATGCCCAAGCCGCATATGCCACAAACGAGTATTATATAAATCTAAATTTGATGAATGACCTATAGAAACTGATGCAACACCAACAATAGTGCTACCCTGAAGCAAATAGAAACCATTAATCAATTTTCCACGAATCATATCAAAAGAACCAGTAGATACTTTCAAAACTCCACCTTTACCTTTGTACTTACAACCATGTGAATGAAGAGCACCCAAAGAGATAAGAATTTTCTTCAAATCTGGTGCATGCCGCACACTAGTCAAAGTCCTGACAATACCATCATGTATTTTTATTTGAACTGCTCCTATCCCAACTACCTTATAGGGCATATTATTCCCCATCAAAACCACCCTACCATTAATTGATTGGTAGGAGGAAAACCAATCCTTGTTAGGAAACATATGATAAGTGCAACCCGAATCAAGAACCCAACTGTCGCTGGATGACCCAATTGATACTGAGAGGACATCTATTGCATTGTCAGAGTTTTCCTCGACAAAACTAGGAGAATCATAAAAATCACTATCGGTTGAGGAATCAACAATTAATCTTTTTCTTTCCTTTGAGTTTTGAACATTTATCTTTCTAGTGACCTTCTTCCTTACAATAATGACATTGATTTTTCTTGTTCTTAGGTTTAGATCCAGACCTGCCTCTAGCAACCAAGTCATTAGTATGATCATCAACCGAATTTCCAGACACTTTTTTCTTTAACTCTTTAGAGTTCAACGATGCTTTCACATCCTCCATAGAAAGAGTGTCTTGACCATATAACATTGTCTTGTATCAACAAAATGCTCAAACGAATGAGGTAAAGAACATAACAGAATTAAGGCTTGATCTTCATCTTCAATTTTGACATCAATATTTTTCAATGACATAATAATTATATTGAGTTCACAAGGATGATCTTTAACGGGCATACCTTCTCTCATACGAAGAGTGTAGAGCTGCTGCTTCAAATAAAGTCGATTGGTCAACGACTTCACCATATATAAAGCTTCCAATTTGAGTCACAAACCTACTGCGGATGTCTTGTCTGTAACTTCTCGCAAAACATTATCACCAAATGATAACTGAATAGTAATAAGTGCTCTCTCCAAGAAGTTATCTTTTTCTTCATCCGACATTGTCGCAGCTAAAACTTCCTTACCCTTTAGCGCTTTAAGTAACCCTTGCTAACCAATGAAGAACGCAATTTTATGCGCCAAAGTCCAAAATCATTCTTGCCATAAATTTTTTCAATCTCGTATTTCACTGAATTTATTCTTGCCATGATTAACTAATATTCAATTGAAACAAATAACTGCAAATTCCAACACACCAAAACGAACCCATAGCTCTGATACCAGTTTGTTATAATTTGCAGTCCGAAATGATTGAAATAAGACGACAAAATAACAGACCGAAAATATTGTGGAAATAAAGTAGACAAGAATTTACGTGATTCGGGAAATTCCCTACGTCCACTGGCGGAGGCGGCGAAGAATTTCACTAATCAAACGGAGATACAAAATACAATAGTTATGGCTCAACAAATACCCAAAACCCAAATCCCAAATCTCAATTACACCCAAAGAACAAATCGATAATTCAAGCAAACAAACGAGAACTCGCAAACTGTGTATGAAGGGGATGAACAAAAGCTGCTCCGATCTCTCTTGGTTTTGGCGTGTTAGCACAAAAGGGATTGATCCTTTTATATACTCTCTCCAAGTCGACTGTAAAGCCACTCCAAATCCAATAAACAATTGGATTCCTAATAACCCAAACCAATACACTAAGGGTCCATTTAGTACAGTGGTTTCAAAACGCAGATTAAAAAAAAACGTTTGGGATACAATTTCAAAACGCTATTTTGTAATCTGAATATTTGTTAAAATGACTCTTTTATCCTTCTATATAATTACTTATCAAACAAAAGTAATTTCAAAATAAAAACATCGATTATAATAAAGTTTAAAAAAATTAAACATATTAATTTATTTGGATGAGTGATTGTTGTATAACAAAGTTTATAAAAAATGAACATAAAATATATTTTTGGGTCCACATTTTATAACCATACCCAATTATTCCAAACCCATTCAAACACTCCAACTCAAAGTCATCACTCATCAGGTCTCTCCCTCTCTCACTCTCTATAATTTTATTTTATCTAATCAAAGCTTCAGTCTCGCCCCCTCCTCCTTTCCTCCGATTTCTCTCTCTCTCAATCCAACCGGGGCATTTACAAAAATGGTCATGTCAAAGATGACTTGGTCATTTGTAGCCTCACTTTAAAAAAAAAAACTCTTTTATGGCATGGTTTATTGATAAACCACCGATAAACCACGACTGGTTTATCAGTAAACCAGTAAAAATGCACCCCTCAATATCCGAAATCGCTGATTTATCAAGTGGTCAACCAAGTGGTTTATGGTCAAAGGCCATATATGTTCATCAACCGAGTCAAATGGTCATATTAATTTGACTAATGCCACCAATCCAACCCCTCCTTCATTTCCCCCAAACCCATACCCACTCTTTTTTATAAGGGAGAAATACTTATACACCCCACCTTTTTGTTTTACATTTTCTTCCTCTCCCCTACTTCTCTTCAACAAAATATTTTCCCCAATTATTAGATTCAAATCCTTAGTTCCAGATTTCTGCAGGTTCACTTCCAAGTAATGACAATTTCTTTTCTTCTCCGTGGATATTTTCATCCATCAACCTTTCGAGTGCGTTTCTAGTGTTCTAAACGCAACACCGTTTTGAATATGTAGTGTTCTATTACGCGAGATTGAAACATAGTTGGAAGGAAAATGTTGCGTTTTGGACAGCGTTTTGGGCCAAGACGCAGTACCAAACACAACCTAAATGATTCCAATGAGATATAATTCCATATGTGGACAACCCCATGAACATACCAAGCAACCCACTAAAATTCAAGCTGTTGATTCTTATGTTAAATTTATATCTGATCAGTACATTACATTAGTTTTATACTTCAGTGGCTAATCGGGCTGCGTATCGATTAGCATGGCAACTGTGTATAGAACTTTGCCTTGTATAGTTTTTGTAGGACTTTTCGGGAACAACGGAAGACCCTTCTCGGCTTCACCTAAGACTGCTCCAAAGCTTAAAGATCGGTAGACCTCGTGTCCACTGATGCGCTTCTCGTGTCCCTCCAAAAGAAGCTAGGCTGGATTAATTCAAATTTATTTCCATATATTATTTGAATTAATCCAAGTCATTCCACGACATGTCAAGCGCGAAAGCAACTATCCGAAAAGCAGAAGACCTTTTCGAGCAAAAGCAGAAAAAGCTGACATCCCCCTACTTTTTCGCTTCATCTCGATCGACACCAAATCGCCCACCTTTTTGAAGATCTCGAAATGATTATCTCGCTCTAGATATCGTGAAGACAAAAATCCGATCGACGACCTCATGCATTTAATGCATTTATAAATAGAATTTGTTGAAGTCTTCGTCCTCTCCAACGGATCTTTTGAAGTGTATCTGCTCTAAATACTGCCATTGAAGACTGGAACAAAAAAAGACAACTATACAGAATCAATCGAACACTTAAAGAATTGCTCTGAATCTACAAAACTCCAAGTCTTTCAGTTCAGTGCATTCAATAGATCCTTAACAGATCTAGAAGTCCTCGTCAACAACAAGAAGCTGCTCATCAACATTTATTGCTTTATTCTTCTTGTTGTTAACTTCCATTAAACTATACTTATGCACGAATTAAATATCTTGTTTTTACAAATATTTAATTCCCTAGACCCAAACACAAGTCAATATTTTGTACACGATCCATTAGGGATATTCTTTGTAATTGATCTAAGTGGAAAACATAGTGCACAATTTAAATCCAAGGTTGACTGCCTTGGTGGTGGACGTAGCACTCATTATAGTGCGAACCATCCCAAAATACTTGTGTTATTTCCTACTGTTTGTCTATCATTTGATCTGCTTAGTTTCATTGTTCATATTATCCATTTCAGAGTAACTTAAGTAATCGTAAAGGTCTACGGTAGTCCTTATCGGCACACTGGAACAATTTTCTTGAAGGTCTTCTGCTACTTGATTCTTTTCATAGATTGCAAGTAACTTTCAAGGAACTTACTTAAAAGTTTTAAAGTGTTAATAAGCTATTCAACCCCCCCTTCTAGCTTATTATTGTGCTCATTGGGACCCACACAAGCAATAAAATAACAAAGAGTATTATTCAGTTCAGGCGGTCCGCACCAATTGTGTAATGCTTGACACACTTGCCGAAGAAGCTTAACTTGGTAATAAACCTTCTAACACATTTAAACACCCAAGCTTTATCCGAGTTGCTCAACTTGTAACGGAGAAGTTTGGAGTTCAATGTGTACCGAAGCATATTAAGAATCATCTAAGGACCATTAAAGGTACTTGGAGTACCATTACAAAACTTCATAACAAAATTGGATTTTGAAGGGATGATAACTTGAGAATGATCACATGTTCAAAAGAAAGTTATGATGAGGAAGTAATGGTATGATTCCTTGAACTTTATAAGCTTAATAATTGATATTTTTATAGTCATTCATTAGTATACTTCCTAAAATTTATTTAAATTATTTTCGTAATTAAAATAGGCACATCCTGCCCATGAAATGTTTTTAAACAAGAAGATAGAAATGTATGATGAGATGTCAATTGTTGTTGGAAAGGATATGGCTACGGGATGCTTTGCAAAATCATTTGTTGATATTGATATGGAAGCTAGCCTAGAAGTTTATTCCATAACTGATATTGAAAGCAATGAGTTTGAAGAGGTCACAAAGAGCAAAGAAGCTTCAAGTGCACCGTCTCAAAGTCAAGGTCCCATCGAAAAAGGTGTCGCGAGAATGGGGATTCTACATATGACAATAAAGTAGCTGAATAAACTTTCTGATGAGCAAGTGAACACAAAAGATCTCTACAAAGAGGTTATAAAAACTGAAGGCTTTGATGAAGTGTTTCTTGGTTCGGTGTTTGATCATTTGATTATCAACAAGGATTTGGTTAGTGGATTTATGGTAAAAAGTGAGAACTTTCAAAGGAAATGGATTGAAAAATTCCTGACCCAAGAGTGTCATGGATACTAATTTTATGTTTTGTTGTTGAAGCACAAAAAAGCTTTGGAGATTGGTTTATTTTTAAAACAGTTATTAGAGTTTTGGTAATATTTTGTTAGTATATGAACATGATCATGATTTGAGACACAATGTTATGTACACATCTTAATTACACATTGGGTAATCATTTTTTAGTAATGTGAAATTTTATGTTTCATGCAACGTACATTCAAAAATTATTCAAGCTATGTTGCCATTTTATGGTCACTAGTAAGGTTCACGTGCGTTGCATGTCGTAAGCGCACGTGATGTTAATGGTTTTTTAAAGTGATTTGCTAGTCCTTTCACTTTTCTACTTACTTTTAATTATTAGATTTATAAATTGTGAATTTTTTTTAAAGTGAATGTTACGTGATTTTTTTTATACTTATAAATTGTGTTGTGTGATTTTTCGATACTTTGTTTTTCAGTCATTTATAATGTATGCTTTTAGTTATTGTATAGAAATGTATCCTACATATTTGTCTTTTTTATTTGTTATTTTTAAATCTTTTTTTAATGTGAAACATGAATCCATTCACTTTTATCGGTGTTTAAATTGAAAATAATTCAAACTTACTATCTTAGATAAATACATTGTTGTTGAAGACTTTATTTATGTCGCTTCTGAAATGAATGACTCTCTTTTGAAAATAATAAATTGTGTTATAGAAATCAAACTCATAGTCCCAAAGTATATACTTGCACTCTAAAATACAAAATTTCCTCAAAGTATCTATAAAGTCTCACTTTACCACCCAACCTAAATTTTGTATCATTTTCATATCTCATTTTATAACTTTTTTTTTCTAGTTTTTTCCCCTAGCCACTACGAAGGTTGCCAATCTGACGTTAAGGCGCACATGGTATTTCACGTGTAAAATATTTTGGTTTCTTTTCCAACAATGATCTCTTATTTAAATTTTAAATGAGATAAAACTCAAGAGTGTATAAATCTTTTATTCAATTTTTTATATAGAAAAATAAATAAAAAATAGTGCAGAATCATATCAGAGATTATAGAGATAGAACTCAAGATCAGATAATCACACTCAAGTATCAAGGCTGTCATGAATAAGAACCCACAAAAAAAATTAAGCCCGTCACAACCGCCAATATTAAATTACCAAACCACAATTCATTTCTCCATTTCTCTCTTGTACAACACAATGCATAAGCATACACCCTGAATTTCAAAACTCATATTTGAACCCATCACAGATGTATAAGACAATGATGCACCATGGTTCAATCCGTCTTCATCGTCCCTAGCTTATACTCCAACAAATTTCTCCTTGGCACCGTTGATACGGTTTATGGTTTGATTATAGTAAATTCTCTATTTTAAACATTATTCGCTACGATTTCTATCACTAAGAGTGAGATTAGTCCAGAGTTGTGAAGAAGATCGATTATCTTTCCTCCAACAGTGTTGTCGATGAGGAATTGTTCCCCTTGAATCGTATGACCTAGGATATATGAGTGAGAGCCTATTCTGGTCACAAAAGATGATTCAGGTGGAACAAATCGACTAGTGATGCTCGAAAAAGATGAAGTGGCCATGAGAATTTTTAGAGAAGAAATACACTGATAGGGAATAAGATTCCAATTGATGAAGTCAGATTAATCAAATGTTTGGGATTTCTTAGCTTAGGAAGATTTTAATGAGAAGAATTAAAAATTTAGTATTTTCGGAGGATTTATAATGGAAGAACACACTTATCATGAATCGTTGATTGGCTGTCCATTGAAGAGCTGTAATGACAAGAATACAATGCGACGAGGCAATCAAGTCACTTAACTATAGAATTTGAATGGATAGTTATGTTGAAAAGTCGGTGATTCATGATTTCGACATTAAGTCATTCTTGGGAATGTTTTCGATACAGATTGTGACTTAAATCGAGATATCTCAATATCCAGACGAAGGATACCAATGATGGTAGGGAGTTGTTAGTCCCAAAGGGCACAATAATAAGCTAGAACGGGGGGGGGGGGTTGAATAGCTTATTAGACACTTAAAACTTTTTGTATTAATTCCTAAAACCAGCACTTGCAATCTATTGAAAAGATTGAAGTAGTGGAAGTCTTGATAGGAAGATAGTTCAAGTCTGCCGGTGAAGCACTACCGGTAGACTTAGCTGAATACTCAAGTTTGTAGTTTGAAGAGATAAGTAAAGGGCAATGAAATAATAAAGCAATAAACAACAGTAATGAAAAAACACAAGTATTTTGAGATGGTTCGCACTATAAAGAGTGCTACGTCCACCAGCAAGGCAGTCAACCTTGGATTTAAATATGCACTATGTTTTCCACTAGTTCTATTACAAAGAGTTCCAATGGATCGTGTACAAAATATTTGACTTATGTTTGGGGGTTGGGAATTGAATATCTAGACAAACAGAATATTCAATGGTGCAGAAGAATAGTTAAAGTAACAACAATAAGAAGCAAAAGATAAAGTGTTGATGCAGATCTTCTTGTTGTTATTGAGGACTTCGTTGATCAGTTTACGATCTCTTGAATGCACTGAGTATATAAGACTTTATGTTGTTGGAGAGATTCAGAGCATTGTTTTCTTTAGTCTTTAATGGCAGTATTTATAGCTAGGGCATTCTTGAGACCGTTTGGAGAAGACAAATAGTAACAACTCTATTAGGTTGAATGCATTAAATGCATGAAGCTGTCTTTGTTGATTTCGTCTTCACTGATACTGAGAAGGGAATGGTGCAGAGTTGTTGCAGCAACTGGTAAGTGAGCAATCAGAGTTGCAGACCAGCAATAATTGGTACAGTCTGTGAGTGTCAGTCTATTCACCTGCTCTGTCACTTTTCAGGAGGCGAAAGTCTTCACTTTTCAGAAAGCTGGACAAGCGTGTCTAAGAAGTCAAGAGTTGATAGAAGATTGTTTTAATTCAAATTCAAACTGATAAAGTTCGAATTTAATTAATCCACTACAAGTTGATGACACGTCATGCTTGAATAGGTGCAGACAAGGTCTGCCACTGGATGCTGAATGAGGTCTTCCGGTGAAGCTTTGTTGAAGTCTTCCTCTGAACTTGTGAAGCCCATAAAAAACTATTCTATGGCAAAGTTATATACACAGTTGCCACGCTAATTGATACGCAGTCCAATTAGCCACTAAACATAGAACCTAATGTAATGTATGAACAAATGTAAATCAAGATACAAATGAGAAACAACAATCTCCTCCTATTTGCATCTGGTCATCATTACTTACAAGCTCGGGCTATAAAAACTATATGATAGATAATAGCATGTCAAAAAATATTTTAGTTTTATAACGGTAGACATGCCTTTATCAAATAGAAGAATACCTCAAGTGTAAAGGCTAATCTAAGTGCTTACAACAGAAGAGATGTAAAGAACATCACAAGGATTAGTAAAAAATAGTTCAAAATGGATTTAAACGGAATGTTTAAATTCTAAGCAGATATATTAATTGGAATAGCAAGAATTTAAACAGAAGACAACTTTTGAAAGACAATAAGTTTCTGTATTCAAACGAGAAGTTTAATGTTACAGAGTTTTCAAAAACTAAGATAAATACAAAAGTTTAGGGAGAGAAAAAAATATAAGCTACCAAGGTCTTTTCCCTTTGCCTTTGTTTGCTTTGTCAGCCTCTTCTCTTTCTCTTCTTTGTTGTTCAAGTTCTTCGACTCTTCTGGTGTACTTATCATCGGCAGAGGTAGGAGGTCTGGTGGAGCGAGAACGGTAGTCCAGTTCTTCACGTAGACTGTTGTTCTCTTCCATTAGAGTCTTGTTGATAGACCTCAGTTGTCTCTCCTCCGATGGCCAAATCACGATCACGCTCGATGTTGATTTTTTCATGAGACACGTTGAGAGCGATGTCGTTGAGCTCGAGAACATGAGGGCGTTCGCTTCCTAGATGAAGAGTAATGATGTGGAATAGCCGGTAAAATAGAGTAGAGCAGAGTCTGACGCATTGCTTGCGTTGAGCTTCCACGTTGATCTTGATGTCAGTGGACTCGTGCTTTATCTGTCCAAACCTTATCCACACATCCTCTTGAAATTGTTGAAGGATGGCGGCATTTCTATCTGTTGCCTTGGACGTGGCAGCTGCAAGCTCAGTGGCATATGTGGAGAGAAGGATCGAGGCCAATGTGAATGTGCTCAGTGCCAGCAGAGGAAATGGCGTCGGCAGAGGTTACAGGCCTGAAGGGCTGCTGGAGAGGTGGAGTGGCTGAGTTGGAGGAAGAGGAGTCGCGAGAAGGGAAGGTATGGGTAGATGAGGAGTTTGATTTTGGGGGAGATGGAGGAGGGTTGGGGGTATTTCGATATATGTGTCCGAATGATCACAGATATCGAAAGGGCTGGGTAGGGTAATGTCTTCCGTTGAAAACCAGAAGGAAGGTGGAGGATATGAGATGTCGTCTGGTATCAAGGAATGAGGTTTAGGTTGAGGTGTAGGTGGAGTAGGTTTGGTAAAGAGTTCCGCTACCGACGAAAGTTCAAAGATGAACTTCGTGGCAGCATAGGACAGGATGGGTGGAAACCATGGGGTCAGAATGAGAGGAATAGGTTGGTTTGGTTCTGATGAAGAAGGTTGGGTTTGGGAGGGAGTGGTCTGGTTTCATTGAGATGGTGTAGTTGGGTTGGTTGGAGTATGAGGGGGTGAATATGGGGTAGATGGGTCTGGTGAGTAGTTGAAGGGGGAAGGATGATCTGGTAGGCTTCTCCTGAGTTTATGGCTCCTCCTGAGGGATAGGCTCCTCCTGAGGGGTTGATTCCCTCTAAGTAGATGACTCAGTAGGAATGGGTTGAAAAGCGGTAGAGGGTTGGGTGCCAGCAGACTTCCTTTTCTGCCTTAGCAGCTGAATAGGAGGTTCAGCTGCTTCATCGGCAGAGGTAGCAAGGTCTGCTGGTGGCTGGGTCAGAAGACCTTTACGTAGGTGTCTATGCTTAGGCTTGGGTGAAGGTGAGGGTTGGTCAGAAGAGGGTTTACGTTTGGGTTTTGGGGATGGCTGGGGAGTGGAGGTTGGTGGTTCGGGGTTAGATGGCTGGGGTGATGAAGACTTACCGATAGCGAGAGGAGGCTGCGGCCAGGACTTGTCACGTCCACCTTCCGACCTTCGGCCAGTTCTGCCGAATCCATAGCTCGAAGCCTTCAGCCTCTTCTTCCGTCCTTGCCTTCTTGGCCTTAGCTGCTTCCTTCTGCTTCAACAGTCCCTCAGACTCTTCAGCCAGATCCTTGGCTTCGCGGTGAATGTTGCGAGAAATGTTAGTCCCAAATTTGGCCGCTGCAGAGCGATAACCTTTGCTTGCAGCATCATACACGTCCATGTTGAAACGTGTGACAACCATGGGCGAGGGCTTGGCAATTTTGTCAAGTGAGATAGTAGGTAGCCCTCATTGCTGCCTTCGTTTGTTCTCATAATCCATGTACTTCTTGAAGAAGGTGGCCGTCATCTACCTGTCTTTGGCCACAGAGATGAGTTCATCCTCTTTGACGGTAGAGTTGATCTCAGGTGTGTCCCATAGAAGGGTGTTGATAAGCCGTACAAAGGGCCATTTGAAGTTGGGGCTCTCCTTCACTTTGTGAACGTAGTTCTGGAGCTCATTGTAGATGATAGTGCCGTAGTTGAGTTGAGTCTGCAAATAGACATCACTAGTGAGATTGAGCTGTTGGGCAGTGAACATGTCATGGGCCTCGTTCTTGAATAGCAGACCTTTGTCCAGCAGATGACTGGAACAATAAATGTCCAAAGGGAAAAGGTTCCTCGACATTTTCCCTTGAGGTTCCCTTGGAGTATTTGGTCCCCTCATTGCTTCCCAGGCTTTGTTAGCCTCAGCAATGGATATCTGAGAGTCTCCACCATATCGAACCCCGATGATTCTGGAAATAATTTTGGCAGAGATGGAGATAGATCGTCCTCGAATCCATCCACGCATTGCAGATGGAGTCTTGGGGTCGATAACCATTCACTAATAGAATTCTTCTGTGAAGAGGAGGCTATAGTCTTCGTCATGTAGGTAGAAGAGCTGTAGAATCCCTGACTCATTCATATCCTCGCATGCTTTAGCTCTGGCGGCAAAATTGCAGACGGTTTTGAGGTCAATGCAAATCCTGGGCAGATACGTCCAGAGCCACAATGACGTCATGAGCGGCAGGAAATGGAGGGTATCCTGGAAGGTTGATGGTCGGACTAGGTAGAATGGTCTTCTCAGGGTCAAACACCTTCTTATTGTCGCTTTTAGACTTGGAAGAGGATTTCACCTACAAAAACATATTCAGTAAAATAGGGCTTTTGTCCTAACTGAACGAACAATCAAAGATTTCATTTTTGAGAAAGAAATTGAAATTTCAGATGAAATTTTTTGAAACTCTTGAATGTTTGGATAGATAAAACAGAGAAACGTTAACAGAAGATTTCTTAGAGAAACTGAGTATCCAAAGCACAAGAGAAAACTGTTAGTTTCAAGGTTTTGAAATAAACAACAATGGCAGAAACTGTCCAGATACGCAAAGCATCTGTTCGGATTTCTCCTTAAATAAGAAAACCTGGTTGCATCCAGTGGTTTGGTGAGACTATCAGCCAATTGATGTTCAGTTGGAACGTATTCAAGACTGATGTTACCTTTCTCCACATGATCTTTAAGGAAGTGATAACTGATATCAATGTGCTTTGTCTTTGAGTGCATCACTGGATTCTTTGAGACTGAAATTACAGAAGTGTTGTCACACATGATTGGACAATTTGCGGTCTTGAAGTTGTAATCCACTAGTTGTTGCTTCATCCATAGTAGTTGAGAGCAACGGCTGGCAATATGTACGCCTCGGTGGTAGAGTTTGCAAGCGAACCTTGCTTCTTGCATGACCATGAGACAAGTCTATTTCCAAGAAATTGAGGTCCCAGCTTGGTTCTTCTTCAGCTCACTGTAGCTGCATAATCGCATCGAGTACCCAACTTGACTAGATTGAAGTTGTTGCGTTTTGAATACGGATACCCAGATTTGTAGTTGTTGAAACATATCGATGATACGTTTGGCGGCAACAAATGTGATTCCTTTGATGCACTTTGAAATCTAGCACAAACACAAACAACAAACATTATATCAGGTCTACTGGCAGTAAGGTAAAGAAGTGAACCTATAATTCCTCGATACTTGGTCACGTTCTCTTGCTTTCCCTTTTCATCTTTGTCAAGATGGCAGTTGGTAGACATTGAAATCTCGAATCCTTTTGCTAAATCAAGACCAAATTTCTTGATGAGTTCCTTTGCATATTTGGTTTGACTGAGGAAGATCCTGTCTGAAATATGTTGAATCTGAAGTCCTAGAAAGTAGGTGAGCTCTCCCATCATGCTCATCTCGAACTTGCTTTGCATCAGCTTCTCGAATCTTTTTGCACAGGCTTTGATTGGTAGATCCTAAGATAATGTCGTCCACGTAGATTTGTACCAGAAGAGAATGACCTTTGTCCTTGAGGATAAACAGAGTTGTGTCTATTCTTCCTCTCACGAATTCATGTTCAATTAAGAACTTGGATAGAGTTTCATACCAAGCTCTGGGAGCTTGTTTCAGGCCGTAGAGTGCTTTCTTGAGTCGGTACACTTGATCCTGTTTGTCTTGGATGACAAAACCTGGAGGTTGTTCAACATATACCGTTTATTGAAGATCACCATTAAGAAAAGGCACTCTTCACATCCATCTGATAAACTTTGAAGTCCATGAACAAAACATAGGCTAGAAAGAGTCTGATTGCCTCTAATCTAGCAACAGGAGCAAATGTTTCATCGAAGTCAATTCCTTCTTCGCGTCGGTAGCCTTGAGCAACCAATCTAGCTTTGTTTCTGGTGACGTTTCCATCTTCATCTCTCTTGTTTCTGAATACTCAATTGGTGCCAATAATTGGATGGTCAGGCGGTCTTTGAACTAAGCTCCACACTTTGCATCTTTCAAACTAGTTCAGCTCTTCTTGCATAGCTTCAATCCAGTAATGGTCTTCGATAGCTTCATCAATCTTCTTTGGCTTGATTTTAGACACGAATGCGAATGCAAACATAGTCTCATTTCGAACTCTATTTCTCGTACGGACTCTTAAGTTGAGATCACCAATGATTTGAGAGATGGGGTGATCTCTTGTTTCAAGGATAACTGGAGGAAGATCATTTCTGGTGAGTTCTTCCATTAACGAATCTGGAGAAGGTAGAGAGGGAGATTCACCAAAATCGGGTTCAGAAGAGATATGGTCTTCAAAACCTTCATTTTCTGGTGAACAAGAAGGGTGAATGATATGTAAAGGTGTTTGGGGGTAGAACAGAAGAGATGGGTTCAAGGTCAACAGAAGGGTTGGAACTGGTACCGGCAGAGTTGAAGTCTGCCGGTGTAGGGTTAGCAGAACTGGAAGGGTCTGCAGTTGAAGGATTCTGAGGTGGAATAGAAGTAGAAGCATTATTTGTACATGTCTCATTATCATCAGAATCACCAGCAACGTTCTGAGCCTTTCGAGGCTCTAATAAGTCATATTCGTCAAAAGTAACATGCACAGATTCTAAGATTTTCAAAGAAGTTTTGTTAAATATGCGAAATGCTTTTGAATGTTTGGAATAGCCCAGAAAAATTCCTTCGTCTGATTTCGAATCAAATTTACCTCTATATTCTTTTCCATTATATAGAATAAAATATTTACAGCCGAAGATTTTGAAAAATCCTATATTTGGGGCTCTTCCTCTCCATATTTCATATCGAGTTTTTTTTTTTATGAAATTTGTTTACCAGGGATCTATTCTGGGTAAAACATGTAGAGTTGACAACACGCCGAAGTACTTCGGGCTTACGCCGGCATAGTTCTTCTTTGATGAGTGTTACGTTCGTTCGGCTACCATTTTGTTGAGGATTCGTGCTTGAGAGAAATTGTGGCCGATCCCGTGGTCATCACAATATCTTTCAACACCGTTATTCTTAAATTCGGTGTCGTTGTCTGATCTAATGTCACTAATGTCTTCAAGCTTTTGGGTTTGAAGTCTTCTGAAAAGAGCTGTGACCAGATCATATGTCTCATCCTTTGAAGTCATTGTTTTGATCCAGGTGAACCTTGAGTAGTCATCAACTACTACAAGTGTATACTTGTCTCCAGAGATACTGATTGTAGTGATTGGTCCAAAGAGATCCATGTGTAGAAGTTGAAGGGGTCTGGTTGTTGACATGACAGACTTTCTTTTGAAGGAAGACTTGGAAAGTTTTCCTAATTGGCAAGTTTGTAACTTCTGTCATGGTCGGCAGACACCGTAGGTAGACCTTTGACAAGCCCGTCTTTGGAGAGCTTGGAGAGGTACTTGAAGTTGAGGTGACTGAGATGCTTGTGCCAAAGCCAACTGTTATCGCGAATGTTGTTAGCAACCAGGCAAAGGCTGTAGGATCTTCCTAGAAGGTTTAAGTCCATGACATAGACGTTTCCTTGTCTATTTCCGGTCAGTAACGTTGAGCAGGATTCACGATCTTTGATGAGACATTGGTTGGAGGAGAATTGGCAGATGAATCCTTTGTCGCAGAATTAGGATATGCTCAGTAGATTATGCTTTAAGCCGTTCACTAGAGAAACTTTGTTGATGGAGAGACTTCCTCTAGTGATTGAGCCATACCCAATTGTTTTCCCTCTTGCATTGTTGCCAAAAATCACCATAGGACCTTTAGCTTTAGCTATATTTGAGAGTAGACTTCTGTTCCCTATCATGTGTCTTGAACAACCACTATCAAGGTACCAGATGTCCTTATCTTCTGAATCTATAGCCATGAAGCAGACCTGAAAAAGATAAAAGAAACAAGGTCACCTTTATTTTCTTTTGGGTCTTGAGGATTAGCAACCCTTTGAAACCCATACCTGCCTAACCTTGAGAGAACTAGATCTCTTAGATTTTGGTGTGAACCTTAACAGACATTCTGGGGCCAGATGGCCTAAACAATCGCAAGAATGACAAATATGAAAGTTCCATGGAGGACTGTGATCAGCTTTAGCTGTAGAGTGCTTGTGACTTTCCTTGTTCTTAACAGCAGTCTTGGGTTCAGTTGGCTTGTTGACGGTAGACTTAATTGGTTTTTGTTCAACCTTCCTTGATTTGCTACTAGCAGACTTAGCCTTGGCTGGTCTGTTGTTAACCTTTTTAGGAGGATTTGGTAGAATACCTTTAAGTTTATTGTCAACTAGCTTATGTGCCTTAGCCATTTCATAGACAAACTTAACAGGTACCAGCATAGATTTCGTAGGTCTACCGCCAGCAGACTTTGCCTTGGCAGAGCTGTGGTCGGTAGACTTTGATTTCTCTATCGTTCCTTTCTCAAGCTTCTTATTAGAAGCAATTTCTTTGGCTTTCCCAGTCTGAGCCATGGGGTAAACGTATGGTACATTTGTATAACCAAGTCCATGTTTACCCTTGTTTCCAAAAGTTTGTTTGGAGAAGGAAGTATCATAAGCAGTCTCGGAGGTTTCACATTTCTCCGTGACAGAAGAGTATACCGAACTGGGCTCATCATTATAACCTAAGCCAGATTTATCTCCATTGGGCTTTTGGCTTGAAAGGATTCCTTTAAAGGTTTCCTTGGAGCTGTTCCAGGAGTCGATTATCTTTTGCAAGGCAATCTTCTCCAAGTCAAGTCCTTTGATGTGCTCAGATAGACAATCAATTTTGTCACAAAGGAATTTGTTTTCTCCTTTTAGCTTGATACTTTCATGTTGACAGCTATTGAGAGTTTGAATCTCAGCTGCCAGCCTAGATTTCTCAGCATCAAGCTTCTCATAGTTCTTAGCAAGTTTTACATAGGCTACTCTAAAGGAATTGAACTCTTCAAGCATTTCTTGATTATCTTTGAGCAGTTCTTCCTTACTGAAGTTCTCACAGTTGATCTCACTTTTGTCGAAGGGACTAGGTGAGATTTCGACTTCATGTTCAGAGTCATAGGTAGGGCCTGAATGATGAGCTATTTAGCATATGTTAGCTTGTTCACAATCGTCCTCTTCCTTTTCTAAATCCGTCTCAAACCATGTAGCAACCTGTTTTTTTTTTCAATGTCTTCTACCAGCATACCTCTATGTTTTTCAAATTTCTTATACTGAGGCTTTCGGTATGCTTCGAATTTTGGCTTTGGACATTTAGAGGCGAAGTGACCAGGTTTTCTACAGTTATAACACACAAGCTCTTCGTTAGATGATCTTTCAGCAGTTTTTCTAAAAGGCTGCTGGTGTGTGTCCTTCCTTCCATACTTTGCAAACTTTTTGAAATGTTTTACAAACATAGCAAATTGTTCATCTGAAAGAAAATCATTTTCACTGGAGGAAGTGGAAGGTTTGTTTTCAACCGTGGTTTCTTCTTGTACCATGGCAGGCAGGGACACAATTCTGAACTATTTGTCCTTCTCTAGAGCTTGATTCACTTCGAACTCATAAACCTTTAAACTTGCATAACGACTACGGAGAGTCATTTCGTTTAAGTTTTTAGATTCTTTCATGGCAGTGGTCTTAACATGCCACAGACTACCTAGAGAGTCTAGAAATCTCATATTCATTTCATTTTTGTCATAAGTTTTACCAAGAGAAAAACAACTATTAATTACCTCACTAAAGCGATCGTATGCTTGTCTCGAGGTTTCTTTGGGATCCTTATTGAAGGAGTCGAACTGTTGAATGAAGGTGTATTTTCTGTTGTCTCTTGTGTCTTGGTCTCCTTCCAAGTATTCGACAAGAGCCTCCCACATTTCTTTTGCAGAAGTACACTGGATAACTTGTTGGTAAGTTCTGGTGTCTAGTGAGCTAGTTATGATGTTGATGGCTTTGCTATCTAGATCTACTAGTTTTCTGTCATCCTCTGTCCATTCAGATTCTTCTTTGGGTACCTCAGCAGGATTTCCATTGATGGATGCCAGTAGATTTGCCTTCATGGGTACATGACGTCCTGCTAGTACGCACTTCCATAACCTGTTGTCAATAGAATTCATAAAACACATTACCTTATCCTTCCAAACATCGAAATGACCTTCGTCCAATATTGGGACGTGGTTCGCATTTGATGTAGGCAGCATGTAGTGTGTTTGTGGCATTTGATCGTGACTCTCAAGAGTTTAATCTTGGAAAAACTAGTTTTCAAAAAGTTTAGCTCTGATACCAATTGTTAGTCCCAAAAGGCACAATAATAAGCTAGAAGGGAGGGTTGAATAGCTTATTAGACACTTAAAACTTTTTGTATTAATTCCTAAAACAAGCACTTGCAATCTATTGAAAAGATTGAAGTAGCGGAAGTCTGGATAGGAAGACAGTTCAAGTCTGCAGGTGAAGCACTACCAGTAGACTTAGCTGAATACACAAGTCTGCAGTTTGAAGAGATAAGTAAAGGCCAATGAAATAATAAAGCAGTAAACAACAGTAATGAAAGAACACAAGTATTTTGAGATGGTTCACACTATAAATAGTGTTACGTCCACCACCAAGGTAGTCAACCTTGGATTTAAATGTGCACTATGTTTTCCACTAGTTGTATTCCAAAGAGTTCCAATGGATCGTGTACAAAATATTTAACTTGTGTTTGGGGGTTGGGAATTGAATATCTAGACAAACAGAATATTCAATGGTGCAGAAGAATAGTTAAAGTAACAACAATAAGAAGCAAAAGATAAAGTGCTGATGCAAATCTTCTTGTTGTTGTTGAGGACTTCGTTGATCAGTTTGCGATCTCTTGAATGCACTGAGTATGTAAGACTTAATGTTGTTGGAGAGATTCAGAGCATTGTTTTCTTCAGTCTTTAATGGTAATATTTATAGCTGGGGCATTCTTGAGACCGTTTGGAGAAGACAAAGAGTAACAACTCTATTAGGTTGAATGCATTAAATGCATGGAGCTGTCTTTGTTGATTTCGTCTTCACTGATACCGAGCCGGGAATGGTGCAGAGTTGTTGCAACAACTGGTAGGTGAGCAATCAGAGTTGCAGACCTGGAATAGTTGGTACAGTCTGTGAGTGTTAGTTTGTTCACCTGCTTTGTCACTTTTTAGGAGGCGAAAGTCTTCATTTTTCGGAAAGTTGGATATGCGTGTCTGAGAAGTCAAGAGTTGATAGAAGATTGTTTTAATTCAAATTCAAACTGGTAAAGTTCAAATTTAATTAATCCACTACAACTTGATGACACGTCATGCTTGAATAGGTGCAGACAAGGTCTGTCGCTGGATGCTGAATGAGGTCTTCCGATGAAGCTTTGTTGAAGTCTTCCGTTGAACCTGTGAAGCCCATAAAAACTATTCTATGACAAAGTTCTATACACAGTTGCCACGCTAATTGATACGCAGCCCAATTAGCCACTAAGCATAGAACCTAATGTAATGTATGAACAGATGTAAATCAAGATACAAATGAGAAACAACAGGAGTACTGGATGAACATAAGAGAATTAGTGTTTGACATTAATGACTTTTTGAAAAAATAGTACGAGTTTTAAAAATTCGAACCTTTGAAGAAATGTGATATGGTTTTGAAATTCTAAATTTTTTCAAAAGATAAATTACAAGGCATTCTGAATCATCTACACAATCCTTAGCAATCTCTCAAATCTTTAGAAGTTTTTAGAATTTAAATCAATCTTTGAATAAGTATTTCAAAAGATGTAGAATATGTTTTTCAAAAACAGTAAGGAATTTTGTGTTCGTAGTTTCTAGAAGATAATTGTTCGGGGCTTTCTGAATCATCTACACAATCCTCAGCATTCTCCCAAATTTCTTATAAGAACTTAGAACAATAAAAGACATTTTGGAATTGATACCAATTATGAAAACATTTCTGGAATTGATATCGAATGTTTGAAATACTACTTGTTTGTAAAACATGTTGAAAAACAATCAGTAATTCCAAAGGTTGTTTTAAGTCATAGATATATTCACAAGGGAAAGAACAACATAGATTGAAGGTTGTTGTTATGAGACTGTGAACGGTAGAGATGGAAGTCTGCTGTTCAAATTTGACCAGCAGAGATTGAAGTCTGCTGATACCAATTGATAACGGTGAATAGAAATGGAGGGTGAATAATTATGAACATATCTGCTGGTATCAATTCTTGGATATGCGTGGTTATCAGTCTTTTGAACACACGGACTATGGTAGCAATAAAACAGCTATTATACCAATTAATGAGTATTGTGTTCAAGAAAGATGGAAGTCTATCATCGATACTAATTGTTGAAAGATAGGTGATCAATAAACTAGAAATTGAGGTATGCCGTTGTCGATTAATGGATGACAAGAAGTAGGCATAGATGAGGGTCTACTGATGGAAAATGATCAGCAGGAATAAAGTCTGCTGATACAGAGTGTATTTAAATAAGTTTAGCAGACAAGAAGGTTTGCTGAATAAAGATGGAACAACAGATATTGGGGTCTGGTGATACCAAGTGAATGAAGAGTATTTCAGCAAGCTTTTCCTTTGGGATGCCTTAGGTTCTGGAAGGATGAACCATAGGCTTCATCGGCATGGATTAACTGATGACTATGCTTCTTCTCAATAGAATCCTAATGAAATGATAAGATCATTTAGAAGCAAAACAGAAGACAACAACCATTTTAGTTAAAACACTTGTATCACAAAGAAGCAAGTAGTTTATACTTAGTTTGGCTGAGGGTCCTTAGGTACAAGAATGTGTTTTGATCTAAAGGACAACAGCTAAGATGATTACTAATTTTAAGAAGGGAAGTCATCTTTGTTCAAGACAACATGAAAGAAGAAAGAATTGAGAGAAGAGTTGTCTTTGAATAGAGGAAACAACATATAAGAAAAAGGAATTATAGAGACTGCATGTTCCTCAGAAGGTTGTTGTTTCAACAGCAGATATGAAGTCTACTATTGAATCTCTTGAGATCTGAATTTTGAATGGGAATGAAGATTCACCAGAACATCATGGGTTAAAGTGATATCTTACATTCCTGATAGAGGAGTTGCATAGAAAGCAGCCCTTTCTTTAAGAAATCCAAAACGAAAGTTATCCGTATTCCAAAAATAATTCTTCTGATAAAATTTCTACCAGTACTCATAGAAGTTTTTAAGCAAAATAGGATTCTTTTACTATGTTAAAATCAGTTTTTAAGAAACCAGTTGATCTAGTTGTAATGACTGCAGTTAAAGCAAAGATTGTCATTAAAACATGATTCAACTTAGTCTTTTGAGCACAAGGAGTTTTTGATAAATTTTTTTTTAAATCTTCTGTGTTGTCTGAAAATTAGATTTTTAAGACGATTATTTTTAAAAGATAGATCCTGGTTTTGTCTCATCAGAATTTTTATGTTGAATAGAAATACTTGTGGTTAAGGATTGGTTTGATGTTGGGTTAGCAGCAGAGTTACGTTTGCTGCTTTGGATTCGGAACTGAAGATATAACTAGTGGTACAGTTACCGAAACCATAAGCAAACATAGGATTTCATGCTATCAAAGAATGTGCATACAAAAGCAGATAGACATGAAGTAAAGTTGCGTAGAACAAGTTCTCATTTTGATCAAAATAAATTTCAATACAAAGAGGATCTAAAGATTACAAGATTCAATACAACTTCCGGTGACTTAACTACTTGTTTTAAACAACTAATCTAAGCACCTGATACATTTCTAAAGAGAATGTTACAAGGAGATGTCTATGAAGACCATGGACCCAGATTCGTCTAACCGGTTGGCAAACGGAGTACATGTCCAGATCAACGGACTCAAAGTCGAAAGAGGTAGCCAAATAGAATCTCTACATTGTGATAAATGCAGATATGTGATCCTGTCGCCTGCTCTTCCTTCTCCCTTCAGCTAGATCTCAGACCCAGGTGACCTTCACAAGCTAGCACGACTTCCTTTCGAAAGTCCGCTGCTATGAAATGAGCTGATCTCGTGAGAGAAGCATGTCAACAAAAGAACATGTAGAAGGTTGTTGAATCTTGCATAAATTGATTTGCTTAAAAACATTCCACTTGATTGTCAGTCAAGAAATTGAAATTATATTTGGTCAGCCGCATATCATTTTTTGTCAGCCACTTATTTCAGCTGACCCCTACGTGCTTAAGTGTCAGTTTACCTTTCCTTATTTGATTGATCATACACTTGTATTGACACTTTCCTACTTTGTGTTTTTGGTAGATATTCTGCTAGAAAATATTTCCCAGGATCTTTTGAGATCTCGCATCTGCCAAACACGTTTTCAAATTCAAAATGTGTTCCTAACGGGTTGCTTTTGAAGACTATCTATAAATACCCACTGGAAGCATTATTGAAGACAACAATTTTACAGAAGTCAAGAATCCATATACTTTCAATTTCTCTGACGTTGTCTTCCAAGAAAACTTTAGCTAGATATTTCTCATTGAATATTTCCTTCTAGTTATTGTTTAGGCAAACACTGAGTGTTTCATTTCAAATTATTTAGAACTCAGTCAGTTTGTCTCACGAGTTTGATTGTTTCTCAATCATTCTCCACAAACACCGGTCTTTTGTTGTACACTGATCCATTAGAGATCAAATAGATTTTTAATAAAATTAGTGCACTTCAAAAATCCAAGTCTGACCAACTTGGTAGTGGACGTAGCAGTTTATCTGTGAACCACTTCAACTGATTTGTCAGCCGTCTCTTATACTCTTGCAAACTGACTCAACACTTAAGAAGTTTTTCAACTAATTAAGTGTCAGTCAGTTAACAACAATTGCCTGCTTAATTGTTCAGTTAGTTTGTATTTCAATTTCTTTTCATATTCAGTGATCAAACATTAAAAGTAAACTTCTTTTGAAAACAGTTGTGTCAGCCAGCTGACCAACACTCATCAGCTTAAGGATTTTTCAAAGTATCAGCCAGCTGACCAACACCTCAGCTGCCTGACAAAATCAAGTTTTCCGCTGCCAATCCTTTAAGCTTCACAAATCAATCCTCAAAGTTTTTAAAGGCTATTCACCCCCCCTCTTGCCTTAACTGTTGCCATCTGGACTTACAATTGGTATCAGAGCTCTAGCTTTTTGAAAAACTGTTTTCCAAGTCTAACAGCTTGAAAGCTCGATCATGGCAACTCTAAAAGCTTTTCAATCAAACAATGTGACTCAAGTACCAAGTTTTGATGAAGATCACTTTGATATTTTGAAGGAAAGAATTACAAGATATATGAACAATATAGATAAACGATTGATGGAATGTGTAAGAGGTGGTCCCATGCAACCTATGAAAATCAATACTAAAGTTGGTAAATCTTCTGCTGCAGATGATGATACTGTAAATCCTCTTGCTCATGTGGAAGAAGAATATGTCCTCAAACCTTAATCAGAATGGACTGAGGAAGACAAAATTACTGATGGACTGGATGCCAGAGCTGTACATGTCCTGTCAAGTGCTGTACCTGATGAAAATTACAAACAGATATATGATTGTGTAACTGCCAAGGAAATTTGGGATGCTCTTGTAGAGTACGTAGAAGGAGATCAAAATACCAAAGACAACAAACTTTATGATTGCATACAAGAATTTGAAGCATTCAAGAAGGACCCAAAAGAATCTATAAAGAATGCCTACGACAGATTTCTTGAGGTAAGTAATAGATGTTCATCTCTTGGAAAAGTTTATAGTATGAAAGATTTAAATATGCGTTTTCTTAGTAGTTTGGGAAGTAGATGGCATGTCAAAGTCACTGCAGTTAAGGAAGCTAGAGACTTAAACAAAACTCATATACGTAGTCTTGTTGCAAGTCTAAAAATTTATGAAAAAGAAGTTCTCAAAACTCAAGAAATTGAGAAAATTTTTAAAGGTATATCTCTTCAAGCTGAAGAAGAAACTTCAAAAACTTCTACATCACTGTCAGATGATGACTTTGATGAAGATGAATTTGCTGCCTTTGCTAGAAAATTTAGAAAGTTTAAATCTTTTAAAAGAAACTCTCAAAAACCTTCAGCAAACTTTCAAAAGCCTTCATCTAATCCTCAAAAATCTTCTTCAAGCTTCCAAAAACCATCTACTTCAAACTTTCAAAAGCCTTACTTCAAAACAAATGAAGACAAGGTTGAGAAAGAAAAACTGTTGTGCTTTAACTGTAGAAAGCCTGGTCACTTTGCTTCAAATTGTCCTTTTACAAAAAATGAGTATTACAAAAGAGCTCCCAGAAATTTTGAAAAACAAAAGGGTTTAGTTGCTGAAGATCAAAATCTTGCAACTTGGATTGAAACAGATTCTGAAGATGAATCTGCTGATTTTGAGCAAGAAGCAAATCTGTGTCTTGTTGCAGAATCAGCAATATATGATTCAGAAAATGAGTTTCCAAGTCCAAAATATTCAAAGATGTCTGAAAATGAGCTGTCAAGCTCACCTATTACAAACCCCAAACTGACCAAGGTCATCAAACCTGATCAGTTTGTGGTTAAGAAAATAGGAAATGGATTTTATGGACAAGGAATCATAAGTCAGCCAGAAAAGAAAGTCAAGTCAACTTCTCCAAGGACTGCTAAAGTAAGTCATGATTCAAAAAGGCAGGAGGAGAAGATTACTGACTCAAGTGTTGATGATTTACTGGAACAAATGCAAGAAATGTATTCCAAATTTGAAACACTTAAAAGAATCCATGTTTCTTTATCTGGTGATTTTAAAAGAATTTTTGAAGAAAACTGTGAGCTTCAAAAAATCAATGAGCTTTACAAAGTTCAGCAAAAAGAATTGCTGCAACTAAAAAGTCTCAATGAAAAATATGAGATTCAAGCAAAAATCTCAGATGCCCAGATTGCTGACCTTGTAGAAAGAAATCTTCGACTGACCAATGTTGTTGACACTTACTCAAAGTCAAAAGCTGCTGTAGAAACCATCATCAGTCAACAGAAAGATCATGAAGACCAACATGGTCTTGGATACTCAAAGGATGATGAAGAATGTGAGATCGATGTCAAAAGGTGAACCTAAGATTCTCGAAAAAGGACAAGGGATCGCCTATAATGTCAGTGCCATTCACTTATCCTAGAAATATGAATCAAAGAAGATAAGAGGTACATTAACAAAAATGATAAAGTTGCCGAATAATGACAGCTTGTCGCCTTCTAGTCACAAGCCTCAAAATCGACACCTAACTCAACACCGACAAATGTCACTAGTCGACAAAAAGAGGATGAAGAAAGGCAACCGACAAGTTCAAGCCAATAAATTTTGTTTGCCATAAGACCTCTAAGTGAATCATAAGGAATCAAAGAATTCACCTCAAATGACCGATAAACCCGGTTATCACAAGTGTAATATTTGCTCTACTTTTGGTCATCAATACATGAATGCTTATATAGATTTAAACCTCTCGACATAACTAAAAAGCCTAATTTCGGGCAAGTTTGGATACCTCACGAAACTAACCCTTGGACCCAAAAGTATAAAGGGTACCATGATTTAAATATTCATATTTCGTATATGCATGGTGATGATCATTCAACCGACATATGGATATTAGATAAGGATGCTCCGCACACACGACCGGATCGGTGAACTCCTTACTAACATTATTGCAGCAAAGGACCCTCTATCATTTTTGGAGACAACTCTAAAGGAAAGACTATTGGCTATGGATCCATTATCGAGGATCCGTAAAATTGAAAATGTCTCTTTGGTACAAGTGTCCGAAACACAATCTTTTAAGTATATCACATTCTGCGTGATAAAGGTATGAGTTGTTCTTTCTCCTCCACACATTGTTTTATCAAAATAGCATCACAGCATCAGAAATGAAATTTTAGATGCTCACTGGTTCAAGAAAAAGAAATTTTTTGCTATAGATCTACTCTTTTAGATAGAGTACTCAAATTTGTGGTAGCAAATAATATTTCAAAATTCATGGCTTTGGCACAAAGACTTTCACATTTGAACTTTAAGTATCTTTCAAAACTTTCAAAGGAGATTTGGTAAAAGTGCCGCATCCATAAATTTTCCGATGACAAAAAATGTGATGCTTGTATTTTTGGAAAAATAACAAAAACCTCTTTCAAACCAAAACCATGTCTTTCTCCCAAAGAACTCTTGAGCTTCACACATGGATTTATTTGATGTGCAAGTCAGGAGAGAGCATGTACACTTTAGTTGTTGTGGATGACTACTCCGATACACATTGGATCGAAATGATGCAATCCAGGATGAAACTTATAGCATTCTCACTTCTTTATTGAGGAAATACGCAAACTCAAAAGGAGTGAGATTATAAGTGCTAGATCGAACAAGTAAGTAATTCAAAAATCTTGGGATGGACACACCTTGTGATGATCATGGAATTGATAACTTTTCAACGATTAGAACCTCTCGGACAAAATGGTATAGGCAGAAAGGAAGAGCAGGACTGATTGAAGCAGAGGTAAAACAATGATAGAAGCAAAATTACCAAAATACTTTTAGGCGGCATCAACCACAGTATGTTTTACTCAAAATAGATCTCTCATAAACAAGTTTCATG
>CM028380.1:28964765-29012852 GCA_013146195.2 Codonopsis lanceolata
AAAAGATCACTAAACCCAACAAGATTGGTGTTCAGTGTGCTTAGATACCACAAACCCATGCCAAAGGTCTCACCAACATATCGAATTATTCTTTTTACAATTTTAAAGTGAGAAACTTTGGGGTTTGCTTGATACCTTGCACACAAACACACACCTGCATACATGATATCTGGACGGGTGGCGTTAAATACAAAGAAACTTCCTATCATACTTCTATACAAGGTAGATCAACACTTTCAGATTTTTCATCTTTATTAAGTTTATCTGGATGTACCCATAGGGGTTTTTTATGTTTTCCATTCTCAAGATCGAATTTTTTCACCAAGCTAATACTTGGCTTGAGAAATGAACATCCCTTCATGTGATTGTTTGATCCGAATTCCTAAGAAATAGGTCAATTCCCCTACCATGCTCATTTCAAATGTGGAAGTCATGCAATCACAAACTCTTTTTCCAAGGATTTGGAGGTGGATCCAAACACAATGTCATCAACATAAATTTGAGCAATCAAAATATGTTTATCTTGTTTTTGAATAAACAGTGTTTTATCCACCTCTCCCCTTTTAAACCCACTTTGTAAAAGGTGATCTGTAAGCCTACCATACCAAGCTCTAGGAGCTTGTTTGAGGCCATACAAAGCCTTTTTCAATTTAAACACATGATTGGGTTTATGGGGGTCCTCAAACCCTTTTGGTTGTTCCACAAAAACTTCTTCCTCAAGAATCCCATTTAAAAATGCACTCTTCACATGCATTTGTTGAAGAGTGATGTCAAGGAAACAAGCAATTGCCGAAGTAGACGCTGATAGACTCAATGCGGACTCAGTGGTGCAAAGGTTTCATCAAAATCCACCCCCTCAACCTCGTATACCCTTGAGCTACCAATCTAGCTTTATTCCTTATTATTTCTCCCACTTCATTCGTTTTGTTTTTGAAAATCCATTTAGTTCCAATAACATTTATTGAAGTGTCCGAGTTGCAAGGAACTAGATACCAAACATCATTTTTGTGAATTGATCTAGTTCCTCTTGCATGGCATTTATCCAACTTTCATCTTTAAGAGCCTCTTGCACATTTTTAGGTTCAACAGTGGAAACAAAACATGAAACATGTATTTCATCAAATTCAAGTGTGGTCATGCATGCAAGTTTCTTGTAGTCCACTTTACCTTTCCTCCTTGTTGACATACCATCTTGTACATTACCTATAACTTGAGTGAGTGGATGGTTTTTAGAATCTTGCTTGGGCGTCAATTTCTGCTTTCGGTCAATCTGACGATCATCTTCCGATTTGAATCGCTGCTCCGGCGACTTCATCTCTGCCGCCTTACGTGATCAATGTTTCTTCCGATGTTGCAACATCCGGAAGAACATTGGGTGAGGTGAAGCTATCCCGAATTTTTCCACGAACCACCTGCATCTTTGAATCCGCCGACCGTGCATGCTGCCGAACTACTTGGATTCGAAATTCTATTTCAGATCAAAATCTCCAAAATCAAAAATCCCTGAAATATCTTCTTCAGAAGTTTTGTGACCAAGACCAGTTAGATCATCAAAAACAATGTTCATGGATTCCATAATAGTCTTAGTTCGAAGATTAAAAACTCTATATGCTCGACTATTTGTGGAATATCCCATAAAAACACATTTATCACTCTTAGAGTCAAACTTGGAAAGTTGATCTCTATCATTGATTGAATAACACACGCGAGCCAAACACATGAAAATATTTCAAGGTAGGTTTCTTCCCAAGAAAAATTTCGTAAGGTGTCATTGTGCTACCCGGTCTCAAGAAGACCCTATTTCCAATGTGACAAGCAAGTGTTTAATGCTTGACCCAAAATCTTTTAGCCAAATTTTTGAATGTAACATCACCCTAGCCATTTCTTGTAATGTCTGTTCTTTCTCTCCGCCACTCCATTTTGTTGTGGAGTTTTGGGAGCAGAGAATTCATGTGAAATACCATTGGAGGCACAATAATTAGAAAAGGATGCATTTTCATATTCCGTGCCATGATCCGATCTAATCTAATGAACAAGTTTTAGATCATACAAGTTCATTACAGGTGTACCAAATTTTGAAAGCCTCAAAAGTTTGATTTCTCTCTTAAAAATATTACCCAAGTATATCTAGAGAAGTCATCTACACAAACAAAGGTGTATTTTTTTTTCTTACCTAGGCTCTCTACCTCAATGGGACCCATAAGGTCAGTGTGAATCATCTCCAGGCATCTAGAGGTGGAGCATTGTGTTATGGGAAGATGTGAAGCCTTGGTTTGTTTACCTTTTGACACGATCCACATACCTTTGAATAATTCCTTTCCAAATTTGGTAATCCTTTAAGCGCATCATGTTTCACAAGCTCATCGAGCTTCAGCCATTTAAACTCATGTGACCAAGTTTACGGTGCCGAAGTTTCGTGCCGTAGATGCATTACATCAAGACTTGCTTTTGACAGGAATGGTATTGTTGAACAAGTGGCAGTTATCGACGATCTTAAACTGTCGGAAAGACATTTGTTATTATGATCAAGACTTCACAAGAATGTTTGTCAAACCTTACGAAGATCATCATCACACAAGCCCGACTTATCTTGATCGGAGTTTGTCTTAAGACCTTCCACATGGTAAACATTTTTAGGTTTGGAAGGCCTTGGCGTTCAATGTTCCTTTGCCAACAATTTTCCTTTGGCACCACCACCATGTCACCGATCCACCATTAATACTCACTTATTCCTTCAAATTCTCAATTTTTGTCATATGTCTAGAACAACCAGCACGTCAAAATACCAAGATCGGCAACATGAGATTTTAAGGAAGTAAAGTAACATTACATTCTTCATCATGTGACATGGAAGCACCAGGGCAGATATCAAAAGGCTCACAATATTTGGCTCTACATTTTTCATCACAAGTTTTGGGAACCACGTTTGTTTGACTGTTTTGGGTTGGTGTTTTTGGAAGAATTTATGATTTGTCTTTGAATGAGGCTTCCAATGTTTCTGCCAGTGTTGCTGCATTGGATGCTTCATCATGTTCTGCCAATGAGCTTTTCCAAAGAAATCTTGCCTCATTTCATTCTCATACATTGCCTTTTTAGAAAGCAAAAGGTTGTATGTGACGGAGCTTATGGCGAGTGACAAACATAATTTTTCCTTCTTACTCTTGTTTTTCACGAGCAGTTTCAGGAAAGCTTTCATCGATGCATTTAGTTCGGATGTTCCTTCTCCTTCTTTCACAAACACCTTAGGGACAAAACCAATACGATCTCGATGAATTACCAGAATTTAGCAGTTCATCAACCTTCTGTTTGCTAGAATTCCACTTGGTCAGGGTCTCTTTTGCTTGAGCAAGCTGCTCCTTTAACTGCTCAATCTCCACATCTTTTCTACTTAGGACACTCTCCAGCCTTATTATGCATTCTTTTTGATCCTCATTCGCCTTTTTCAGCAATTCATTCGCCTTACCAAGTAGTGTAACTTGGTGAGCTCTCTTCTCCCAATCCTTGTACACTCCTTGTACCCTTCCGGCGAATCTGAATCAGTGTCCATCATCTTCTCGCAACCTGCTGTGGAATTAAAAGCAGAAAAAATCGTTCTGTTTTACGCACAATGTTTCTCGATGTTGCTCGATGTTGCAACATCGGGTGACTTTGAACTGGCAATATTTCGAGAATCGAGAATCATAAACGACATTCAAGGTGATAAGATCACACGGATCTTCTCCATCACTATCACTCAAGGTTCTTTGAAAAATTCAAGCCTTTCTTTCTTAATGTGTTTGCACATTGGTTAGCATAGTGTCCATAACCTTGACATTCTCTACATTGGATAGAATCAAGGTTCTTACCATTGTAGGATGACTTTGATGCAAAAGGATTTGTGAAGGGTTTTTCTGGAGTTTGGAAAGAATTTTCTTTGGGAACAAATTTTCCAGAATCAGGTTTGAAATTGTTTTCGAGCTTGATGATGGAGTTCTATTTGACTTTTATTTTTCAAATTTTTTTTGAATTTAGTAGTCAATAGAGCAATTGATTCTTCTCCAAAATCGGACTCATCAATGTCTTTTTTGAATTTCAAGCAAATCACATGAGAGATCAATTGGTGCGAGCATAGCAATATTTTTCACAATGGGTGTGGAAGATGATGAGACTCCTTTTCTTGCCTTTCATTTGATCGTTTAGGTTCAGTTCAAAGTTTTGAAGAATTCCAGCCAGTCTTTCAAAACTCATCTTGTCAATATCATGTGCTTCTTCAATAGCACATATCTTGACATTGAACCTTTCAGGCAAAGTCCTCATCATCTTGCTGACAAGGCGCTCATTAGTAATAGGATCTCCTAAAGCTAGAGCAGAATTGGATAAATCAAGGAGTCTTCCATAATATGTCATTATGTCCTCAGACTCTTGCATCCTAGTGTTTTCAAATTGAGTGGTTAGCATTCTTAGCTTAGAAGAGCGAACAACTGGCGGGTCCTTCACATAGGTGCGAAGGGCCTCCCACACATCTTTAGCGATTCATAATTTGCTATCACCCTAAAAGTATTTGCGTCTAAAGCCTTATAAATTGCAGACAAAGCTTTCGAGTTAAAAGAAGCAGTGTTCCTATCATCATTGGTCCATTCAGATTCTTTGGTGATCTTGACATCACCATCAGAATCTACAGTTTTGGGAGGACTCCAACCATTTAAAATAGCAAGCCACGCTCTTTCATCAATGGATTTGATGAAGATGCGCATCTTGACTTTCCATATAGAATAATTAGCATTTGTGAGAGTAGGAGGACGAACCACGTTCTCATACTGAGAATCCATCACGACTTTAAACAGAATCGACTCTTAGTGATATCAAGAGTAGACTCTGATACCAATTGAAAGAACGTGATGCCACGGAACCTCAATATGGGACGATGTGATTGTCAATGTTGCAGTGAATGTTGCAACAATGACAATGACAATGAGAACAGAAAGTATATCACAGATAATAGCAGCGAAAGTTTTGATTTCAGATTTTAATCCAAGCAGATTTTACTAGACAGAAATAACTCAAAACAATCTACAAGTATCAAACTTGTAGATCAAGCCTCAAGGCAACACAATATATATTAAAATCAACACTGTTTTTATGCTTAACAGTTAACAAAAATTCTCACAAGATATAGAATCTTGGAGAACCGAAAAACCCACATAAACCACTAAACCAAACGTGGGAAGAAAGAACCAAAAACAGCTTCCAAACAGCGAACAAAAAGGAAGCACACCAATCAGAACTTCAGGAAATACAAGGCTGTATTCCCATAAGTTTCAAGCGGCGGTATGAAGATTACTGCTCGAATGGTGGTCTCCGTGTATGGGCTGTTGATCTCCTCTCTCAAGCTCGACTCACAAAGTTTCTGAATTAAATCTCTCTTGTACGCACACAGCACTACTGAATGAAATCTTTTTGTAAGCTCTCCGCGCACAAAACCAGGAAATCCCGTCTGTATATATAGGCCATTAACCTGTAGAAACACGGCACAAGGAAACCTTCTCCAACAGGGAAAGAGATTAGCACAATATTACAAAAGATTATGTTTCCTATTATGATACCTCTAATAACTAAATTATTTTGTAAAGATTTAGTTACCAAAAATATATCACCTAAATCTAACAAAAGTATCCTAACCAAATCCTATCACCTAAACAATCTTTAACACCAATTAAATCCTTCTTTGACCAAGAAAGTGAAAACAAGACAAATTAGGCTTTGCCTAATTTACCCTTACACGGACTTATCCATATTCAATGAGCTAAGATTCAAAATTTTCAGAGCAATTCCTCAGTTTTTGGAAATTGTAGTGTCACACCTCATGTTTATAAATAAAGAATGTCACTTATTAATATTAAAAATATCACTTTTTAGTATAAAATGTGTCATTTTAGGCTTTCAAAGTGTCACTTTGCAGCTTTAATTGAAATTATCACTTTTTTTTCCTTTAAAGGTATCACTTTTTTGGCCTTAAATGTATTAATTTTGGTTTTAAATTTGTCACTTTTACTTTGAAAAGTACCACTTTTATAAATGAAAACTGTCACTTGTGGCGTGAATGGTGAAAGTGTCACTTAATAGTATTAAAAGTGTAATTTTTTAACATAAAGTGTATAACGTTTGACCTTAAAAATATCACTTTGTATTATAAATAAAAACTGTCACAGTTAGCCTTAAAAGTTTAGCTTTTTAATATTAAATGTATCACTTTTTAATATGAAAAATGTTACTTTTGGCCCTGATGAGCTCGACCCAAATCTTGGTCACGAGCCAAGCACATGGTCCTTCACATGATGAGCACGTGGACGTCAGGGGGAAAGAAAGAGGTCACCCAAGCAGAATAACCCGGGGTAAACATCTTACACATAACCCGAGCAGAAATCTTCCTCGCCGATCTGACCGAGCAAGAATTAAGGCTGCTCGAAGATTAATTGACTGATAACTCTAGAGTCCGAGATTTAAGTCATTACTCCGTCAGTTACGCAATCAGCCCGCGATCATAGTCATAATGCCTATAATCTCTCTACTATAATGATTCAGCCCAGATTTCACTCCCAAAAGGGCTATAAATACCCTACAATAATTCATTTCAAAGGTACGCTCACTTTTACACACCAAAACTATTTCATTTTGCTTGAACAAGCTTAAGACTTACTCTCATACCTGAGGAGTTTTGCGAGGCCTTGCCTTGCATTCCTTCTAAGGTTTTCTTCTGTTAACAGGTTTCTCTCAAGATCATACATTCACACAAGCCCAGATATCCTAAACACCGCAAGGAATGGTCCATGACCAAATTATGTAGCATCAGGCCCTAAACATGTCACTTTACATTTTAACTAGTTGAACGTCCGTGTGTTAAACGCATAACATATATCTTTTTTAATTAATTTGTATTCAAAAAAATTGAAGAAAAATAAAATCAAAGGAATAAATTAAGGAAATATAATGTTGAAGGTATCTATTTATTTGAAATGCATCATTGTATTGTTCATATTATAAATTTTGAAAATTTTCCTTATACAATAACTAATGTACGAGATATTTATGTTATTCTACATTAAGAAAAATAAAATCATTTTTTAACCACTACACTATATGAGAATTAAACAATTAGTTAAAATGTAACAACAACAAAAAAGTGTAGTTATTTATAGATAATTATACTCTCTCCGTCCCTAAATTATCGTCTTCCTTTCTTTTTTCGTCTGTCCCAAAATAATTGTTCACTTTGAAACTTACCTTTTTAGAACATCACTTTTACCACTTTACCCTTACTTTTTCACTCTACTTTAATTATGAGCCACATACACATGGACATTAAAGAAAACTACACATTAAACCAATATAAATAATCAAGTCAATTGTTTTTTCTTAAACTGTGCGTCGGGTCAACTAGGACGATTATTTAGGGATGGAGGGAGTATTAATTATGGCATAGTTCATTAATAAAATTAAGGATTTTGGTTTATATCACTTTTTTTCTTCCTGACTTAAACGAAGAAAGTGTTGGAATATTGTGTTTTAAGAATGAAATTGTGCAATTTTGTGGCACGAATTTCTTTACGATTCATTTGTGTAATGATAAGGATAATTGTGGAATTATGTTCTACTTCGTGAGAAAATCGAAATCATATAATCCCTCCGTCTCTAAATAATCGTCCTAGTTAACTCGGCGCACAATTTAAGAAAAAACAATTGACTTGATTATTTATATATTGGTTTAATGTGTAGTTTCCTTTAAAACCCATGTGTATGTGGCCCATAATTAAAGTATGGTGAAAAAGTAAGGGTAAAGTGGTAAAAGTGATGTTCTAAAAAGGTAAGTTTCAAAGTGGACAATTATTTTGGGACGAACGAAAAAAGAAAGGAGGACGATAATTTAGCGACGGATGGAGTATTTATTTGTCCAATTTGGTGTTTGGATGAATAAGTTATAATGATTAAAATGTTGTTGTTGGAAGTGGATTTATCAAATATTGAGAAATTAACAAAAGTTTGAGTGGTTTATATACAAGTGTCTTTTGTGGTAAGGTAAACTTGTATAAAATAGAGGCTCTCTCTCGCGCACGCCTGCGTAGAGGGGTGCAAATCATGGTCCAATTTCTCCTTCGGGATACCGTACTCATGTGCGAGCGCGTCCCGCGGACACGAATGTCGGACCAAATTTGCATGTTCAGACCAACCCATGTTTTATTAATTATTCTTTTGTTTTTGTAACTCCAACATTTATAACATACTTTATGTGATGTTATTACCAGCTTTAATGAGAGATATTATTTGCATATTGATGATGTATTTATTTCATCATCAATCAGCTGGTTATTTAATCAGTCTCGTGTCTTTCTTATAAAAGGAGATTACATTCACAATTGAAAGACACAATTTAGAACAATCACCGCATCCCCTCTTGCATCTAACTTTGTTAGTGTTTCCTTTGGCCTCCTATATTTCTACTGATGATAGAGTTAGACACATATTCAGTTCGCCGAAAACCTCTGTGCTAAAGGTCACTCCGGTGTCTCTGTTGTATCCTGGGAGACAGACGTCCATTAGAGCTTCCAAGCATATACGGAAATGGACGAATCTGTTTTTAAGGAAACTGAGTGCTACACAGGCCTCGGACCAGCAGACTTCATTCTGCACTCCAGTATTCCTAAGCTACGAGCAGACTTGCCATCCACCAGCAGACTTGAAGTCCACCAGCAGACTTGACGTCCATCAGAAGACTTGAAGTCTACCAGTAGACTTCTTAAAAGAAGACTTCAGTATCTCAATTAGACTTCCTATGCAGTACTCTCCACGGTAGTAACCATTTTAATTGTTTATCAATTTTATATCTGAATTATTTATTGATTTCCCCTGTACTATTTACTAACACAACACTCATGAACCCTCCCTTCTTCTACTTCTTTCTCTTTTTTGTTGTTGATGTTATATTGTAAGATATTACAGAGGTTTTGTCCAGAGTCTTAAGGAAATTGTTATCAGTTTCAGGTCCTAGTCAATAGGAAAATTGTTATCAGTTTCACGTCCTAGTCAATAGGGATTTAGTTATGTTTTGAATAAGTCTTATGTACTTGTTACTTGAGCAAATTTTAGCTCTTATATAGGCTATTTAATAGCCAAGGATTTTCATTCTAATATGCAATCACTGCCGGTTTACAAAGCATTTGTTTTATTGATACAAATATTCTGTGTTCTAAAAATCGACCTATCGGGTGCCTAGTCACTAGACGTCACTAAAACACTGCAATTTCCTCCAAATCGGCCAAAAAATTGCTCAGGTAAAAAATCGTTGATTAGAGGGAGAGAGATTGGATAGGGATATAGAAGAAAATAATGGGATTTTGAGTTCCTTTTAGAGGGTTAGAGAGAGAGAGAGAGAGATTACCGTTGTGACAGTCAATCTGTGACTATGCGAGGAAGAGAAAGAGGGGTTGCACAGAGAACGAAGGAGATGTAGAGAGAGGGAGGAAGAAGAAGAAAAAATTGAAAGATAAACCGTAGATAGGTTAGATACTTGTTAGATTACCGTGTGTGTGGGCTGGCACTTGCAGTAGATAGGTTAGATACTAGTTAGATTAGGTTTTCTTTTTTCCCTTTACATTATTTATTTATTTAATTATGTATTTTAATTATTTAATTATTATTATTGTGATATTGTTAGATTTATAAGTTACTACAAGTGAAAATTTTAATGTATGTTAATTAATAATGTTATAATTTATCTTTAAGAACAAAAAATATATTATAATTATGTCTTTATTCTAGGCTCCGGCTCCGATTAGGCCTCTAGGCGCTAGGCTTTGGTGCAGCGCCTAGCATCCGTCTAGCGACTTTTATAACATTACAAGTATTTTATAGATATATCACTATTTGTCCCCCCCCAAAAAAAATTCAATGGTGGCCATTTACTGGAATAGTTGGGAACGTCCATGGATGAAAGACCTACTACAGTAGCAAGAAAAACTCAAGTGTGAAGTGAAACGTTTGAATAAGAATTTGTTCGTTCTTGAACATTTTTTTTGTGATGCATCAATTTTAAATTGTGATGCATTGATTTAGAATCAGATCTGATGAAATTGAATTTTTAACTTCCATATATATATATATATATATATATATATATATATATATATATATATATATATATATATATATATATATATATACACTTTATGTTTTTTTTTCAAATCTCTATATTTGTTATATTTTCACATAAAAACGCAGATCACGAAGAAGACATTAGATGATATATATTTCTTTGATTAATGGTTATAAGTATAATTGGCGGTAGACAATGAGTAAACATAATGTAGATAGATAAATAGAAGTGGTTTGATCTTCACAATAATAAATGCTTGCTTCCGTGCTTTATTTTTCATGCATCTAACATAAATTCTATTAATCTGTTTCAAAGAAATGAAGAGTTATGTCATCAAAATCAAAGGGATTAAAATACATAGAAATTTATATTTTCAAGGCATGACACATTTTTTCGGCAAAAGAAAATATGTTCTATTTTTGACAAGTGCATTTTAACGGGAACTTGCTATATTTGGCTCTGTTAGAATTACATCTGTGATTATATATATAGATAAATGGAAATTATTACCTTTTTTCACTTAAAAAGTGTTACTTTACTCTTAAATGTGTCACTTTTCATTTCAAATTGTCATTTTTCATTAAAAATGAAGTTAATTAAAGTTTTGAGTTGATTTAGGACTAAAATGCTAAGTTAGGCATACAAAGGAACTTCAGCTGTAAAGTTTGGAAAGAGGGAGGACACCGATACACGATTTGAAACAAGGAGGGTATTGAAGCAATTAATGAAACATTTCATTAATTTGCTGGGCATTCTGCCTCCGCTGACCCGTGCCTTTATTCAGGGTCGGCCCATTGGTTCCAGCCCATTTTTCCCAATTTTCAGCTCACTCCCTCTCTCATTTTGTCCCGATTTTTTGCTGGGTAACCCGCAGTGCTTCTTTAATAGGTTGTCCGCTCCAGAAGCCTAATTTTTATTATTCGCCCTACACAAGTTTTTGTCATGCTTGATTTTTTACGATTCTATCGCTTTCTTAATGTAATTTTTTTTAATTTCAATGAGAAATGATCACATATTTTCTCACAAATCAGTTGACAAAAAATATACTTATATGATTGGTTTTTTATTTTGTAATAGGACTCGAGCAACGAATTTTATTGTTTAAATATTACAAATAAGAAAATAATTATATTATGTTGTTCATGTGGACTTTCGTTTGAAGGAGCTAGTCAAAAAATAATTTAGCAATTCGTATTACATTATTGAGTTATGTGCAGGAAATTACAGGGGCGTTCATGAAGAATTGTACTCTAAACTATTCATTTTCCCAATATTGTCCCCATGTTCTTCTTGCATGAAACAATGCCACTCCCCAAAAACTCAAACAACAGACTCATTACTATTAGAGAATAATATATTTATTATTTACTCTTGTCTATTTGTAATTATTAGTTAGTGATAATTATCATGTATAATTCTTTCCTAATTATGTTATCTTCCTTATAAAGGTTTCTTGTACCCTACTAAAATTGTAACCCTAATTATAACTCACCCTATAAATAAGTGATTCAATCAATAGAAAGACTATGACGTTATTCCTAAACATTATTAGTTTCTACATGGTATCGGAGTATTGCTCCTAAAACCTTCATCTTCTTCCTCTAGCCGCTGCCTTTACCACTCTCCGCCATGGCTAAGGGAAATTACTCCCTCACCATTAAAAACCCCTTGATCCCACACAAATCTTCGACCTCATTATCATTTCTCACCACAACATCACCAAACCTCCACAAACTACATAGCTTAGAAACTCAAAGTTGAGGCCACCCTCATTGGCTATGACCTCTACAAGTTTGTAGACGGCTCACACCCATACCCGCCTCCCACCATCCTAGCCAAGGATGCTCAATCATCCAAGGATGTTCCCATCCCAAACCCACACTACCAACCCTGGATTCGACAAGACAAACTCTTGTTTGAAGCTCTTGTTGGTTTCCTATCTGCTCCCCTGGTTCCTATAATCCAACAGACCGTCACTATTCATAAAACATGAGAAATTCTAACTCACACCTATGCTCTCCTGACTCGTGGCCACATCAAGCAGATTAAAGACTACCTCAAGCGGGTATCCAAGGGCACTCAGTCGGTCTCTGACTACATGCAGTCTGTCAAAAGTCGGGCAGATGAACTCGCGACTCTGAGCAAACCGCTTGACCACGAGGACCTTATTGAGACCATCCTTGGTGCTTTGGATGATGACTACCGCCACCTCGTAGATGTGGTGGAAGACTGGAGCACTCCTATATCGTTTGATGAGCTCCATGAACAATTCATCAATCGTGATCAATCGCGAACTACTCCTAAAGCAGTCACAGCCCGTGTCCTTCTCGCATCCTCTCTCCGCCAGTATTGCTAACTCGAGGACCAACAGCTCGAATGCTTATCACTCCTCCTCGCAAGCTCGGGTAACTCCCGCTCAAACTTGGCAACTCTCCAAGCAGTCCTTGGCTTCTGCTCCTCGCCAACAACGACCTTATCTTGGTAAGTGTCAAGGCTGTCGACAACATGGCCATACGGTTGCTCGCTGCCCCAATTTTCAATTGGTCACCACCACCTCTCTGCCCGCTTCCTCCAACTCGGCCAGTAACTACACAAGGTTTCCACGGGCACACCTTGCGACCACAACGAACACAGGGACTCTGGGCTGACTTCTCGACAGTGGTGCTTCTCACCATGTTACCAACGAACTTGGCAACCTCCATCTTCACTCCAACTATACAAGCACGGATGACATGGTCATTGGTGATGGTACATGCCTACTTATCTCAAAAACTGGTTCTTCTACATGTCATGTTTGTTCCCACCATGAAACGTGAACTCATATCCACATCTCAATTCTTCATATCCAATAACATGTCTATTGAGTTCTTACCATCTTCTTTTCATGTGAATGATCTAATGACAGGGAGAATACTGCTGACCGGACAATCTAAGGATGGTGTGTATGAATGGCCGATCACAACTCCCTCTCTTAGCCCCTCTGCTTGTGTTAGCTCCAAAGTCTCTCACCAAGATTGGCATCATCGCCTTGGTTATCCATCTGACCCCGTCCAAAGTCAGATACTCTCTAGCCTAGGTTTAGCATTAGATATTGCTCGCACTCCTTATATTCATTGTAATTATTGTCTTTCTAATAAAAGTCATAAACTTCCTTTTCATCAAAATACTATTGTGTCTACTCTCCCTCTACAAACTATTTATATTGATGTTTGGACCTTCTCCCTACCCTCTATTGATGGTTTCAAATACTATGTGATCTTTGTTAATCAGTATACTCATTGCATTCGGATTTGCCCGCTCAGACACAAGTCTGAGGTCACCCTCATCTTTCCCAAGTTTAAAGTCATGGTCGAAAACTATTTTAAAACAACCATTGTCACTCTTTACTTGGACAATGGAGGAGATTACATGGGGCTTGCCCAGGATTCTGGCTTGGCCGCCTACCTGTCCGCCCATGACATCTCTCACCTCACCTCACCCCCTTACACCCTGGAGCACAATGGGTTCTCGTAACGTCGCCATCGCCATATTGTCGAAACTGGTCTCTCCCTCTTCGCTCGTGCATCTCTTCCACTGCCATTCTGGTCATTTGCCTTCCAAACAGCGGCCTACCTCATAAATCGTCTACCAACAACCACCCTTACTCACCAGTCTCCCTACCATAAACTTTTTGGCTCTTCGTCTAACTATTCCAAACTACGTGCCTTTGGTTATCTTTGCTACACTTGGCTCCGCCCTTACTCCGTTGGCAAACTCGCAGCTTGTTTCACTCCCTGTGTCTTCCTTGGTTACTCGCTCACTCAGATTTCCTCTCTGTTATGATCTGAGCACCACCAAGCTGTTCATTTTGTGTCGTGTTCGATTTGTCAAGTCTACCTTTCACATGTCCACCCCGGCCACCCGCCCTGCTCGCACAGATACCTACGCTAGTGTTTCTTGGCTACCTCCTCATGAACTGCTCCCGAACTCATACACACCGTCGGCTGTTCGCTCCAGTGCCTCCCTGCCAGTTTCTCCTAACACTAATCAGAGTGTGGTTGATCTCAGCTCGCCCATACTCCAGCCTCAACCACCCTATCCACTGCCCACTACTAGTCCTGTGTCAGCTGCTCAACCTTCCTCGTCAACCAGCTCCATGCTCGAGGATAACACTATGCCCACTTACCCCGTGCTGACTAACCCTGCTCATGTTCCTATGCCTGCTACTTCTGGAACTTCATCCATAGTTACTCGCTCTAAGAAGAACATCTACAAACCACTCACCAAACTGAGTCTTTCGGCTCAACTGGCAGCGGACAGTGAACTAACATGTGTCACCAAGGCTCTAAAAGATGTGAAGTGGCGTCAGGCCATGTCTGAGGAGTATGATGTACTAGCTCGTAATGGAACTTGGGATCTGGTCCCTTCGGTAGATGCTCGTAATGTTGTTGGCTGTAAATGGATCTACTACATCAAAAGACATGTAGATGCCACCATTAATCGCTACAAAGCTCACCTAGTGGCCAAGGGATTTCACCAGCGACCAGGAGTTGACTATCACAAAACTTTCAACCCCGCTGGTCGTTTGTCAAGGATGGGATCTTTGAAAAATTGATGTGAACAATGCCTTTCTTCAAGGTAATCTATCCGGGGAGGTATTCATGCCTTAACCACCTGGTTTCACACACAAGGACAAACCTCAACATGTATGTCGACTTCACAAGACTATTTATGGTTTAAAGCAAGCTCCCCGAGCATGGTACAATAAGCTGCATCAATTTCTACTTGCCTCCGGCTTAAAGCTCGGTGGCCGACACATCGCTGTTCATTCTTCGTACTGCGGGCAACATCATCTATCTCCTTGTCTATGTGAATGATATCATCATCACTGGGAACTAGCCCGATGCAGTTCAGACTTTCATATTCCTGCTCGCTAGCCGTTTCTCGCTCAAAGACCTTGGTGATCTTCACTATTTCCTTGGGGTTGAAGTTGTTAAGTTCCCAATCGGTCTTCTACTCTCCCGGTGCAGGTACTTGCCTGATTTCCTTGCTCGTACAGGCGTGAGCAATGCTCGCCCAGTAGCTACGCCCCTTGCTACCTCGCTGTGGGTTTCTCGGGATGCACCCGCGCCCTGCGCTCCCTTTTCTAGGGGTGCGCGGCATGTGGAACCGGACACCACGCTTTCCGTTCCACCCTCCCTTGTGTAGGGGAAGGCGAAACTAAAAAATACGGAAAAGGTGTTGTCAAAAAGCGCATTGAATACGCCTCGGTCACCTGAGTTAGTTTTAGTCCATTATGAGAGCTTTGGTTTCTCTGTATCTCACCCTCCCTTTTTTAGGGGAAGACAAGACACATAAAATGCATCAACCTTTTCATTCCCACTGTCCCTTGTTTAGGGGAAAATGAAAAAGTGCAAGAAAAAGATGTTGCGGGCCCCACTGTGGACTTTATGAAAATTGCCTTAAGGCCTATTTTGGATCGCTATGGGTGCATTGGCTCTCCGTATCTCATCCTCCCTTGTTTAGGGGAAGACAAGGCACATAAAATGCATCACCCTTTTCATCCTCATCGTCCCTTGTTTAGGGGAAAACGGGAAAGTGCAAGAAAAGGATGTTGCGGGCCCCACTGTGATCCAAAATGTTTTGATAGAGTCGTCATCTTTATTTTAAGGAAAACAAAGAAAAACCAAAAGTAAACCAGAGATTGTAAAAAAGGTTCGGAGACTAAGTTACGAGTTAGGAAGGTGCTAGGCACCCAACTCGCCCTTTCGGTCTCAAACAGTTTTTGGCTAAAGTATGCTTTTATTATATTTTTCTAGCAAATGAATAAAGCATTAAAAGTAAATATATCCATGTCTACATTATTTACAGACTTGCAGTCACTTCCTTCCAGTAATTACAAATATATTTAAAAATATTTGGCCATAATAATGGCTCTTTTTAATGTTATTTTCTACATAGATCCGGGCAGCATGACAACTTATATTTTTACATTGGACCGGATAAAAATAACATTTTTATAAATAACGCCCTTAAAGGCTCACCTTTTAGAGCGGGGGTGTGCTCGCTCTATCCTTCCGGGAGAAGGAGTCTTTTTGCTACTGCTGTGGTTCGGGCATAATAACTGCTTTCCCGGAAGGTTTCAAGCAGGCGAAAACAACCGCTTTCGGTTTTTGTTGTTGCATGCTTGCTGCTGGCGGAAATCGGGCAGAGCAACTGCTTGCTTCTGGCAAATTTGGTCTTATTACTCGGGCAGAGCAACTGCTCTTTTTGATATTTTCGGACCAGGGAAATAGGGTGGAAACCTAGCTGGGGGGCTAAGGCTCACTTTGACCGGTTGGTTTTGTGTTTGGAAGAGATTTGACAGAGCTTCGAGGTTTTATATGTGGGGAACTCTCAGGATGATCGCTCTCTGCGTAAGGTGAACGTGGTGTGTGAATTTATTTTGTCCTAAATTCTGAAGCCGGGCACCTTTATTTATAGGCGGGAGTGAGGACTCCGTTGTCATTTGGGAATTTCTTTCTGTGCTTCATCGGCTTGTACTGCGTGCTTGAGGGAGTGTACTAATTCTAAAATCGGAAGAGTACAAATATTGTTTTGGCGCAGAACCCCTAAGAAGTGGGCGCGGCTCCCATTTTCCATGTTGGCGGCGCCAGTACTATTCATGGGCGGCGCCAGCTCCTTTTTTGTTCCGATTTCTGACACTTTGGTCCCCTGTAATTCACTATTCATGCATCCTTTTATTTCTTTTACATTTTTTGCAATCTAAACCCTTTAACTTGACATTTGTTAGTGTTTAACAGGTCTTGATATCTCATGTCAAAATTACATATCAGAGGTACGAAATTGGGGTGTCTACAGAGCCCTCAACGATGGAGTTTACGGGTAACCCGAAGCTTACTGAGTAAACAAACATCGTTGATAAGAAATAGACTTCCAATTTCGTGGAAATTATAATAGGGAGAGATGCAAATGCAGCAGTTTATGAATGCAACAGTTTATAATGCACCAAATCTCACATATCCTAAACATATTTAGTCGGTTATAGCAGGTTATCGTAGTTTTTAAGCAGATATGCAAATGAAGTGCTCTGATGGTTGGACCTACCGAAGTAGGCTGCCTACGTATCCCTTAAAAAAAAGGAATCAGACCAAATGTAGTTCGGCCCGATGAAAACAAACAACAGTCATACTGGTGGGATAGATGATGCGCCATCGTCGACGATATGCTCTCGTTGGCATTTTGTTTTGTACGCCCTCGTCGGCGATATGCCCTCGACGGCATGGCGCTCTGTGCGCCCTCATCGGTAATATGCCATCATCGACATGGTGCTCTGTGCGCCCTCATCGGCGATATGCCATCATCGGCATGGTGCTTTGTGCAACCTCATCGGTGATATGTCATCATCGGCATGGTGCTCTGTGCGCCCTCATCGCCGATATGCCATCATCTGCATGGTGCTCTGTGCGCCCTCATCGGCGATATGCCATCATCGGCATGGTGCTCTGTGCGCCCTCATCGGCGATATGCCATCATCGTCATGGTGCTCTGTGCGCCCTCATCGACAAGATGCCATCATCGGCATGGTGCTCTGTGCACCCTCATCGGCGATATGCCATCATCGGCATGGTGCTATGTACGCCCTCATCGGCATGGTGCTCTGTGCGCCCTCATCGGCGAGATTTGATGATATTTACTGAGGATCTTTAAAAAAAGGTCTTTGACGAGATGTTGGACGGATGTAGGACCCATGTGGGATGATAGAGTTGCTAGCAGCGCTTCAACTTTCCTTGAGAGCCAGTGGGGAACCAAAACCCACACTCGAACAATACAAGACCGAGAAATGTGATCAACACCATTAGGGAAGCAGCCCCAAGCGGCACCCGACTAAAACACATGATCTATAATTTGAAGCATGTGGTGAACACCATACCACGGGAGGATGAAGAATGAGGAATCACTTTCAAGCAAAATGAGCTAGCTATCAGTGAAACCACTCAGCAACAACCGTTGACATTGCGAGTAGGGATTCACAACGGTGATGTGATGAGGGTCTTGATAGACACAAGAGAATCAAGGGATATCATCTACTACAAATTCCTCGTCGGTTTAGATTTGGGAGATGCCCACCTCATGTCGAGCACCGTGCAACTGGAGGGATTGACATGCCACCAAATTGCAGTCAAATGGTTGGTCACCCTAAAGGTCATTCTGGGGGAAGTACACGGCATAGAAAAAAGTTCCAAAAGGTCGCTTCAGTAACCCACCTACCCCACCAAAAATGGGACAATAACTACATTGAATGATTTAGCAAGGACACTGGAATACATCTACAAAGAGAAAGTTATGGTGACCCTGCCGAAAGGGAAAATGGTCAAAATGAGTAGATCGACCAAGAGAACAAGAGAAAGCGAGGAAGAAGCCCTCCCCATAGCTGAATCCACACTTCCTAAGCCACCTCAGGAATAGCAACCAGCGCGAGCTAGGAACGTCTGCTCACCAACAAAAAGGGATACAAGCATGCCAATGCTCAATGTACCCATACCTATGGATGCCAATGTAGAAACTCACATACCTTAGATTTACTTAAAAACCATTAAGTTAAAACCAGCTAGTATAAACACTTTTTCAAAAATCCTTAAATTCGGTTTTAAACTTAGACTTTGTAGCAAGTCTAAATCTATCTGCTGAAACATTCAGTAGATAAGATATCCTCTGTTGTTTATACAACAGATACCTTTTGACTTTGCTTGGAAGCCTGCATTCTAGTTTCATTCTATCTGTCTAAATCATAAGTCATTAGCAGCTAGCAGCTGCAAAGACACTATGTCAGCACCTGCTTATACTCTAATTTTCTACCTGCTGAAATCACTGTATTTATTTGAAAAAGATCTGACCTTCACGCGCTTAGTATAAAACAATATTTTGGTAAACTTTTTCAAACAAAAAAACTATTCACATGTCATATCAATAAAAGACTTTCGTGCATGACATAAATGTTCTTTGTATACCCATACCTAGCTAACCACTCTCATTAATATTTCATGCTAGGAAATGCTCTTTGTCTCTTACAGTCTTCCAGAATTTATGGGCATTCAATGGAACATCATTTCATCAAGAAATTCAAGATTCAACCTTGTTCTCACTCTTTGGGACAAAAAGACTATGATAGTCTTAATGAGCTTGAGACACACTACGGATCACTCACTCAAATGTATTGCGTTGCATCAATTTTTGCACCACGATACATCGATTTTAATTTCGAATCTAATTTTGCATCGCGCTGCAAAATCATAATGAATCAGACATTCGTGTCCTCCGTCTTCTTCATTCTTTTTCTCTGTCGTAAGCCTTCTTATTCTTCTTGCTCAAAAATCGTGATTTTTGACTCCAAAGCGTCGGCCGGGGCTATGGAAGAAGACGATCTGTTCATTTTAAGAACAATATTTCAAATAATGATTTGAGTTGTTAAAAAAAGAACGGCAGATTGTAGAAAAAAATGTTAGAAAAAAGATATCGACAGTAATTTCTTGCTAGATCAAACTCCTCAAACACTAGTTTTTGTTGTATACTGATCTGTTAGTTATCACTTAGCATCTACATAATCTTAGTGCATTTCAAAATCCAAGTTTGACCCAACTTGGTAGTAGACGTAGTAGTTTTAACACTGTGAACCAATCCAAATATTGGGTTCAGTCTACCGAAAGTTTGAAATTGTTATTTGGGCCATCCAACTATAGTTATGGTGTACGCGAGCCCATTTTTTGGATGGCGTTAGCTAATGACGTTAAATTTAAGTTAAATCCTTTTTTGGCCCCTGTAAAACTTAATTTGTGTGGTTTTAAATTTAAGAAACCTTTTTGGCAAAACTTAATTTGTGTGGTTTTAGAAACCCAAAGGAGTCCAATAGAAAAAAGAAATTGCATGTCCTTGGTATAAAGAGTAGGGGTCAAAATATACTTATATCTTAAACATCTAAACAAGCTGCAAGCATGTACAACATAGAAAATCCAGTTGCACCCAATCATAAGAGAACAAAGAATAACTATCAAAAATTAATGTCACTATGAAAATTAAGATTTATAAATCAAGACCCAAAAAAATTAATAGAAATTTGGGGGTCACATATTTGGGTTCATCTTCAAACCCGGCCAGACTCCAATTTCAATAGCGATTAACGAAATTTCGAAGGGAATTGAATTCCTCTCTTCTCTCAGAAATCTCTCTTAAATCCATTCTGCAGCCTTAGTCTTTATCCATCTCAAATCAGTATCCATTTTATGGTCAAGGAAGGTCTTGAAGCGGGTCCTCTTGGTCATTCCGTTCGAGTTCCCAGGCAGGTATATGAAAGATCTTACCCTACCCTATTTACGGTCTATTACCATTATCTAGGCTCTCCCTTTCTATCTTCTGTCTCATGATTCAGATCTCGTTTTGGGGATTCAAATCCGGAGGCAACAATTCTCTTACCTCAAATCCAGTAACCCATATCGAGGGCTTCAAATTGGAGGCTCTGGATCTTATGTAGTTTCTGTTAGTCCCAATGGGCACAATAATAAGCTAAAGGAGGGGTTGAATAGCTTATTAACACTTAAAACTTTTCCTAATAATTCCTAGAACAAGCACTTGCAATCTATTAAGAAGATTGAAGTAGTGGAAGACTTGTAAGGAAGACAGACTAAGTCTGCTGGTGAAGCACTACCGGTAAACTTAGTTGATTACATAGGTTTGCTGCTAAAAGGAATAAGTAAATACAATGAAGATATGATAAAACAGTAAGTAAGGAACACATGTATTTTGAGATGGTTCGCACTATAAAGAGAGCTACGTCCACCACCAAAGCAGTCAACCTTGGATTTAAATGTGCATTATTTTCACTAGTTCTTTTCCAGAAATATCAAATGGATCGTGTACAAAATATTTGACTTGTGTTTGGGGGTGGGGAAATTGAATATCTGGATAATTAACAGAATATTCAATGTGTAAAAGAATAGTAAGGATTACAACAATAAGAAGTAAATGATTAAGAGTTGATACATATCTTCTTATTGTTGTTGATGGCTTCATTGATCAGTTAATGATCTCGTGAATGTACTGAGTATAAAGCTTAATGTTGTTGGATAGATTCAGAGCATTAAATTCTTCAGTCTTTAATGGCAGCATTTATAGCTGTGCATCCTTGAGACCGTTGGGAAGACGAAGTGAGTAACAGCTCTATTAGGTTAATTGTATTAAATGCCTGGAGCTGCTTTGTTGACTTCATCTTCAACCAGAGCTGATCAGGGAATGGAGAGGAGTAGGTGCAGCAACTGGCAGGAGGGAGACAAACAGAGTTGCAGACCTCCAGTAGTTGGTACTGTGACGACCCGACCCGAACCCCGAGGAGGAATCGCGAGTCAAGCCGTCCAAATAGGACTACAATTCATGCAAGGACTCAATTATAGAAAACAACGTGACGCAACATTGTAGATGTAACACGACTCGGCACCAAAAGGGCAGAAATTTTTAAAACTTTTAAAACTTTATATAACAGCTAATGCAATTTAAACCAAATCATCGGCGACTTTACAACTGGAACCCAACACTAAACAGTTCATTCTATAATACCTCGACGGCTACAACATGCCGGAGAAACAACGTAAGTAAATAAGAGCTAATGAGATGCTCAGCGGAAGTCTAAAGATAAGTGAACCAACTGTGAAAATATAAGTTTTATAGTATACTTTACAAGAATAAGCCTTGATACAAAAACTCCAAGTTTAATAACACTAGAGGTACAAGCATGATACAAATACCCAAGACAAGTCTAATTGACTTGCTTAACCCAACGTCCTTGCCAAGAAAGAAAGAGGAAACTATAACGACCTCTTCAAGTGAACTTGCAACATAGACAAGCTGGACCACGCACGAACTCAATGATGCTTCCCTGCGAAGGACCCGGATGATTCGGATCTAAAGCGGTAAAAGGGAGGGGGTAAGTCAAAAAGACTTTGTGAGCTAACAATTATGCATGTCATGGCATCATGCAACATACATAGAAAGATATCATCATTAATATCAAGTCAATCAAAGCATTTATTCATATAAACACTTAGTTCACATATCCATGGTAGCACATTGGTTTCACATAAGTGCTATAAAGTAAACACATATAAAGAGGATATGTTATAGAACCGGTGCCGCATCGTAGCTCCTGCAATACAAACGTTAACTTTATCATGCCAGAGATACACGTGATGGATGTATCAAAGTACCGAGCTCTCTACTTGGTAATTAGACTTGCCAATGTGCTATGTTGGTTACAGCAAAGGGGCTACTTCCCCACTGTGGCTAACAGTGGAGGGGTGTGTGATAAAAACTCAGTATAACGACCCATCACTATCACGAATCCCATACTTCGTGACGGCGATGCGTTGTCACACCATCGACTCAACCAAATATGCCAGCTGGACTAATGCAATGCCAAATAGATGTTTACTCGTCATATAAACCAAATAAGGAACAAGTTCGACAAGAGCGAACTTATTAAACAAGTAGGTGTTTACTCATTATGGAATCAAATAAGAATTCGACAAGAGCGAATTCAACATGTCAAATAGATATATCATTCTACAACATGCTCTTGATTATGCAATTCTTTAACACAATCATATAAATCGCATAAGAACTCGATTGAGTCTTACAAGCACACACATCAAACATGCACTATAATTCATCCCAAAGTCACGTAAGCTAATACATTAGTCTAACGAACTACAAACGTTTTAGGGATTGAATGTGGAGTCGGTATTGTTCAATAACTCCCTAAATTCAACTCCAACGAGTCATTGCTAAAAGTGCAATCAAGTAGAGCATAGATACTATATGCATCCCATTACTCTTTTCTATGTTCTCCGTTCATTTAGAACACAATAACTAAGCCATTCATGACCTTAAACTAGCCATAATCCAATTTTCGAGTTTGAAACCCTAGAATAGTCGATTTTGTTAAACATACAATTGAAATTTATTCTTTCACAAGAGTTGTTCCTAAGCACATTTAGAACATCATTCATGATTTACACAAAGTCAAAATCATAACTTCACATGAAAACCTTAAAAACTTACTAACTTTTCACATGACGAATTGAAGAATTCTACTTTACTAGAAGTCTTCCTAAGCATGTTTAGAACAACTATAATGAAGAAAGCATGTTATTTTATTGAACATAAAAATATGGGAATTGAAAACTCACCTTAAGCCTATGAATAATGGATGAAAGCAATAACAAACTAAGGATTGTAGAAGTGGAGGGCAAGGCCTTCGATTTGGCGGTCTCGGATCGCCAATTGGATTACCGGAACTCCGGCAATCGGTCACACAAGCAAGAAAGCTTCACAAGGTCAACAATGGTGAAATATTCAGTAAATGGTGAGGTTGAAGATCACCAAGGGCTGTCAAGGGCTTTAAATGGCACAACTAAACCATAATCCTAGTGAAGGGGGTTTAAAAGGCTTCTAATTGGTCAATTAATGAAAGCCTTTGATTAGGAACTCATCCAAGGGCTAACAAGGCTAAGACTTGGGTCAACAAAGGTGTGACAAGCCATAAAGGGACGGCCAAGGGTCAAGGGTAAAGGGGACATCAACCAAAATCACTTAAAATCCCAAAACCTGGAAAACAGCAATTTCATTTGAAAAGTTACTGGACAGTCAATCTTGTAAAATCGACCATAAATATCTCACAACTCCAAATGAGGTGGTTATTGATTTTTCTGAAACTAGACTCATTAAATTATATTTTAGATTTTTAAATTACTCAATTTGGACTTATATTCATCAAAATAAGGTTACAACAAAATCAAGTACAGAAGCTGATTTCCTGAAAACAGAATTCTGGCACAGCCGGAAGTCAAGACCTAATTGAGGTACTTAGACACCTTGGAAAATTACCAAATTTTATAGGGAGTATCCTAACATATTTAGGTAAAACACACCCAAATGAAATCTCAATAACTTTAGTAGATTGGTACCAGAATTTTCCCGAAGTTTGCCCAAAATAGGACTGAATCTGTGAAGAAATAAGTTGGTCATCTTATTTCCAAATGCAACAAGTCTATGAACAATGATTGTGCAAACATGAGAAATACTAGTACACTTGGTCTAGAACTCTAACTCAAGGATTATCAAGTAATGAAGACAAGTATCGAAGGAAAAGGAATGCATTGATGCATCCTAAGTTCTCAATGTTCAAATGCAAGCAAGAACGGCTTCAAACATAAAGTTAAGCACCCAATGACCAATGTAATGACCAAGAACCATGAATCAATGATAATAAGACTCATTAAGAGTTGGTTAAGTGTTTAGGAAGTTAAGGTGATACTTGAGGCAACCAAGACATGATCATGCGAAGCATAGAAGACTTACAAGACAACTATGATCTCAATTAAGCAAAGTGAACAAGGCATGCATGATTTTGGTGTGTTGAACATGTAATGCACTATCTAGCACGATAAACATCTCTAGATATCATATCAAGCAAGTACGGGATGTCAAGCAAGTTTGATTTCATGTCAAGAGAATGAGGATGTCAAGCATGTAAGGGTTCGGGTCTCCACATGTACAGTCTGGTTGTGTCAAACTGTGCACCTGCTCTGCCACATTCAGAAGGCGAAAGTCTTCATGCTTTCTCGAAAAATCTGGAAGGACGTGTCTAAGAAGTCAAACGCTGATTTGAAGATGGATTAATTCAAATTCAAACTAAACGAAGTTAAATTAAGGAAGGGCTGGACACGTCATGCTTTCTGGGTGCAGACAAGGTCTACCACTGCGATTGTTTGAAGTCTGCTGGTGAAGCCTTCAGCAGAAGTCTTCCACTGAAACCTGTGAAGTCTAGAAAACTATTCTAAGGTAAAGTTCTATACACAGTTGCCACGCTAACTGGTACGCAACCCATTTAGCCACCAAGTATAGAACCTAAAGTATTGAATGAACAAATGCAAATCAAGATACAATGAGAAACATCAGTTTCCCTTGACGGAGATCGTCATTGTCCATACACGGGATTGGTGGCCGTCAATGAGCTCACAAGCAGCGATGCAGAGAATGGACCTGACGCGCTTGCCGTCGGCGAGGAAAGAGTAGCGCATGGCGTCGTGGATCATGGATGGGTCTCTGATAGGGATGGATTCATCTAAGGCTTTGTTGACAAAGTTAGCCTTGTCAAACATGTCAGCTTTGAATCGAAAGTGGGTTGAGTTTGTTGGAAGCAAGAGGGTGGTGATATAGTTCATGCCGGAGAAGAAGAAGTCAAAGTCGGGTCTGCGTGAGGAGAGTCCGGATCTGGAGGTGGTTTTGACCAGATCTGGGTTGGGGCAAAGATGAAGATTCGCTGGAGAAGAGAGAAGGACTGAGGGAGAAATTGGGGAAGGAGAAGCAGGATCGTCGAATCTAAAGCAAGGGAGGCGATTATGGTAGATGATGGCGGAGCTTGGTTCCGACAGTGTAGAAGAGATAGAGTCGACCGGAGTCGACTCGCTGCTGTTGTGAGACGTGAGAAGGAGATCATGAAACCATCTCCCTCATTTGTCTGAGACCGAGAGTATACGTGTGTGAGTAAGAAAAAAAGAGGGATGGAGAGAGAGAGAGAGAGAGAGAGAGACTGTGTGTGTGTGTGTGTGTGTGTGTGTGTGTTTGATTTGGTGAAAGTAATAGGTGGTGTTCATGGCAAATGTTGTAAGAAGATGAAGATGAACCCAAATATATAACCAAAGTTCTATTATTTACAGTTGGACCCCTTTTTATTACAGTTTTTCTTCCCTTTTGTTTGTGTTTTCAATTGGACCCCTTTGAATTTCTAATATTACAAAGTTTTCCTATTAATAGGGGTAAAAAAGAGATTTCACTTAAATTTAACGTCTTCGGCTAATGCCATCCAGCAAATAGGTTCGTTTGCATCATAACTAAAGTTGGATGGCTCAAATAACAATTTCAAACTTTCGGTGACCGAATTGAAAAAAGTGACAAAGTTTGGTTGCCCATTTGTGTGTTTTGCAAGAGAAATTTATATAAAAATATTTATATACTCCCTCCGTTTCGGGCATAATGTTCTTGTTTGAAATTCAAACTTTTTAAAACAATGACACTTTCAGTAATCCATTAGTAGTAGGATGACACTTTTATGCCTTAATTTTTGAAAATAGACTCTTTTAAGTGAAACATCCAAAAATGAAATATTGAAGTCTTTGCCGGGAACTGAGGGAGTACCTATCATTTTCCTTGTCAATAACCGGTGAAAGGCAATTGGCAAAGATTCTCTCCGTAATCTATCTGATCTGTGGAATTTATTAAGTATAGCCTTTTGACCACTTAAAAATTTGGAATAATTTGAACATACAAAAATACTCTTCGGAGTCTTTTTGATAGACCTTTGATAGACATTGGATCGATCGAAAGGTCGAGTTAATAGACCTAAATCGCCAAATATTAGTTTTGAGAGTCAAAAGGAAATTATAGACAATTCATCACAAAAAATGCTATACTTGATAATTTTATGAAAGTTAGGTTAGTTTTGTATTTTGTATGTTTAACAAAGTCATATATAAAAATACCCCCCATAATCTGGTAAGTGGGAAGCTTTGGGGTATTGAGTGAGTTGAATGTTGGAGAAATTATGGGTCGGTCCATTTTCTAAAGTTTTTTAATCGCTCTGGTCCCATGTTTTTTTATTCAATAGGAAAAAGACACGTTTCGAGCAAAAAGACTCTGATACCCTTAATGAGGGTGTGACACACTAGGAAAATATATCGTGGTGCATCGATTTTTGCACCGCAATGAATCAATTTAAATAGAAATCAATTTTAATTACAAAATCTAATTTATGCACTGCGATGAATCAAATTTTGCACCACGATAGATAAATTTTAAAGAATTAATCCAAATTGCACCGCAGTATCAACTTTTATGTACTACGATGAATTAATTTTTGAACTGCGATACATTTACCTAATCTAAATTGCACCGCGATACCAACTTTTATGTATCACGATGAATTAATTATTGAACCGCGATACAAAATGATAATGAACCAGATAATGTTCTCCACTTTCTTTTTCCATCTCCTCGGACATATGCCTTCTTCTTCCATCTTCTCCGTCATAAGCCTTCTTCTTCCTCCTCCGTCTTCGTCCCTCTGAAAAATCCTTCAACCAGCACAGATCTCTTATAGTTTTGTAGTTAATGAATCAAAAAAATTGTTTACCTTTCGAGGACGTTGCCCCCAAACCCCCACGAAGGGGAGCTTCCCCCTCGACCCCTGTAACCTGACCAGACAGGTCGATCCCCATTTCGTCACCCAACAATGGTGATTTTCTAATCCAATGTGTTTGTCGGGACTGTTGAAGAAGATGATGTTATTTTCATAATAATATTTTGAAAAATGACATTTTGCGATTGAAAAAAAACGAGGTACTGGATGGGTTACAAACTTTGAAAAAAGGATCGACCATAATTTACCCCATGAATGTTTCAAATGTAATGATGGAGGGGGGAGAGAAAGTTGCAAAGCTAGTGTGGGCCTATTGGTACCAGGCTTGGTCCGGAAAAATTCTAATGGGCTATAGCCAAAACCTGACTTAGGTTCAAACTCGGTTAAGCCGAACGGGGAACGAGTTTGATCCAAAAAGGTCATAACCAAATCAGGTCCTTAAACCATTTTGTCAAACAGGGCCTAAATGCTTGAAGGAAAAACTTTTAAGACAATTACATACATTTTTGGAAAAATTGTGGGTCGTTCCACCTTTTGAAGTTTATAATCTAAATCATCTTCTTTTTTCCAAGTAGGAAAAGTTTCTTTTGGGAGAAAATTGACTACGATATCTTTAATGAACCGAAGGCACGTTACGAAGGTTAAATTTTGCACCGCAATACATCAATTTTATTGTATCATTTTTTGCACCGCGATAAAATACATTTTGTACCGCGATGAAACAATTTTTGAACTGCGATACATAAGTCCTTATTACCTAATCCAAATTTGCATCGCGATGAAACACTTTTTGCAACGTGATGAAACAATTTTTCAACTGCGATGAAACAATTTTCGAATCGCGATACATAAGTCTTAATTTCCTAATCCGAATTTTCACCGCGATGAAACACTTTTGCACCGCGATGAAACAATTTTTAAACCGCGATACATAAGTCTTAGTTATATATCCGATTTTGAACCGCGATAGATAAAATATTATCTAATCCATTTGTGCACCACGATACAAAATGATAATGAATTAGAACACTTCATCCACTTTCTTCTTCCATCTCCTCCGTCGTAAGCCTTCCTCTTCCTCCTCTTTTTCCGCCTTCGTTCCAACTAAAAAATCATTCAACCCAGCACAAATTCATTACAGTTTCGTATTTCATTAATAAAAAATGATGATTTTCGAATCCAAAGTGTGTTGCCGAAACAGTTGAAGGAGACGATGACATTTTTGGAACAATATTTTGAAAAGTGGTCTTTTACGGTTGAAAAAAAGAATGGTGGACTTATGCAGTTACAACATTTGAAAAAAGAGATTGGCTATAATTTTACCCTATATTTTTTTGTGATAACCGGGCAGCTCCTATGCGATAATATTATAACCTCTCCAGTACACTTTCTTTTTATTCAACCGCTAAAGTACATTTTTAGGGGTAAAAAGTCGAAGATACCCTTAATTAATAAAAGACACACACAAAGTCACTACCCAAATATGAGCATCGCAATGAAAAAATTGGGCATCGCTCAAAAATTTGGGCATCGCAATGCAAAAGTCACTGCCCAAATTTGCGACGCCAAATTTTGCATTACTATGAGGGTATTTTTCTCTTGTCAGTTATCTTGAAAAATGATTTGATCCATGCCAACTTTAGGTTTGGGTTCTTATTTATTTTCTTACGTAACTCTGTTTCTATTTCACCTTCTCTTTAACATTTGAAAAGCAATGAAGAATCAGTCTCCACACACACACACCCTTTCTTACTTGTTTGAACATCAAAATGCATGTAAAAAAAAAAAGAAACAGATACACCTAATTAATCTACACCTAAGGCCTTGCTGAAACTATTCGAATAACCAAACGTAGGCCTCTTGAAAATCGCAGGTACCTTGTGTTCAGTCCTAAGGTTGCTAGTGGTCCGCAAGCTTGCTTAGCGTTGGAGACTCTTCGAATTCATATTTTACAGCCTCTTCCTCGTGTAGGGAAATAGATTCGGTGGATTCCTCCGATTATCAATGGGTATAAACTCAATACTAATGGCTCGTCCAAGAATGGTTTATGTGCATGTGGTGGGTTGTTAGGGATTCGCATGGGGCTTTTATTTTGAATTTTTCCAATTATTATGGTGCAGGATTAGGGGTGGCAATTCGTATTGTCATGTCATGTTCGTGTCTCATGATCATATTTTCATATTATCTATTTTATTGGATTATAAATATAGCAGTAAATATTATTTTCAATATATTAACAATTTCGTGTCCTTCATGTCGTGTTTCGTGTTGTGTCGTGTCGTGCTGGACTTATCGTGTCATTTGTCTCTGTAATCGTGTTTTATAATCGTGTCGTGCTGGTTCGTGCTATCGTGTCGTGCCAGTCATTGCCACCCCTAGGCAGGATCCAATATGAAGGCATAGATTTTTGCTCTCCGGGATGGTTTGGTTTTATGTCGTCGATTGGGCTTGGAGAAAATGGAGGTGGAGTCGGATTCTAAGGTGGCAGTTGATGTTTTAATCCATGACTATACGGGCCCTTGGGAATATACTTACGAGCTCCGCACATGTCGCTCTTTGCTCTTTGGCTTTGTCTTAAGTCATGTTTTTCGAGAACATAATAAAGTGGCTGATCAGCTTGCTGCAGAGGCCCATGCATACCAGGTTTTTTAAATATGTTGATCAGTTTGTCTCCCTTTCTAGGGAGACAAAGCATTTGTTGCAGATGGATTCTTATGGTTTTTATAATTTTCGTAGTATTCATGTTTAGTTTATTTGATAGCTTTAGCTTTTGTGATATTAATCTTCCTTTTCGAAGTCAGGCTCCTCCGTCCTCCCATTATAAGGGCAAGGCTGGTTGTTCCCCTCAAGTTTGTACTTTAACTTTCTTTATCAATAATATCTAGCAGGGTGCCGCCCCTGTTTCAAAAAAAAAAAAACACATGTACCTCTACATCTCCTTAGAGCATTTTAATCGTATCCAAAATGATAGGCAACGACGCTTACATCATAGGCAATACATTAGAGGCAGGTCTGGAAACTAAGCATCATAGGATTGTGCGCATAGATAAGAGCAAGTGAAGATTTACCCAAGGAAAAGGTATGTTTAAAACACCTATCGATTCTTTTTTCCCTTGAATTTTTCATTCAATTCGGCTTTTGCCTCTTTGAATTTGAAATGTTTTTTTACTGGTTTTGACTGAAGTCTGAGGAATAAATACGGGGGTCTGTGTTTGTGTGTGACAAATCAGAAGCTTGAGAGAGTGGGCTACGTTTATTAACTTGCCAAAATCAATAATAGTTTGAGAATATCCATGCATGTTCACTACTCTCCTTAGTAAATGGAAATCTATAAGCTCTGATGGAAACGGAGGACAGAAATCGAAGAAAGAGAAGTCGAAGTAGAGAAAGCGTTGGATGAGGCTCATTCGGATAGCCAGATCTGAAGAAGAAGACATGCAATATTGGAAATTTTTTATAAAAGTAGACTTATGCGGTTGAAAAAAAAAAGACGATAGTGGAGCGGTTACAATTTCAGGAAAAGGGACCGACCCGCAATTATTCATACAAGATCTTCATGCCCGTGCCTATGACACAATGCTAGTATATCTGATTTCGTCAATTGAAACGTCAATGTCTAAATAGAAGGTGCGATTTTAAAAAATGTTACAGTTGAGGGGTACATTACTTCAAGTGGTAATTGAGAAGTGCTATTCGAACTCGACCCATAGTTGAGGGGGGTTATTTGTAAGGAGTTATATGTAACTGACCTATGAACGTTTGATTTTGCGACGGAATCAACCCCCATGGTCAGATAGTCTCAGTCAATCAATTGAGCTTTATTGTGAGATTATATTAATGTAAGGTTGATGTTTCAGAAGGGGTAATGGTTTAGAAAATTAATCTCAAGGTGTGACTGCTCATAATATTAATTGTAGGGGGTGACTTTGTAACAGGATGAGAGAAAATAGAGAGTTAAAAGTGGATAACTACTCTCACACATGTGAATGTGAGAATGAATCTCAACCATTAAATTTTTAAAGATAAATTTAATTTCAACCTCTAAATAGCTTTAGTCAATTGCACATGTATAAGAATGAGCTCTACTGTAATATATATATATATATATATATATATATATATATATATATATATATATATATATATTTTTTTTTTTTTTTGTAAGACGGATCTTCCTTATACGATCCACCGTATGTTGGTGGATTGAATTGTAAGAGATTGTGAATTAAAATTCATAAGACTGTCTTAATGAGACTTACTAATGCTAGAAATATGCTTGAAAAAAAGTCTTGTCTAATACTCCCTCTGTTCGGGGAAAAACGTCTCCGTCTGAAAGTTAAACTTTTTTTAAAAAAAAATAAAATATATATATATATATATATATATATATATATATATATATATATATATATATAATTTTTTGAGTAGCTCATTAATAATAAAATGACATTTTTATAACTTAATTTTTGAAAATGAGCTTTTTAAGTAAAACGTCTAAAAATAGAATAGTAGAACCTTTTGCTCGCAACGAAGGGAGTATCAAACCCTAATTTACTAAATAACGCAGTATTGAATTGCAAATTACTATATTTCCCTTCACTCGTTTTCTTTTTTTAATTGAACTTTTATTAAAAAAAAAAAAGATATATTAAGAATTCATGGATGGTCAACCGATTCGGTTCACCATGAATTTTCAATTTAAAAAAAATCTGAAATTCAAGGTTAAATTTAATTTATGTGAAAAAACATTTTATTTTTATATGTTGAATAGAAAGAAAATTTAAGAAATAACTTAAATAATCAGAATAAGTTTGGAATCTATATTGTGCTGTTAAAAGTTATGGATTTCAAATTTAGAAAATAAGCATACTTAAAAGGTATTCCCGCTATTTTCAAATTATCGTCGTTATTTCTTTTTTTTGTTAGTTTTAAAAATATTTGTATCATTTTACCCTTTCTTTTTCTACATATTTTAATTATGGTCACATGTTAAAGGACATTAAAAAAACATACACATTTTACTAATATTTATAATACAATCAATTATTTTTTCTTTAAAATGATAATGAATCAGACAATGTCCTCCACTTTCTTCATCCATCTCCTTGGCCATATGCCTTCTTCTTCCATCTTCTCCGTCATAAGCCTTCTTTTTCCTCCTCCGTCTTCGTCCCTCTAAAAAATCCTTCAACCAGCACATATCCCTTATAGTTTAGTATTTCATGAATAAAAAGAAACGTTTACCTTTCGAGGACGTTGCCCCCAAAACCTCATGAAGGAGAGCTTCCCCCTCGACCCCTGTAACCTGACCGGACAAATCGATCCCCGTTTCGTCGCCCAACAATGATGATTTTTTAATCCAATGTGCTTATCAGAGCAGTTGAAGAAGACGATGTCATTTTCAGAATAATATTTTGAAAAATGACATTTTGCGGTTGAAAAAAAAAAAACAAGGTACTGGATGGATTACAAATTCTGAAAAAAAGACCGGCCATAATTTACCCCATGAATGTTTCAAATGTAATGATGGAGGGGGGAGAGAAAAGTTGCAAAGGTAGTGAGGGCCTATTGGTACCAGGCAAGGTCTGGAAAAATTCTAATGGGCCAAAACCTGATTTTTGGTTCAAACTCGGTTAAGCCGAACGGTGAACGGGCAATGAGTTTGATCCAAAAACGTCATAACCAAATCAGGTCCTTAAACCATTTTATCAAACAGGGCCTAAATGCTTGAAGGAAAAACTTGTAAGACAATTACATATATTTTAAGAAAAATTGTGGGTCGTTCCACCTTTTGAAATTTATAACCACTAAATTATTTTCTTTTTTTTCAAGTGGAAAAAGTTTTTTTTGAGAGAAAAATGACTACGATACCCTTAATGAATTGAAGACGCGCTACGGAGGTTAAATTTTGCACCACGATACATCAATTTTTTGTATCATTTTTTGCACCGCGATGAAATAATTGTTTAACCGCGATACATAAGTCTTTATTACCTAATCCAAATTTACATCGCGTTGAAACACTTTTTGCACCACGATGAAACATTTTTTCAACTGCGATGAAACAATTTTTGAACCGCGATACATAAGTCTTAATTACATAATCCAAATTTTCACCGCGATGAAACAATTTTTGAACCGCGATACATAAGTCTTAGTTACATATCCAATTTTGAACCGCGATACATAAAATATTATCTAATCCATTTGTGCACCACGATACAAAATGATAATGAATTAGAACACATCCTCCACCTTCTTCTTCCATCTCCTCTGTCGTAAACCTTCATCTTCCTCCTCCTTTTCCGCCTTCATCTCAACTAAAAAATCATTCAACCCAGCACAAATTCATTACAGTTTCATATTTCATTAATAAAAAATGATGATTTTTCGAATATAAAGTGTGTTGTCGAAACTGTTAAAGGAGACGATGACATTTTTGTAGTAATATTTTGAAAAGTGGGCTTTTTACGGTTGAAAAAAAGAATGGTAGACTTTTGCGGATACAACATTTGAAAAAAGGGACCGGCCATAATTTTACCCTATATTTTTTTGTGATAACCGAGCAGGTCCCATGCGATAATATTATAACCTATCCAGTACACTTTCTTTTTATTCAACCGCTAATGTATACTTTTAGGGGTAAAAAGTCGAAGATACCCTTAATTAATAAAAGACACGCACAAAGCCACTGCCCAAATCTGGGCATCGCAATGAAAAAATTGGGCATCGCTCAAAAATTTAGGCATCACAATGCAAAAGCCACTACCCAAATTTGCGACGCCAGATTTTGCATTGCTATGAGGGTATTTTTCTCATGTCATTTATCTTGAAAAATGATTTGATCCATGCCAACTTTAGGTTTGGGTTCTTATTTATTTTCTTACTTAACTCTGTTTATATTTCACCTTTTCTTGAACATTTGAAAAACAATGAAGAATCGGTCTCCACACACACACACACACACACACACACATACACCCTTTCTTACTTGTTTGAACATTAAAATGCATGTAAAAAAGGAAGAAAAAGAAACAGATACACCTAATTAATCTGCACCTAAGGCCTTGCTGAAACTATTCGAATAACCAAACGTAGGCTTCTTGAAAATCACAGGTACCTTGTGTTCAGTCCTAAGGGTGCTAGTGGTCCGCGAGCTTCCTTAGCGTTGGAGACTCTTTGAATTCATATTTTACAGCCTCCTCCTTTTATAGGGAAATAGATTCGGTGGATTCCTCCGGTTATCAATGGGTATAAACTCAATACCGATGGCTCGTCCAAGAATGGTTTATGTGCTTGTGGTGGGTTGTTAGGGATTCGCATGGGGTTTTTCATTCAGCTTTTTCCAATTATTATGGGGCAGGATCCAATATAAAGGCATAAATTTTTGCTCTCTGGGATGGTTCAGTTTTATGTCGCCGCTAGGGCTTGGAGAAAATGGAGGTGGAGTCGGATTATAAGGTGGCAGTTGATGTTTTAATCGATGACTATACGGACCCTTGGGAATATACTTATGAGCTCCGCACGTGTCGTTCTTTGCTCTCTGGCTTTGTCTTATGTTTTTCGAGAACAGAATAAAGTGGCTGGTCAGCTTGCTGCCAAGGCCCATGCACACCAGGTTTTTAAATATGTTGATCAGTTTGTCTCCCTCTCTAGGGAGACGAAGCATTTGTTGCAGATGGATTCTTACGGTTTTTATAATTTTCGTAGTATTCATGTTTAGTTTATTTGATATCTTTAGCTTTTGTGATATTAATCTTTCTTTTCGAAGTCAGACTTCTCCGTCCCCCATTATAAGGGCAAGGTTGGTTGTCCCCCTCAAGTTTTTACTTTAACTTTCTTTATTAATAATATCTAGCAGCGTGCTGCCCCTGTTTCCAAAAAAAAAAAAAAAAAAACACAAGTACCTCTATATCTCCTTAGAGCATTTTAATCGCACCCAAAATGGTAGGCAACGACGCTCACATCATAGGTAATACATCAGAGGCTGGTCTGGAAACTAACCATCATAGGAGTGTCCGCATAGATAAGAGTCATTGTTGTAATGTACTCTCATGTTCGAATTTTGCACACACTCAACATTTTGTTTGACTCCAAAATTTAAGCAGAACAGAGCAAGTGAAGATTTACTCAAGGAAAAGGTATGTTAAAAACACCCATCGATTTTTTGCCCTTAAATTTTTCACTCAATTCGGCTTTTGCCTCTTTGAATTCAAAAGGTTTTTTATTGGATTTGATTGAAGTCTGAGGAATAAAGATGGGGGTCTGTGTTTGTGTGTGTCAAATCAGAAGCTTGAGAGAGTGAGCTACGTTTATTAACTTGCCAAAATCAAGAATAGTTTGAGAATTTCCATGCATGTTCAATACTGTCCTTAGTAAATGGAAAGCTATAAGCTCTGATGGAAACGGAGGACAAAAATCGAAGAAGGAAAAGTCGAAGGAGAGAAAGCATTGGATGAGGCTCAGTCGGATAGCCAGATCTGAAGAAGAAGACGGACAATATTGGAATTTTTTTATAAAAGTGGACTTATTCGGTTGAAAAAAAAAATGACGATAGTGGAGCGGTTACAATTTCAGGAAAGGGGACCGACCCGCAATTATTCCTATATTTTTTGTAAGACGAATCTTCCTTATACGATCCACCATATGTTGGTGGGTTGAACTATGAGAAATTGTGAATTAAAATTCATAAAACTGTCTTACATGAGACCTACTAATGCTAGAAATATGCTTGAAAAAAAGTCTTGTCTAATACTCCCTCCGCTCGGGGAAAAATTTCTTAGTCTGAAAGTTAAAAAAGTTTTAAAAAATGATTTTTGAGTAGCTTATTAATAATAAAATGATATTTTTATAATTTAATTTTTGAAAATGAGTTTTTTAAGTGAAACATCTAAAAATAGAATAGTAGAACAATTTGCTTGCAACTGAGGGAGTATCAAACCCAAATTTACTAAATAACGCAATATTGAATGGAAAATTACTATATTTCCCTTCACTCGTTTTCTTTTTTTAATTGAACTTTCATTTAAAAAAAAAAAGATATTTTAAGAATTCATGGACGGTCAACCGATTCGGTTCACCATGAATTTTCAATTTAAAAAAAAAACTGAAATTCAAGGTTAAATTTAATTTATGTGAAAAAATAACATTTTATTTTTATATGTTGAATAGAAAGAAATTTAAGAAATAACTTAAATAATTAGAATAAGTTTGGAATCTATATTGTGTTGTTAAAATTTATGGATTTCAAATTTAGAAAATAAGCATACTTAAAAACCTTAAAAAGTACTCCCTCTGTTTTCAAATTATCATCATCATTTTTTTTTCGTCAGTTCTAAAAATATTTATATCATTTTACATTTGTTTTTTCTATCTATTTTAATTATGTTCACATGTTCAATGGCATTAAAAAAACCCACACATTTTATTAATATTTATAATACAATCAATTATTTTTTTTTTAACGGTGCGCCAGTCAAAAAAAACGATAATTTAAAAATAGAGGGAGTATATGAATAACAATTTTGGTTTTTAATAGACGAAGGACAATATGGTAATTTGTCAATCAAAAAGACGATATTTAGTAAAAATTTGTACGTGTGTTTAGCACAATATTAGAGAAATGTAAACCTTATCCTAGTCGAGTGGGCCCCATTGTATTCATTGATAGATGAGCTGTGTATTATGTCATGTTACTCTCTGGCTCCAATGAGAGTAAATACTAGGAGAACTTTGGTGGTACTTATTTCTTTTGCAGTATATATTTATGTTATTAAAATATAGATATAATTGAAGGAGTAAATAAATATCTTTTACATTATCAAAATGATTGTAGGTTATTAATTATTATAGGTTTAATTTTTTAAAATATCATTTTTGACCCGACAACACAGATATTTAAATAGATATTTTTAACATCTCAAAGTGTGTGTCAGTTTTTTTTATTCATCTTCTTGTTTTTAAAAAGTACTTATAATGTTTGACCTGACAACACAGATATTAGGATATTGTGTTATTTTTTAAGGATACTCATGTAGAAATAGACACATTAATTAAAGTGAGAATTATTTCAAGGGTAAAATTATCAAGATAACATTTTGGAAAGAAAAAATATTAGAAAGTGGACTTTTTTTAAACGGCGTAAAAGGAAAATATATATGATTTCTTCTTCTAAGAATAGCAAGACTATTATTTTGGGGATAACGGGTCGGTTCACTTTGATAAGTTTTCAATCGCTACAGTATTTTATATTGTTATTTAACCGGAAAAAATCACTCTTTGGGACAAAAAGACTACGATAGTCTTAATGAGTCTGAGACACATTACGGATCACTCACTCAAATGTATTGCGTTGCATCAATTTTAATTCATAATCCAATTTTACATCGCGTTGCAAAATCATAATGAATGACATTTGTTTCCTTCGTTTTTTTCTTCATTTTCCTCTGTCGTAAGTTTTCTTCTTTTTGCTCAACAATCGTGATTTTTGAACTCTAAAATATCGGTCAGAGTTGTGGAAAAAGACGATCTGTTTATTTTAAAAACAATATTTCAAAAAAGAGTTTTAGTTATTAAAAAAAGAATATATGGGGATTGTAAAAAAAATATTTGGAAAAAGATATCGCTAGTAATTTCTCCTATTATTTTTTAATAAAAGTTATGAAGTTGATTTTGGGCTACTTTGGTCATACATATTAATGAATGTCTGTCCTTAGTATACTATTGCAAGAGTACGTTCACATCATAACGTGAATTCACTAACTTTAATAAAAACTAACACTCATTTTCAAACTATTTTTTATTGAAAATGACCACTCAATTTGTCATTGATAGGGTCACTTGATACAAATAATACTCTCTTCATTCCGGATAAAAAGTTCCGGTTTAAAAATTAATTTTTTTGAAAAAAATACATTTTTAATAATTTATTATTAATAAAATCATATTTTTATGCCTAAATTTTTTTAAATGAACTTTTTAAATAAAACATCATAAAATATAATACTAAACTCTTTATCCGAAACAAAGGACTACTCGACAACTATTGATTTGTTTTAAAGTCAGTAAATCCCTATCTATAGTTTCTAATCAATCAACTTGATCTATAATTTAACCTTTTATATTATTAAACCACGACGGCTGAAAAAAATTTACTCCTTCCGTCCTAAATTATTGTCCTTTTTTTTTTTTCGTTCGTTTCAGAATAATTGTTTTATTTGAAACTTTTTTTTAGGATAATATTTTTATCGCTTTACATTTACTTTTTCATCTTATTTTAATTATGTGTCATATACACATAGGTTTTAAAGTAACACATCAAAATAATATCAATAATCCAATCAAATGTATTTTATTAAACTGTACGCCAAGCCTACTAAAACGATAATTTAGGGACGGAGGGCGTACTTTCGTATTCACTTTTCTTTTTTTGTTTGTTCTTGAAAAATACTTTTAATGCAAATGAAAAAAAAAAGTACAAATAAGTAAAGCTATATTTTATTTATAAAGAAATTTGTTAAAGTAAATTTTTTAGAACAAAGTGAAGGTTATAAAAGTAGGTTTCCTGTGAGATCGTCTTATGGATCTTAATTCTTAAGAGTGAGCTTCACTCTCTAATAATACCACCCACGAACACACGATGAATCAGATCAAGAGTATCCGTCTTACATAAAATCATCTTACCTAAGTTTTTTGTCATATTATAGAGTGAATTTAAAAAAAAAAAAAATGGATTGTACCATGGGGATGGGAGTAGCATTTTAACTTCTCACACCGAAAGATGAAGAAGTTCACATGTTTCCCCTCCCTTGTCTGGCTTTACAACCCATTTAACCTCTCTAAACAGTAGCAAGAATTTCGTGACAGTGTGACATCTCTTAAAAAGAGAAAGAACTTAATTAGGTATCTTTAATTTCCAACTCCCTCCCTTTAGTCCTTTTACCACCTATTTTTTTCTTTGGTTTGAGGTTATAGACACTTTGTATTTTTTTTTATTGGGTTAATAAGGTGATTCGTTCGAGACAATTTATATATGTATTAATTTTATCTTTCTCTAGCAAATTCGAGGACGCAACCTAGCCTGGCCGCCTGGCCCATGATTTATGACTTTAGACTCTCTGTTTGTACCACTATGTGTGTCTTTCCTTGTGTCATCGACTAAATCAGAACACAAACTAGGTGCATGTGTAAACTAATTGTTCTGATTTATGTAGTTGGTGGTCTAAGGAAGGTTACACGTACACTAGCTAGTGTCACAGAGGATCTGAACACTCGTCTTATGCATTTAGAAATTAGGTTTAAGATATTGGCGACAAGAATCAAACTAAGGTGAATTGTCTTGAAAGCAAATACAACTATCATTCGACTATAAGTAGATCTCATGTAATACTGTGTTATGGATATTAATTCATAAGACGAACTCTCACTTTCTCACAATTCAACCCACCAATACACAGTCAACACCGGCCATGGGACGGCTCTAGGGGGTGTCTGGAGGGGCGACCGCCATGGGCCCCCAATTTTTTGGGCACCAAATATTTGGGTACTACCTTATATTTAGTGTGTGTGTATATATATATATATAGTTTCAATAAGGTTTATAATTGATTGCATTTACCTGATGGTTAAAACACCCGTGATTTAAGCTAGAGGTCTAGATTTTAATCCTGTGTTTTTACGTGTTTTAGTCTGTTACATGTTTTTAGTCAGTGAACTATATATAACTTATAACGTGTTGATAATTTTATTGTAGAGTAGGTAACCAAATGGTTAACATACTTGGTAGATAGATTGTGAGCGATCTTGAGCTTAATTTTTGCTATAAACTTTCTACTTTTTCCCAATATTTTAAATGATTTCATTTTTATAAATGCTCCCTCTTTATTATTTTGGCCATGAGCCTCTCGAAACTCAGGGTCGACCCTGTGATACGGTGGGTCGAGTTAAGGAGATCCGTTTTACATAATATACAAGTAAGACTGTCTTTCCTAAATTTTTACCTCCGACTATAGTTAAGGTTATACATAGTGTTTGTTCGCACCGTTTTACTGAAAAAGTTTATATTCCTAATATTATAAGATGAATGATATTACGAGATAAACTTGTGATATTATTACAAGTTTTAGTGTTAGAGTCTAGATGATTAAGTTGATGATGATTTGGAATGTTCATGTCATTATTTAAAAAAGAAAACATATTTGATTTAACACTATAGAGATCATAGAAGATTTGATCTAACGACACTAACACTAGAGCTTGTAATTATACCACAAGCTCTAATTCGTAATATCATATCTCGTGTTATAATTCCTAATATACTTGGGTGTGTTTGACATAGAAGAGGCTGGATTTTGGATTTTCATTTTATAATGATTTACGAGAGAGAAACTCATGGAACTAAAGAGATGGTAAAATTTTTTTTTTGAAAATCACCTGTTCTTGAATCTTGCAAGAAATTAGATTCTTAACATCTCCATCCATCCATCAATCCATCCATCCATCATGCTCAAAGATTTCATCTTTTGAAGATAAACATTTTATGCGAATTACGATTTGATAAAAACTTGGATAAGACGATTTTAAAGATATTTTTTACAAAACGGGTCTTCTTTACTTAACTAATTGTGTGTTGGTGGATTGAACTATAAAGTAGTGGAGCTCTATCTTACGAATAAAGATTTGTAAGACAGTGTTACTAAAGATTTACCCTTACGTTTAACATTCTAACTTTTAATTGTGGCACTCCATTAATGTTTATTTTGCTAGTATCAAATATTTCATTCTCCCTCTTTAATAGAGTATCTTTTTTTAGACCGTTCCAAAAAAACTCCACATACATATAAGACCGTTTTTTTTTTTTATCTGTAAAACAAAACTCCAAAACAAAAGGTAAGTCGGGTAAGAAAAATCCATCTTACAAAAAATATATATAAGACCGTCTTTCTCTTGCTTTTGTCTCAATTTTATAACATTCCCTAGATAATTTTATTCTTTCTTCCTCTTTTTTGAAAGTTTTTAACATGCCCTTTTTATTTGAGAGATAAAAAGTGGAGTGTATAAATTCAATTAATTTAACATCACTAAATTACAAAATATTTAAAAGAATTAAAATTTTGAAACCGGCACTTACTTAAGAGGGGGCGCTTATTTAGAATGAAGGGCTATATATATACCTCCTCCGTTTGCAAAATATTGTCTATTTTAATTCGATACATTATTTAAAAAATAATAATTAACTGTATTATAAATATTTATGAAATATATGATTTTTTAATATCCTTAAATATATTTTCATAATTAAAATAAAGTAAAAAAATAAAAATAAAGTAATAAAAATATATATTTTTAAATAATAATTATTCAAAAAAAAGGAACAATAATTTAAAAACCGAAAGAGTATATAATAAGCACGAATAAGACGTGTGCTTCAAGTTTGTGGGGTCATTATTTCTGTTAGTGACATGCACAAGTAAATTGCAATACATCATTGTCAATGGTAATGGCCATTAAAAATGCTGTTTTTCGCATGCTTTTTTAGGTATCAGTCTATACGAAAGACCAGATACGGTATTACGGATTTTAATTAATAAGTAATATTTTTAGTCTCTTATAATTTAATTTGTAAATACATGATAGATCAGGTAAAGAGAATCTGTCTTACCAAATATGTACGTAAGACTATCTTACTTAAATTTTTATTATTTCGAGATATCCTCACCAGTGTTCTAAAACTCCCCGCCTAGCTCCGCCTAGGCCCCGCCTAGGCGCTAGGCCCCTCTCTACCGCCGCGACTTTCTTAGTTGCCGCCTAATCGACCAAGTCAGCACCTACGTTGCCCGTCAGCCAGATAGATAGAAGAAAGAAGAAGAAAAAAAGATGAAAAAGAAGGGGGCTGTCTCGAGACTCATAATTTAGAATGAGAAGGGATTATGGAGGAAATGTTAGACTGCGTGATTGTAGGGGGCAGTATGTAGGTGGAGTAATATTTTTGTTTTTGTTTTTAGTTTTAAACTTGACTGGTTTATTGCTTTGGGGTTGTTGAGAATTGGGACTAAACGTAGGTTTGTATATTTTTGTTCATTTTACAAATATAGACAAGTGTTTGATAAAATGACAAATATAAAAAAATTAAATTTGTAGTCAATGTGTTTGATCTTTGATGTAAATTATCAAAAAAAATCGTAATTATGTCTTAATTCTAGGCCCCGCCTAGGCCCCGATTATGCCCCGACTAGTCCCCTAGGCGCTAGGCGCTAGTGTGCCGCCTAACGGCCGCCTAACGATTTTTAGAACCTTGATCCTCACCACCGACGAAACAAGACTTTTGTTTGTGCAATGTCATATATAGTTATATACTTCATTCATTCCAAAATAATCATACCCTTTGATTCGACATATTGTTTAAGAAAAAGTAATTGACTGTATTATAAATATTGGTATAATATGTGTAGTTTTCTTTAATATCATTGTACACGTGGTCATAATTAAAATATGTAGAAAAGTAAGGATAAAATGGTAAAAGTGTTTTCGTCAAAATGAAAATTTTGAAAGATGATAATTATTTTTGAACGAATAAAAAATGAAATAATGACTATTGTTTAGGAATAGAGAGAGTATATTTTAAGTGATTAATATTTTTTCACCGACAATTCATTTATTGTACTTCTTCATGCTAATAAACAATAGCTAGCTCGCCCATAATAATAAAATATTATTTCTTTTATTTCTACTTACTTGCTATTACTATAAATTAATATTATTCAATAGGATTAAATAATTATTTGGCCCCTAAACTATCCACAAAATATGCATTTGGTCCCACTATTTTTTTTCGAAATGTGTTTGGTCCTTAAACTCGATTTTTGTTAAGAGATTCCCCTCTTACGGGGTTACCGTTAGTTTTGTCGTTAATTTTTTTTAGAAATCCCAAATTTGCCCTTATGTCATTGGGCATCTTATGAAACCCTAAATTTGGTCTCAGTCTATCCAACTAAATCTGTTACCCTAGTACACGATCTCCCTTGCCTTTCCTCTCTTCATAAAATACCAGATACTCGTTAAACCTTCATTCACTTTTTCCAGCCTACTACACGATCTCCTTCTCTTTTTGCAACTTTTCTTCCTTCTCAATTTTCCCCTCGTTAAACCTCCACTTTCTCTAGTACACCCACATTGAAATAAACGCCACTTCGATCACCACCGAAACGCCCGAAATCAAAGGAATCGAAACCGACCCATTTCTCACCTTCTTGTTCTCTATTAACCCATTGGACATATTCGGATCCAATGGCTTTCTGGGTTGGACAAACCCTAGGTCGGGTTTTGCGATTCCGGCTCCGCACATAGCGTATGTAACGGAAACCCACATAATGCAGGATTGCCAGTAAAGGTTGTGGGCCCCTGGTTCAACAAAGAACCCACCTGAGGTATTTTTCCGATAAGATTATTGTTCTGAAGATCCAAGCTGACAGTTACTGGGAATAGCCCGTAAGACGTTGGAACCACACCAAAAAACGATTGTTAGATAAATTCAAAGTCCCAGCGAGGTGAGTGAGGTTATTCAAAGATTTCGGGTGGGTGCCATTCAAATAATTGCTTGAAAGATCCAAATCGGTGAGGGATTTGAGGAATGTGATTTGATGAGGTACGGGTCCAGAGAGAGAGTTGTGGGAGAGGTCAAGGGAGATTAGACTGGAGGCGTTGAAGAGGTGAACTGGGATGAGATTAGAGAAATTGTTTCTAGAGAGAGATAGGTGTTATAGTGAGAGAAGGGCACCGAGTTCGGAAGGGAGGTAGTCGGTGAGGTTTTTGTTTGAGTGGGAAACGGCAATGTCGCGGTGGTTGTAGGGGTCGCATGTAATTCCGGAGTAGGTTTGGGTTCTTCAGCATCCTCCCTCGTAGTATTCGTCTTCTTCTTTTTCTTTGTACTGATCGGAGTTATGATCAGAGATGGAGATAGCCGGAGCAGTAGACGGTGTGAGCTTGGGAGAGAATGGGGAAGGAAGGTGTAGAACTGAAAGCATGGGTTTGTGGAGAGAATTTGGACCGATTCCCTTTTTCTTTTTTATTTTAAACTACTAACATTACTAAGGGTAAATTTGGAATTTTATAAAAAATTTGACTACAAAACTGATGGTAACCCCGTAAGGGGGTAATCTCTTAGTAAAAATCTACTTTAAGGATCAAACACATTTCAAAAAAAATACAAATACCAAATACATAGTTTGTGGATAATTCAGGGACCAAATAATTATTTAATCATATTCAATAATGTTAACATCAACTTTCTTTTTCCAAACATGAAACGAAGAAACTATAGTCTATATTCATTTTGATTTTGAAAATCTTTAGGGGGGCCCATAGTATAATTTTTTTTCAAAAAATAACCAAACTTAACAAATTATGTGTCGTACTTAGGATTGGTGATTTGATAGGTTAGATCGAAACGGATATCAAGCTGTAGCTCGTTTTAACCCAAAATTAAACGGGTCATCTCATTTTAACTTATATTTTTATCGAAAAACTATATTTATATATCAAAAAAATAATGGGTCGAAATGAGTAACGGATTCGACTCGTTAATTAACTCATTTCGACCCAAAAATTTAACAAATTGGGTATAATCAAGTAATTTTCAAGTCATAAATTAATGTAATTTATATTATAATTATCAGACCTAAGACTCATGCTAATGGAGTTATTTTAAAAGGCGGTAGGGCATGGTTCCTTTTGGCGCTAGAAGTATAAGTACTCTGAAAATACAATAACTTGTAATTAAAAATTTAAAATGTCTTAATTGAGGGGTCAAAACTCTTCCACTTATCTCAACCATCTTGTTTCCTTCTTTTCCTATTATATTCGGATCCACAAGCAACTTATTTTGACTTAGATTTTTAAGGCTCGTTAGTCAATGTGTTCAAGAGGAAAATGAAGAATTGAAGAGAAAAACAAAGAAATCAATTGAGATTCTTTTTTTTAAAGGTCGGAGAGGGACAAATATATTACCCCAATCTTTTTTTTTTTAATATCTTGAAAGATTATAATTATAAATATATGATGTTTTTGGTAAAGCTAGAATAAATGGTGTTTTTGGTGAGACTTTGAACACCCGACCTATCGGTTGAGAGTAGTGATGTATCAGGATGCCTCTGGTAGGACTTGAACACTCGACCTCTCCGTTAAGATAAACGAGCAACTAAATAAAACCTTTGAATAAGATTTAAATAACAACTTTACCTCTGAAAAGATTTAAACACCCGTCTTTTTTATTAAAAGTTATAAAATCCAAAACATTACCAATCTAAGTCAAATAAGTGGTACAGACGAGGGCACAAATCAGTCGACATGGAGTCGAAAATTCTAAACTAATAAAGGGAGCTTTAAAAGCTTTTTTTCTTGTTCTCGTGGCAAAAATCTCACCAAAGCCACATGTATTGTAAGAGTTGACTAGTTTTATTTTGTTTATTTTAAATAGAATTCAATATATTCATCATTTTATAATTGACTTGATTATTACTCTCGTTACAAAAGGAATATAAATTTTAAAGGAAGCTTATTAATCATGCACGATAGTAATATTTCGCCTAACGAAAAAAAAATCGCTTTGCCACCAATTTTTCCGTACTCAAACGAAGCGGGAACCACTTTTAAGGAAGTTTTCTGTATATACAAGAGCTCGAAAACGAAAACTCTTGCTTAACGCAACGAGAGTCCATTCCACTCGAACCGACCCCATGCAGTTGCTAAAAAAGAACTTATTTCTCTTGCAATTATTATTTTTAAAAAAAGAGTAAACTAAATTAAAAGTTTGCCAAACGACTTTTAATATGTTTTATATACATTTATAAGGATAAACACAAGCTATGTCAATTTAAATATTTGGTCCATCAATTGTATTATTAAACTTTTCAAACCATCGTACATTAATATAAATGCATGAGTGCGATGGTTTGGACTTGAGAGAGAATTCAATTAAATTGATAGACCAACTGATTGAATTAGGATGGCTTGGGTTTATTCTTATAAATATATTAAAAATTGGAAGCATTTAAGTAAATGTTTATTTATTTATTTATTTTTGTCAAGCAAAATAAATGCATGAATTCCTCAAATAAAATAATTGAGAGAAATGCATGAGTGCGTAAAGGATTATAGGGTGGCTTAAATTTTACTCCTCCGCCGCTAAATTAATTTCTTATTTTATTTTATTTAGTTAAATTGAATGATTTTCGAATGTAATTTTGACGTGTATTTATTTGAAATTACGAAGAAAAAAAAACGGAATTTGTAGTATGTTAAAGTACTAGAAATCATGTATTTTATGTTATTGAAAAAAAATATGTCAAAATTATATATTTAAAAAAATTCAGTCGAACCAAAAAAAGTCAAATATAAATTTAAGGATCGTAAGGAGTATAAAGGAACTAAAACGCAATAACAAAGTAGAAACACAATTTTCTCAATTAAAGCATAACACATCGACGTTTGGTGTGTTTTATCTTTAGAGTAGATCTCATGTAAAATCATTTAAGGGATGCTAATTTATAAGACGGATGCTCACTCTCTCGCAATTCAGCTCAGTCTAATAATACATGGTAAATGAGGTACATGGGATTTGTTTTACAGAATATACTTGTAAGACCGCTTTGTTTTACTTTTTGTCTTATCGCTATTAAAAGTCTTATGAGCCGTTTGATAATCAGATTTTAGATCGGATATGATTAATAAGTTGAATTTTCAGATACTTGATACTCAAGAGGTAGTTTGGACTAATTAATAATCTGAATTATCCGAATAAGGCATTTATCTTCTCTCTAATTATACTAAAGGAAAGCGTGGTATAATTAGTGTCTTCGCTAAAAAAAACAAAGGGTTTAACATCTTTAATTCTAAAGCTACCCCCAATAAATAATAATGAAATTATTAACAAGGATGCTAATACTACTCAAGTTAATAATAATTATCGATGTCTGATTACCATAGAAGCCCTTATAGTTTTCAATGAGATCAATTACTCCTTGTAGACCCATAGAGCATGAACAATGGCGATCAAAGGATGAATCAAAACGAATCAAATCAAATCTTAAATTACAACGGAGTATCTAAAAAAATCTAATCTAATTCTTATTTGATTTGGTTTGATTCAGATCAATATAGACTACAAATCAAAATCAAATCAAAAAAAATCAAACAAACCATCTGAATCACTAAACTACACTGTTTTTGGCCTTTAAAGACACAAAACGATGGCGTGTAATAGCCAAGAATTCAAAAATGAGCTTGTGGCCGATACCACTAACGCATCCCGCCTGTTGTCCCCTTCCTCCCCTTTCCACATGGCGCCTTGCTAGTGGTCCAAATTTATTTTCCACCTCATTTTTCTTGGTCAATTTTTGGCCAAAAATTATTTTAAAATTTTTTCTCCGAATTAAAGTATATATTTTTACCTATAAATAGAGACTTGGCTTTTATTTGGATATCGAAATATTTTATATGATTTTTTAAAAGTTTTTAGCCATTTTTAAAAAATAAAATAAAATAAATTGAGATAAATATTTTTTTAACAAGTTTTTTTTCTTTTTCCTCCTAAGCGTATGGAATGATTAACCCGGAGACCCTCACAAGCTCCACGCCTACCACCTGCCACCCCATGTGCAAGTAGCATTAGATAAAGATAGCGAGGTATGAAAGGTATTAAATTATGTGCCACTTGTTTATAATGAGTTTTTGAGTTTTGAAT
>CM028380.1:29012952-29054317 GCA_013146195.2 Codonopsis lanceolata
GAAGAATGTTGGGGCCACTTATCAAGGATGGTCAGCGGGGTATTCGGCTCGCAGTTAGGAGAAATGTTGAAGCCTACATTGATGATATGGTGGTCAAGACCAAGGGGCCGACACCACAGAGGACTTGGGGAAACTTTTGCTAATCTCGGGAGGAACAACATGAAGTTGAATCCAGAGCAAATGTGTGTTCGGAATGAAAGGCAAGTTCCTCGGTTTCATAGTTGCGAGGAGGAGTGAGGCAAATCAGAAGATAGAGGCATTAGTTACTATGGCTTCCTCGTTGTGTGGGGCGTGCAGGAGGCTAAATGGCGGGGAGTGATGCTTTAGGAAGATTCATCTCGAGGTCGGCGAGCATTGCTTGCCTTTCTTGAGGTTTTGCGGGGTAATAAAGGGTTTGAATGGACTCTTGAATGCCGAGGAAGCGTTTAAGGAATTGGTGGAGTATTTAGGAAGTCCACCCTTGTTGAAATAGCCGTATTTGGGGAAAAATTGTATGTTTATCGCTACGGCGGCCGTAGCGTATTTGATTAGGGAAGAAGGCAATGTACAAAAGCATGTTTCTAATGTATCAAAGCCCTCAACGATGTAGAGGAAGATATTTTAATCGAGAAAAAATTGGCTTACTCGCTTTGTTCTTCTTTCTCGGAAACTTGAGCTTATTTTTACTCATTCAATTGTTGTGTACAGATTCCCCTGCTTGAAAAGATTTTGCACAAGCGGATACCTACAGTGGGTTACTTACTTGGTCAATTGAGTTAGCAGGTTTGATATCGATCGATTATCGACCACGGCGAGCAATCAAGGCGCAAGCTATACTTGACACTTGTTGAGACAAGCTTTAAGGATACGATGAGGAAATAGAGGTAAAAGCAACATCAGCGAGCAATGCAAGTCAAAAGGGCCGGAATATTCTTTGAGAACTTCATGTTGCGGTTCGGCTAGTCGATTTGGGAGTGGTCTTTGGTTTAGTGTTAGTCCCACGAGCAAGATGTGGAATTGGCGTTGCGTTTCAAATTCCCGGCTTGAACAACGAGGCGAATATGAAGCTTTAATTCTTGGTCTCGAGCTTGCGCAAGACATTGGAGTGCGGAGCGTGGTTGTATATTGTGATTCTCGGTTGGTGGTTAATCAAGTCAAAGGCGACTATGGAGTGCATCACCCGATCTTGGTCGTTATTGTGCGATGGTAAGAGAAATTTTAAAAGATTTCGATTCGGATTTAATAAATTGCTCGGGAGGACAATATGCTGACGGACTATTTATCGAAGATGGTGAGGATGAAATTGATCTTTGCATCCACAGAGTCATGATCGAGCATCACGGAAATTCTGTCGAGAAGGAAGTGGTCATGGACATAGAGCCGGTGCAAAATGTTGGATAGATGATCTTGGCGTACATCGAGCATGGGGTGTTGCACGAAGACAAAAGAAGCTAGAACCGTCGAGAGCGGTCATCTTGTTACATTATCTTAGACAACGTCTGTATCGAAGATCTTATACACGACCTTTGTTGAGGTGTGTTCGTCGAGAAATGGCGGAGGAGGAATCTTGGGCGAAGTGCATGAAAGCAAGTGTGGAGGTCACCACGGCAGCGATCGTTAGGCGAAAGTGTTAGCGGCGGAGTTTTTCTTGGATAACTGCGGCGGGATCGAGATATATGTTAAATCGGCTGCGACAAGTGTCAACGTTATGCGAGATATCCCACGATTGCCATCTGAAGCGGACTCTGTTATCGTCATGGCCATTTGACATGTGGGGAATTGACTTGATTGGTCCTTTTCCGTTGCTCGGTCGAAGTTCAAATATCACGATAGTTTTAGTGGATTACTTCACGAAGTGGGTGGAAGCGAAGCCAGCGACCATAAGCGAGGTGAGCGTCATCGATTTTGTACGAGCACATATGGTGTCGGTTTGGGGTCCATGAGCAATTGTATCGATCATGGGACCGGTTTCGGAGAAAAGTTTACCGGCGCTGAGCGAATGAGGTGAAACATTGGCGGTCATGTGGCGTATCCAGGCAATGGTCGAGGCGGAAAGGCTGCGAATAAACAAGTGCATGTTTTGAAGAGGAATTTGGAAGAAAAATTTGGAAGATGGGTAGGCAGTTGCCTTGACCTTGTGGGCGGTAAGAACAACGATAAGGGGTCAGCAGGAAGCGCTTTTCTTTAGCTTATGGGTGACGGCTATGGCCCCGATGAGATGTATTGCCCACTCATAGGGTATTAAACTACAATGTCGAATCTAACGATGCGGCTCGGCAGCGGATTTGGATTTATTAGAGCGGCTAGAAGCCAAAATGAGAATGGGCCATAAGCAGCGAGCAAAGGCTGCGACAAGCGAGTTCGTGGTCGATCGTTCTTTGTGGGGGGTCCTCAGTAAGATTGAGGCAGGTCATCGGTGAATGGGGGAAGTTGTCACCAAATTGGGAAGGCCCTTTTCGGGTCTCGAGGATCGTTAAAGAGGCACCTACATGTGTGACGAGAGGATGGTGACGAGCTAAAACATCCTTGGCATGCGAGATCATTTAAAGAAATATTATCGGTAATTGGTACTAGTAGTATGTGCTTGTGTATTTTTTCCCATTTGGTGAAAAATGATTATAATGAAGCTTAATGGGGTTTTTTAAGTTGGGATTACTTGAGTTAAATTTTACCTTAGGAACTTCCCTCTTGAGAGCATAAAGGGCTTTATGCTCGAAAGGAAGATCGAGGAGTGGTTTTCCTCGTTAGCTTTCTTTCTTCGGGCATAAAGGGCTTTATGCTCGAAGGGAAAGTTGTTTGAGGAGGTGATGTTTTCCCCAATAATCTATCTTCTTCGAGCATAAATGGCTTTATGCTCGAAGAGATAGTTAGTTTAAGGGAGGTGATGTTTTCCTTAATAATCTATCCATTTGTAAGCATGGAGAGTTTTATGTTCGGGAATGGGCTTACTTCTTTTATACCCGAATAGGAAATATTTCTATCCAGGAAAAAGTCAGATGCAAAAACAACGTTTTTCTAAAGCATGCGGTTGTTTGGTTAGAAAAAAGCAAGCGAAGGACAAATAATACAGAGCGGTAAAAATATCAAATGTTTTGGGACTTAGAGCACGCGGGCTACGAAAGTTTAAGATTCATCAAATGCGATGGGGTTAGCGAGTTGGTGTAGGGTTGTCGCCAGCCTGGTTGGTCGGGCCTTCATTCTCGGCATGTGGGTCGGCTGCTTCATTTTCGGTATTTGGATTGGCTGCTTCGTTGTTGTCTTCCGGGGATGGGAGGAGGCGAGTTACGGTTTCGAGTTTGCGACCATATTTGTGCCATCGGCTTTCGTGATTCTGCGGGCGGAGGGGTCAGTATCCGACCCTTTGCTGAGTGTCGGCTTCGGCCAAGGAGATGAGCTCGTCTGCAGAATCACGGGACTAAGGCATGTCAGGGGCGGGCTTCGGCACGGGGGAGTATTAGTGCGGGTTGCAAGTTGTTCGAGTCGAACTCAAGACCGCTACAAGCCAATTGTCGCGAGAATATGGTTAACCCCCTGTAAGAAAAAAGGATACGCCTCTTCTTCGACAGCGGCAGCAAAGTCTTCTGAGTTCTTGTATTCGGTGATAAGATTCTCCTTTTGAACGCGGGCTTGTACCAGTTCAGTTTTCAATTTGTTCTCCACGGCCAGTAGCATCTTTCTTCACTTTTTCTAGCTCGTTGGTTCTTCCATGAGATCCTTCCTCACTTGGGTGATGTTGTTGAGAACCTCTCTTGGATTTCTTGGAAAAGGTGAGGTGAGCATCGAGGATCCTTTTCTCTCTTCCGGCTTGGAGATCTCGGTAACTTTGGAGGTCGGGCTTTCCTCGCTTTCCTTGACTCGGCCCTCGGTGAGTTGACTTGCTCTTCAAGGCATTCTTCTACTTTGAGGCGGTTGGAGGTCTTGACATTGTCGATAAGTCGATCGAAAGCTCGTCTTGGTGGCCATCTGAAGCGAAAAAATAAACCAAGTTAGAAGTGAAAGAGGTGTGAGCGAGGACGAGGCGAAGTGAGTTACCTCGGTCATGCATTCAGATCTCCCACCCGGGATGGCGAGTTCGGTGCTCCTTCGCTGATACGGTATGCTTGAGTCTTTTTAGCATCCCAGCAGGAGCTAGCGGCGTGGCCGCCTCTCTTGTTGGTGTTTATATTAGCTAGATCGAACGACCCAATTTCGGCAATCAATTTGGTTGCTAGTTCGCGACTTTACGGCATGTCAAAATTGTCTCTACGGATGGGTGCTCGGGAACTAGAGGCTTGGCGGAGATCGCTCGTCGAGTTTCGATCGAGTTCTTCTTTCGAGGCGAAGTGGGAAGAGGCCTTTTTGATTCTTTGTTGAGTTTGTTCTTTGAGGTGGCGGTTGTTGATCTTTGGGGTTGTTGTTGTGGTTGTTGTTGTGGTTTGGATGTGTGCGGGAGGCTTGGTTGGCGGGGGCGGTGGTGTGTGAGAGTAATGGCTGGCTGTTTTGACCTCGTCTTGGCCGGGGATAAATTGCAGCTCGCCGTAATATTGGGAGATCGAAGTTAGGGGCGGTCCGATCAAGACCCAGTCTTGCGCACTTTCCATCTTTCAGAAGTCTTCGAAAGTTTTTGCAGGGGTTCTCACTCTCGGAAGGCTTGTTTATCATATTTGGCAATGGCTAAGTTATTTAGATAAGGGCAAAGAGCCCGGCCTACACGGGATTCTACTAGCAAGGTTTCGCGTCGGGCATCCACTTTGTTAGGGTTTTCGAGAAGTTTGAATAATTGGGGTTTGGCGACCGAGAGATGCGCCGGTTTCTTATCGATAGAAAAAAGAAAGAATTTTCGAAAGAGTTCCATGCTCGGTTCAAAACTAAAAGTAAGTTGAGGCCACGATGTGAAATTAAAAACCTAGCGTGGTTAAGGTTAAATTCTGGGAAGGCGTTGTTCACGATAAGGAATTCAGCGAAGAAAGGGTCTACAGGTAAGCGGAGACCAACTAAGAAGAAATCAAAATAGAAGACCATCCGGTCTCCTTGAAAGTTGTGGCCGGCGTCAAGGTTCAAGTCGAAGGCCCTAACTCGATAATTCTTGGGGTCCATACCCAAGGAGTAAAACCAGGTTGAAACCTCATCCTCGCTTTGTAGGTCATCCCAGGAAATGAAAGGTGTGTTAGTTGAGGCAGCTTGTTGGCCTCGGTCCTGCTCGGTTGGATCGGTTAAAATCAGGGGATTTTCGGTAGCTTGTTCGACATTGCGTGGGAGCGTTCGGGAAGGCCTCCGTCGAACAAGTGGGGGAACCTCTCGTTCAGTTGCTTCCGAGCTGGAGGGGGAGGCAGAAGATTCAATTTGTTCCTGGGTAGCTCCATGATCATAAGCTCGACCTTCGATCTCGGAGGGCGTTCTACCGTCAGAAGACATCCTACAGTAATCGAGGAACACGGGTTAAACCCTGCTTGAGGGAAAAAAGGAAATTAATTGAAAACTCGTGGCAAGCTAGGGTTTAACCAGTAAACCAATGCGGCACCGGGTCAACGTTTCCTCGATTTCTGGGTGAAGGTAGTTTTGGGGATGGAAGGAGTTTGATACAAGAACATCAAAGACATGAAATTCAAAGAAAGTTTTGGCAAAGAAAAGGGGGCAGGGAAACTTTGGATTCGACAGTTAACCAGAAGAATACGCAAATCAGGGCATAATAAGCAGTAAAAGTGAAGGAAGAATACCTGTATTGAGAATGTTCGAAGTCTTTAAAGCAGATGAAGATTTGGTCTGAGTCCAGGAACTTGGTGCGATTGTATGCGATAGGATCGATTTCTGTTGGCAGAATGGTAAGAATTTGGGGAATGCGAAAGTTTGGAATGAAAACGGTTCTTGGCTTTTTAAAGGAAACCGTCGGTTGAAAGAAATTTCATTATTAAGGTGCAGTAACCGAAGTCAAAATGACGGCGTAGCACTTAATGCAGTCATGGAGAAGCGCGCCTGTCTTTTCATAGACTGACGGCTGGTGGTTCAATTTCCCTGGGCACAGATACCTAAAAAAGAGTTTATGAGCAACCGTGCATCTAGGTTTTTGTGTCTGAATTATTTGGACCGTGGAATTTAGTAACTCTAGAAAAATATCTTTCCAATTTCTTAGGCTCCTCCTCGTCACGAGTATGAATACTCAGTGAGGCAAGGAGTAGGGGGCTACTGAGCTAACCGGCCCAACAAGCCCAGCAGGCCCGAGTTAAAGAGCCGCATGCAAAGTAGGTCAGTGACATCCGAGCAGGCGAGCAGGCTGTTGAGCCGTGTTAAGGTACCCTCACAGTGGGGGCTTAATCAGCGAGCAAGGTTGAGGAGCGAGCATGATTTATTATGCTCGTCCGTGAAAGAGCTGACAGTATTCGAAGTTATCTATATTTGGGCAAGACTGTTTGTTAAAAGCTGAGGACGGTTATGTCCGGGAAATCCTCCAATCGAAACGTTCCCATTAATGGGTTAGTTATTACGCCTATCATTAAAGGCCATGAAGATCATGGGCAGTTAATGGCATTCATGGGCAGTTAATAACGGTTATTGACAGTTAAGCCTCCCGGTAAATATAAAAGCAAGGCAGAATGTGATGAAAGGTATGCGCAATCTTATTCTCTAGCCTAAACTCTGCCAAATTGTTAACTCTCTTGTGCTAATTCACACGCCGGAGGGCTTTTGCAGGGAGTGCCCCTGCCCAGTTCACGTTTGTTCTTTTGTGTTTCAGAGTTGGGCTCAGAGGATCTACAAACACGTTGAAAGCCAGGTGTTGAGATTGGGTTGTTTAGTGGGTCCAGATTATCTTGGACGCATCAATATATATATATATATATATATATATATATATATATATATATATATATATATATACATATATACATATATATATATATATACATATATACATATATATATATATATACATATATACATATATATATATATATATACATACTAAATATAAGGTAGTACCCAAATATTTGGGGCCTAAAAAATTGGGGGCCCGTGGCGGTCGCCCCTCCAGACACCCCCTAGAGTCGTCCCATGGCCGATTCTGACCGTGTATTGGTGGGTTGAATTGTGAAAAAGTGAGAGTTCGTCTTATGAATTAATATCTGTAACACAGTATTACATGAGACCTACTTATAGTCGAATGATAGTTGTATTTGCTTTCACCTTAGTTTGATTCTTGTCGCCAATATCTTAAACCTAATTTCTAAATGCATAAGACGAGTGTTCAGATCCCCTGTAACACTAGCTAGTGTACGTGTAACCTTCTTTAGACCACCAACTACATAAATCAGAACACTTAGTTTACACATGCACCTAGTTTGTGTTCTGATTTAGTCGATGACTCAAGGAAAGACATACATAATGGTACAAACAGAGAATCTAAAATCATAAATCATGGGGCCAGGCGGCCAAGTTAGGTTGCGTCTTCGGATTTTCTAAAGAAAGATAAAATTAATACATGTATAAACTGTCTCAAACGAATCACCTTATTAACCAAATAAAAAAAAAATACAAAGTGTCTATTGTCTATACCCTCAAACCAAAGAAAAAAATAGGTGGTAAAAGGACTAAAGGGAGGGAGTTGGAAATTAAAGATACCTAATTAAGTTCTTTCTCTTTTTAAGAGATGTCACACTGTCACGAAATTCTTGCTACTGTTTAGAGAGGTTAAATGGGTTGTAAAGCCAGACAAGGGAGGGGAAACATGTGAACTTCTTCATCTTTCGGTGTGAGAAGTTAAAATGCTACTCCCATCCCCATGGTACAATCCTTTTTTTTTTATTTTAATTCACTCTATAATATGACAAAAAAAAAAAATTAGGTAAGATGATTTTATGTAAGACAGATACTTTTGATCTAATCTATTGTGTGTTCGTGGGTGATGTTATTAGAGAGTGAAGCTCACTCTTAAAAATTAAGATCCATAAAACAGTCTCACAGAAAACCTACTCAAATAATCTTCACTTTGCTCTAAAAAATTTACTTTAACAAATATTTTTGTAAATAAAATATAGCTTTACTTATTAGTACTTTTTTTTTCATTTGCACTAAAAGTATTTTTCAAGAACAAACAAAAAAGGAAAAGTGAAAACGAAAGTACTCCATCGGTCCCTAAATTATTGTTTTGGTGGATTTGACTCACAGTTTAATAAAATACATTTGACTGGATTATTGATATTAATTTGATGTATAGTTTACTTTAAAACTTATGTGTATATGACATATAATTAAAGTAGGATGAAAAAATAAGGATAAAATGATAAAAGTATTGTCATAAAAAAGAAAGTTTTAAATAAAATACTCCCTCCGTCCCTAAATTAGCATCCTCCTTTCCTTTTTCGTCCGTCCCAAAATAATTGTTCACTTTGAAACTTACCTTTTTAGAACATCACTTTTACCATTTTACCCTTACTTTTTTACCCTACTTTAATTATGGGCCACATACACATGAGCTTTAAAGGAAACTACACATTAAACCAATATTAATAATCCAGTCAAATAGGTTTTCTTAAACAGTGCGTCAAATCAACCAGGACAATAAATTAGAGACGGAGGGAGTAATTATTTTGAAACAAACAAAAAAAATAGGACAATAATTTAAAGACGAAAGGAGTATACTTTTTTTCAGCCGTCGTGGTTTAATAATATAAAAGGTTAAATTATAGATCAAGTTGATTGATTAGAAATTATAGATAGGGATTTACTGACTTTAAAACAAATCAATAGTTGTCAAGCACTCATTTGTTTCGGATAAAGAGTTTAATATTATATTTTGTGATATTTTATTTAAAAAGCTTATTTAAAAAAATTTAGACATAAAAATATGATTTTATTAAAAATAAATTACTAAAAATGTCAATTTTTTTAAAATTTGATTCTCAAACGAAAACTTTTTATCCAGAACGAAAGGTGGGAGTATTATTTGTATCAAGTGACCCTATCAATGACAAATTGAGTGGTCATTTTCAATAAAAAATTGTTTGACAATGAGTGTTAGTTTTTATTAAAGTTAGTGAATTCACGTTATGATGTGAACGTACTCTTGCAATAGTATACTAAGGACAGACATTCATTAATATGTATGACCAAAGTTGCCCAAAATCAACTTCATAACTTTTATTAAAAAATAATAGGAGAAATTACTACCGATATCTTTTTCCAAATATTTTTTTTACAATTCCCATTCTTTTTTTAATAACTACAATTTTTTTTCAAAATATTGTTTTTAAAATAAACATATCGTCTTTTTCTACAGCTCTGACTGATATTTTAGAGTTCAAAAATCACGATTAATGAGTAAGAAGAAAAAGAAAACTTACGATAAAGGAAAATGAAGAAGAAGACGGAGAAAACAAATGTCTGATTCATTATGATTTTGTAGGGCGATGCAACATTGGATTAGGAATTAAAATTGATGCAATGCAATGCATTTGAGTGAGTGATCCGTAACGTGTCTCAGACTCATTAAGATTATCATAGTCTTTTTGTCTCAAAGAGTGATTTTTTCCGATTAAATAAAAACATAAAATACTGTAACGATTGAAAACTTATCAAAATGAACCGACTCATTACCCCAAAAATAATACTCTTGTTGTTCCTAGAAGAAAAAATCATATATATTTTCCTTTTACGCCGTTTTCAAAAAGTCTACTTTCTAATCTTTTCTCTTTCCAAAATGTTATCTTAGTAATTTTACCCTTGAAATAATTCTCACTTTAATTGATGTGTCTATTTCTACATTAGTATTAAAAAAATAACACAATATCCTAATATCTGCGTTGTCATGTCAAACATTATACAGTTCTCTTTAAAAACAAGAAGATGAATAAAAAAAACTGACACTCACTTTGAGATGTAAAAAATATCTGTTTAAATATCTACGTTGTCGGATCAAACATGATATTTTTTTAAAATTGAACGTATAATAATTAATAACCTACAATCATTTTGATAATGTAAAAGATATTTATTTACTCCTTCAATTATATCTATATTTTAATAACATAAATATATACTGCAAAAGAAATAAGTACCACCAAAGTTCTCCTAGTATTTACTCTCATTGGAGCCAGAGAGTAACATGACATAATACACAGCTCATCTATCAATGAATACAATGGGGCCCACTCAACTAGGGTAAGGCTTACATTTCTCTAATATTGTGCTAAATACACGTACCAATTTTTACTAAATATCGTCTTTTTGATTGACAAATTACCATATTGTCCTTCATCTATTAAAAACCAAAATTATTATTCATATACTCCCTCTATTTTCAAATTATCGTTCTCTTTGACTGACACACCGTTAAAGAAAAAATAATTGATTGTATTATAAATATTAGTAAAATGTGTGGGTTTTTTTAATGACATTGAACATGTGAACATAATTAAAAGAGGTAAAAAAAAAAAGCAAATGTAAAATGATACAAATATTTTTAGAACTGACGAAAAGAAAAATGATGATGATAATTTGAAAACAGAGGGAGTACTTTTTAAGGTTTTTAAGTATGCTTATTTTCTAAATTTGAAATCCATAAATTTTAACAACACAATATAGATTCCAAACTTATTCTAATTATTTAAGTTATTTCTTAAATTTCTTTCTATTCAACATATAAAAATAAAATGTTATTTTTTCACATAAATTAAATTTAACCTTGAATTTCAGTTTATTTTTTTTAAATTGAAAATTCATGGTGAACCGAATCGGTTGACCGTCCATGAATTCTTAATGTATCTTTTTAAAAAAAATGAAAGTTCAATTAAAAAAAGAAAACGAGTGAAGGGAAGTGTAGTAATTTGCCATTCAAGACTGCGTTATTTAGTAAATTAGCTAGGGTCTGATACTCTCTTCGTTGCGAGCAAAGGGTTCTATCATTTTATTTTTAGACGTTTTTACTTAAAAAACTTACTTTCAAAAATTAAGTTATAAAAATGTTATTTTATTATTAATGAGCAACTCAAAATATCATTTTTTTTAAAAAAATTTAACTTTCAGACGAAAACGTTTTTCCCCGAACGAAGGAATATTAGATAAGACTTTTTTCTAGCATATTTCTAGCATTAATAGGTCTCATGTAAGACAGTCTTATGGATTTTAATTTATAATCTCTCACAGTTCAACCCACCAATATACGGTGGATCGTATAAGGAAGATCCGTCTTATAAAAAGTATATGAATAATTGCGGGTCAGTCCCCTTTCCTGAAATTGTAACCTCTCCACTATCATCTTTTTTTTCTCAACCGCATAAGTCCACTTTTATAAAAAATTTCCAATATTGCCCGTTTTCTTCTTTAGATCTGGCTATCCGACTGAGCCTTATCCAACGCTTTCTCTACTTCGACTTCTCCTTCTCCTTCTTCGATTTCTGTCCTCTGTTTCCATCAGAGTTTATAGCTTTCCATTTACTAAGGAGAGTATTAAACATGCATGGACATTGTCAAACTATTCTTGTTAAAAATATAAGCCCAATCCATATAAGCCCATTTGGGCCAATTACATTGTTAGCCCATTTACCTTTTGCTTTAGATATAAGTATTTTTGATGTAATAGTTTTAGGCATCTTTTTCATTAATCCAATTCAATAAACTGTTTTCTCTACTTTTCTTTCCTTCTACTGCGTTCTCATCTTATCTCCCTCTCCTCCGGCCACCACCGTCAATGGTGGTGGTTCGGCAACTTCTTCAAGCATTCATTTACCAAATTTAACATGGTATTAGAGCATGAACTGATCCAAAAACTCTTCCGCTTCAATCTCTACATATTTGTTCTCAAACCAAATCTTAACACTATTCTTGATTTTGGCAAGTTAATAAACGTAGCCCATTCTCTCAAGCTTATGATTTGACACACACAAACATAGACCCCCATCTTTATTCCTCAAACTTCAGTCAAAACCAGTAAAAACATATCAAATTCAAAGAAGCAAAAGCCGAATTGAATGAAAAATTCAAGGGAAAAAAGAATCGATGGGTGTTTTTAACATACCTTTTCATTGAGTAAATCTTCACTTGCTTTGTTCTGCTTAAATTTTGGAGTCAAACAAAATGTTGAGTGTGTGCAAAATTCGAACATGAGAGTACATTACAACAATGTATCTTATCTATGTGCACAATCCTATGATGCTTAGTTTCCAGACCTGCCTCTGATGTATTGCCTATGATGTGAGCGTCATTGCCTACCATTTTGAATGCGATTAAAATGCTCTAAGGAGATGTAGAGGTACCTGTGTTTTTTTTTTAGATACAGGGGCAGCACCCTGCTAGATATAATTGATAAAGAAAGTTAAAGTATAATTTGAGGGGAACAACCAGCCTTACCCTTATAATAGGAGGACGGAGGAGCCTGACTTCGAAAATGAAGATTAATATCACAAAAGCTAAAGCTATCAAATAAACTAAACATGAATACTACGAAATTTATAAAACCGTAAGAATCCACCTGCAAAAAATACTTCATCTCCCTAGAGAGGGAGACAAACTGATCAACATATTTAAAAACCTGGTGTGCATGGGCCTTTGCAGCAAGTTGATCAACCACTTTATTCTGTTCTCGAAAAACATGACTTAAGACAAAGCCAAAGAGCAAAGAGCGACACGTGCGGAGCTCATAAGTATATTCCCAAGGGTCCGTATAGTCATGGATTAAAACATCAACTGCTACCTTAGAATCCGATTCCACCTCCATTTTCTCCAAGCCCAAGCGGCGACATAAAACCAAACCATCCCGGAAAGCAAAAATCTTTGCCTTCATATTGAATCCTGCCCCATAATAATTGGAAAAGGCCAAAATAAAAGCCCCATGCGAATCCCTAACAACCCACCACATGCACATAAACCATTCTTGGACGAGCCATCGGTATTAAGTTTATACCCATTGATAACCAGAGGAATCCACCGAATATATTCCCCTATACAAGGAGGAGGCTGTAAAATATGAATTCGAAGAGTCTCCAATGCTAAGCAAGCTCGCGGACCACTAGCAGCCTTAGGACTGAACACAAGGTACCTCTGATTTTAAAGAGGTCTACGTTTGGTTATTCGAATAGTTTCAGCAAGGCTTTAGGTGCAGATTAATTAGGTGTATTTGTTTATTTTTCTTTCTTTTTTTTACATGCATTTTGATGTCCAAACAAGTAAGAAAGGGTGTGTGTGTGTGTGTGTGGAGACTGATTCTTCATTGTTTTTCAAATGTTCAAGAGAAGGTGAAATAGAAACAGAGTTAAGTAAGAAAATAAATAAGAACCCAAACCTAAAGTTGGCATAGATCAAATCATTTTTGAAGATAACTGACATGAGAAAAATACCCTCATAGCAATGCAAAATCTGGCGTCGCAAATTTGGGCAGTGGCTTTTGCATTGCGATGCCCAGATTTGGGCAGTGGCTTTATATGTGTCTTTTATTAATTAAAGGTATCTTCGAATTTTTACCCATAAAAGTGTACTTTAACGGTTGAATAAAAAGAAAGTGTATTGGAGAAGTTATAATATTATCGCATGGGACCGGCCCGGTTATCACTAAAAAATATAGGGTAAAATTATGGTCGTTCCCTTTTTTCAAATGTTGTAATCGCAAAAGTTTATCATTCTTTTTTTTTTCAACTGTAAAAGACCACTTTTAAAAATATTGTTCCAAAAATGTAATCGTCTCCTTCAACAGTTTCGGCAACACACTTTGGATTCGAAAATCATCATTTTTTATTAATGAAATACGAAACTGTAATGAATTTGTACTGGGTTGAATGGTTTTTTAGTTGGGACGAAGGCGGAAAAGGAGGAGGAAAATGAAGGCTTACGACAGAGGAGATGGAAGAAGAAGGTGGAGGCAGTGGCAGACGCAGAAATTTTTCCAACCGGGTGCACAAATTTAATAAAGTTACAAATTATAATTGTCCCCTACGCGTTTTCATACTTTGAAATCGTTTAATTATATCATCATTTGTAACGTTCCTACGCAAATATTTTTCAATAAAGCATACAAGACAATCATTTATAAAGTGATCACAAATTTGGTTTTCGTTTAAAAAATTTCTCCATAATCACTAAACCCAAATTCCTTTAAATCAACCACAATTTGGAAATCTATACAAATAATTTTTTTTTTATCATAAATCAACTACTTAGTCTACTTCAACCCCCAAATTAAAATGCTCTAATTTCAGATTAAATAAATATACATTTCCTACCAAGATATTGAACATATAAATTTAGGAAATAAAATAATATTATCATAATATCAATATATCATCTATCACAAATTCATAAATCACAATTCACAACAATTACATAAATTAAATACTCAATTAGAGCTATTTCAAAATTATGATATTTCAAATTAGGGCTATTTTAAAATAAGGGTTATTAATTTTTTAAAATTTAAATCACAATTATAATTTGTTTTTTTATTTAGGTGGGGGCAAATTGTAGAAATTTGATTCAGGTGGGGGCAAAATTTACAATATAACATATATTTTTTTTAATTCCTTCCCAAAAAAAACCCCAAGTGGGGGCAACTGCCCCTATATTCTTTGCCTTGTGTCCGCCAATGGGTGGAGGACGTGTTCTAATTCAATATCATTTTGTATCGTGGTGCACAAATGAATTAGATAATATTTTATGTATCGCGATTCAAAATCAGATATGTAACTAAGACTTATGTCGATTCAAAAATTGTTTCATTGCGGTGCAAAAGTGTTTCATCACGGTGAAAATTTGGATTAGGTAATTAAGACTTATGTATCGCGATTCGAAAATTGTTTCATCACGTTGCAAAAAGTGTTTCATCGCGATGCAAATTTGGATTAGGTAATAAAGACTTATGTATCGCGGTTCAAAAATTGTTTCATCGCGATACAAAAAGTATTTTATCGCGGTGCAAAAAATGATACAATAAAATTGATGTATCGCAGTGCAAAATTTAACCTCCGTAACGCGCCTTCAGTTCATTAAGTATATCGTAGTCAATTTTCTCCCAAAAGAAACTTTTTCCACTTGAAAAAAAGAAGATAATTTAGATTATAAACTTCAAAAGGTGGAATGACCCACAAATTTTCCAAAAATATATGTAATTGTCTTACAAGTTTTTCCTTCAAGCATTTAGGCCCTGTTTGACAAAATGGTTTAAGGACCTGATTTGGTTATGACCTTTTTGGATCAAACTCGTTCCCCGTTCGACTTAACCGAGTTTGAACCAAAAGTCAGGTTTTCGCTTTAGCCCATTAGAATTTTTCTGGACCAAGCCTGGTACCAATAGGCCCACACTAGCTTTGCAACTTTCTCTCCCCCCTCCATCATTACATTTGAAACATTCATGGGGTAAATTATGGTCGATCCCTTTTTCAAAGTTTGTAACCCATCCAGTACCTCGTTTTTTTCAATCGCAAAATGTCATTTTTCAAAATATTATTCTGAAAATAACACCATCTTCTTCAACAGTCCCGACAAACACATTAGATTAGAAAATCACCATTGTTGGGCGACGAAACGGGGATCGACCTGTCCGGTCAGGTTAGAGGGGTCGAGGGGGAAGCTCCCCTTCATGGGGGTTTGGGGGCAACGTCCTCGAAAGGTAAACAATTTTTTTTGATTCATTAAATACAAAACTATAAGGGATCTGTGCTGGTTGAAGGATTTTTCAGCGGGACGGAGACGGAGGAGGAAGAAGAAGGCTTATGACAGAGAAGATGGAAGAAGAAGGCATATGGCCGAAGAGATGGAAGAAGAAAGTGGAGGACATTATCTGGTTCATTATCATTTTGTATCGCGGTTCAAAAATTAATTCATCGCGATACATAAAAGTTGGTATCGCTGTGCAATTTAGATTAGGTAAATGTATCGCGGTTCAAAAATTAATTCATCGCAGTACATAAAAGTTGATACTGCGGTGCAATTTGGATTAGTTCTTTAAAATTTATGTACGCGATGCAAAATTTGATTCATCGCAGTGCATAAATTAGATTTTATAATTAAAATTGATTTATATTTAAATTGATTCATTGCGGTGCAAAAATCGATGCACCACGATATATTTTCCTTGTGTGTCGCACCCTCATTAATATTATCAGAGTCTCTTTGCCCGAAACGTGTCTTTTTCCGATTGAATAAAAAAACATGGGACCAGAGCGATTACAAAACTTTAAAAAGTGGACTGACCTATAATTTCTCCAACATTCAACGCACTCAATACCCCAAAGCTTCCCACTTACCAGATTATGGGGGGTATTTTTATATATGACCTTGTTAAACATACAAAATACAAAACTAACCTAACTTTCATAAAATTATCAAATATAGCCTCTTTTGTGATGAATTGTGGATAATTTCCTTTTGACTCTCAAAACTAATATTTGGCGATTTAGGTCTATTAACTCGACCTTTCGATCGATCCAATGTCTATCAAAGGTCTATCAAAAAGACTCTGAAAAGTATTTTTGTATGTTCAAATTATTCCAAAATTTTAGGTGGTCAAAGGCCATAAAAAAAGATTGCATGGGTCAAAAGGCTATACTTGATAAATTCCACATATCAGATAGATTACGGAGAGAATCTTTGCCAGTTGCCTTTCACCGGTTATCGACAAGGAAAATGATAGGTACTCCCTCAATTCCCAGCAAAGACTTCAATATTCCATTTTTGGATGTTTCACTTAAAAGAGACTATTTTCAAAAATTAAGGCATAAAAGTGTCATCCTACTACTAATGGACTACTGAAAGTGTCATTGTTTTAAAAAGTTTGACTTTCAAACGAGAACTTTATGCCCGAAACGGAGGGAGTATATAAATATTTTTATATAAATTTCTCTGGCAAAACACACAAATGGGCAACCAAACTTTGTCACTTTTTTCAATTCGGTTACCGAAAGTTTGAAATTGTTATTTGAGCCATCCAACTTTAGTTATGATGCAAGCGAACCTATTTGCTGGATGGCATTAGCCCAAGACGTTAAATTTAAGTGGAATCTCTTTTTTGCCCCTGTAAATAGGAAAACTTTGTAATATTAGAAATTCAAAGGGGTCTAATTGAAAACACAAACAAAAGGGAAGAAAAACTGTAATAAAAAAAGGGTCCAACTGTAAATAAAAGAACTTTGGTTACAGATCTGGGTTCATCTTCATCTTCCTACAACATTTGCCATGAACACCATAACTTTCAGTCTTTCACCAAATCAAACACACACACACACACACACACACACACACACTCCATCCCTTTCTTTTTCTTACTCACACACGTATACTCTCTGTAACGCCCCAAACTTGGTACCGACACCGCGGTCCCACAATTTGACCACGTCACTTATAATAACATCTTAAAGTCATAAATAATCCAAACCCAAAATAAATAAACCTTAAATCATCTTCAAATAAAGTCAAATAACCCAATAAACTTTACTACAAACTTGATGCTAAATAAAAGTCAATCATTCCTAATAAATCATCCTTTATTTAAATAATGTCTAGATCCAAAATCTCTCGGAACCGTCATCCTGGTTTATCCGAGTTAAGTCTTCTCATGATTCCTACTCATTACCTGAAGAATGAGAATTTGAAAAAAAAAGGGTGAGCGAACAATGCTCAGCAAGATCATATACAACCCTGGGTTCTTACTTGGGAGGAGTTGACGGAGAATAAATCAAAGAGGAATAAATTTCAATATTCAAAGTTTACAATTTAAGTATCGATAAGCGGAAGCAATTTATCAAATTTTCAATTCAAAACAAAAGATAGTCAAATGAAAATTTAACAACAAAAGCGACTCGAGTGATCAACCGTCACCACCAGTCCCATACAGATTGGAGACGATGAAATTACTCACGAATCCCATGATCATAAAACAATTTTTAAATATTTACTCTGAAGAGTATCGATAAGCAGTTCAATAATTACTCCGAAGAGTATCGATAATTCGATCATATTTGGTATATCCGGATAACCATATACCACTAGCTAGGTGGTATTCGATAAGTTCGATCATTCAATAATTATGCTCACATTTTATGTGGCATTCGATAGTTATAAAAATCATTTAAATGATCATGGCAGAGTTTCAAGGAAACGATAGTCAAATTTTACTACAAGGGTCATGCATCACAAAAATTATGCATTACAATATTTTGCATCGCAACAATCATATATTTCATGTATGAAGAATAACTAACATGAAATTCAATAATTAAATGAAGTCAAACGTGAATCAATTTATGATTTTCAAAGAAGTGAAATCGACGGAATTCAAATCAATTACCAACCCAAGTCGGCGTACGTTTCAAAAGAATATCGATGTCAATAAATAAATTGGAAGTCTAACGGAGGATAATCAAAAATAGAGACTACAAGAGGTATAATCCCTTACCTGACAAGCTTAGCGAAGTAAATTCTCAAAACACGAACGATCACCTTAAGTTTGCTTGCCCCAAATCTAATTTCAAAAAATATAACTAAATTAATTAACTACACGGTCCATAGTAGCTTTAACGGCTAACATAACTATAATTTGACAGTAACTATTATATCATCATTTATTTAATCCCCCTTCAGCTTATTAGTAAATGTTATTTTATTTTATTTTATTTTTATTTTTATTTTTATTTATTTATTTATATAAATATATACATATATATATATATATATATATATATATATATTATATTTTTAATCAACAAACAAGCCTACAAATAGCAATAATAATAGTCTATATTAGACTCCATAATTTTTGGGCCATCTTCCACGAAATTACCTCCTGACAAGTAACAACAATTATTTAGCTATGGAGTTTAGGCAAGTAGATTACTATATACATATATATGTATTTTTTTTTAAAATTCTTTTCAACAACTCACTTTCCTTTTCTTCTTTCTTTCTCCTGTACACATACAGAGACAACAATTTGCTCCTTCTTTCCAGTTAACTCCCTGATCAAACTTTATTAATTATTTTCTTCTAATACATCCAATTATATATACATAAAGGTCTATCACATTCTTTTACCCCCCAGTTCTGTTTCTCTTTCACTCTGTTCTCCTTTTCTTTTCTTTTGTTTCCTGCGATTCCCACTTTTTCTCTGGTTCATTTCCTCATTTTTCCAGCAGCCTCACTTCTTCCCTTTCTCACCCTCATGAATCCCATCTCTAGATAATTTCAACACAGCACCCCCATGATAAAAATTCAGTTTGGAAAGAAACCCACTTCCGATAAATAAAATAAAAACTCACAGAATCATTCACCCACCTAAATTATGTGATTTCAAAATAATAAAATTCCATGATAATAGCTATTTGAAAATTCGATTTCATCAATCATTCAACATCTACATTATTATCATTATTATCTCTTACACCGATTCCATTTCCTGACAAGCTTAAAGCTATTTGTTTTCCTCTCTCATTCTTCAAACAGGAAACCCAAAATTTATCATCTCTAAAGAAATATAATTTCAGAAAAATCACTGAGTAACATCTTACCTCCACAGACGATTCTTCCCTCGTGCTCTTGTCTGACAGTAATTCGGTGCGTCACCGGCCCTTCCACCTGAGAATCTCGCAAACAACTTCCTTTGTTGCCGAGTCTCTCTCTCGCCCGTCCCCTTTGTAAAACTCGGCTAAAATTTTTCTGGCTCTTTCTTTCCAAAAGGAAACAACCGAGTGCTCGATTCATTCTTATACGCCCACTCTATCGATTCCTCTTCTCGGTTTATTGAATCGTTGGCCGACGCTTCCTTTTCCTCCGTTTCTTCTTCTTTTCTTTTTCTGTTTCTTGGAAGTGATTCTTCACTTATTCTTAATATTATATTATTAACATTCACTTTTCTTCTTTTCATTTACTTCCAATTCTTACTATTTTATTATTATTATTATTATTATTATTATTATTATTATTATTATTATTATTTCACCACTTTTTATTTTGAGGGAAGGAAACTCAATTTTTGGTGGGTCAAGCCCAAACTCAAAGTATATTAAATGACTAAAATCAAGCCCACTAAAATAAAACTCAAATGTACTAGGTCTAACCCAATTTTAATAACTCTAAATTGAATAGTTAGGCCCACAATAATTATCGATGTTTGGTAAAAATTATTAAAAGGAAATTTATTTTAATATAGAAAATTTGGGGTATTACACTCTCACCCCCTTAAAAGAAGTTTAGTCCTCTAAACTTAGCGTACCTCATTAGTCGAAGAGATTTGGGTACTTTCTTCGCATATCCTCCTCGAGTTCCCATGTTGCCTCCCTCTCTGTATGATTAGTCCACTGCACTTTCACATATGGAATAGTTCGTCTTCTTAGCACTTGATCCTTTCGATCTACTATACGAATTGGTTGCTCGTCGTAACACAAATCTTCGTAGTTGTAAGGGTTCAAAGCAATAACGTGACTTGGATGGGACATACTTTCTCGACATCGACACATGAAACACGTTGTGGACCCGGATAATGTTGGTGGTAATGCAAGCACGTAAGCAACTTCTCCCACACGGTCTAAAATTTGAAAGGCCTACAAATCTTGGGTGAGTTTCCCTTTAACGCCGAATCTCATAACTCCCACGGTTGGTGAAACTTTAAGAAAGACATGATCTCCTACTTCAAATTCAAGCTCACGACGACGCTTATCCGCATATGATTTCTGTCGACTCTGTGCCATAAGAAGTTTCTTTTTGATCAACTGCACTTTATCTGACGTAATCTGTACTAGTTACGGTCCCAAAGTTTCGCCGACTTCATCCCAACATGTAGCGATCTACACTTTCTTCCATATAATGCTTGCTTCGTGCGGTTGCCATATCAATACTTGCATGAAAATTTGTTATTATATGTAAACTCAATTAATGGCGGATGATCATCCCAATTCCCTTGCAAATCTAATGTACGGGATCTCGGCATGTCCTCAATGTTTGTATGGTTCGTTCGGATTGGCCAGTTAGTGCGTGGGTGGAAGCGTGGGTGAAAGGTACTCATACTCAAATTTCAAGCCTTGCCCAAAGCCGTACGTAGGCGCCCCAAAACTTTGAAGTAAAAGCGGGCATCGCGATCGACACTATGGAAGCGGAATCCCATGTAACTGATAATTTCATCAATATACAACTTTGCTAACTTCTCCAAGGAGTCGGTGATCTTAAAGGCAAAGAAGTGACTTGGTCAATCGGTCTCAATAACCCAAATTGCGTTGATAACCCAAATTGTCAATCGTCTAGGTAACCCCTACAAAAGGTAACCCTAGGCTACAAAATCCATCGTGATATGTTCCACTTCCTTCGAGAATCATTGGCGTAACATTCCCAGTCGTTGATGTTCACTCTTGACACGTTGACAAACTAAGCACTTAGAGACAAATTGCGATTTCTCTTTTCATATTCTCCCACCAAAATGTCTCTTTCACATCTCGATACATTTTTGTACTCCAGGATGTCTTGCAAACCTTGAATTATGAGCCTCTTCTAACACCTCTCTTTTCAATTCGAGATTCGAGATGGAACACAAATTCTTCTTCCAAAGCGTAAGATACCATCCCTTAAAGTCGAAAATTTATCGAGCTCCCATCTCTACTCCTTGAAATTTTTACTAACGTCGGGTCAACTTTACGGGCTATCTTAATCCTTTCTAGTAACGGCGGTTGCGGGCTCAAGCGTGCCAAATATCCTTTTCCTCCTCTTACTCGTGCTTCTAAACCCAAGTTCTTGATATCTTCGAGAATACCCTTTTCCCTTTTCCTAGTCGGCATCTTTGCCAACTTTCCTCTGCTCTTACGACTCAAGGCATCGACCACCACGTTGGCTTTGCACGGATGATACAAAATGGTGCGATCATAATCCTTTAACAATTCCAACCACCTTCTACGCCTCATGTTCAGCTCTTTTTGGGTAAAAATGTATTTAAGACTCTTGTGATGCGTGTAGATCTCGCGCGTCACGCCATACAAGTAATGTCTCCAAATTTTCAATGCAAACACCACGTCGACTAGTTCTCTAGATCGGGTCGGGTAATTTTCTCAAAATTCTTCAAGCGCCGCGATGCATATGGCGATCACCTTCCCATTTGCATTAGGACACACCCCAACCCTTTTAAGGAAGCATCACTATAGATTACAAACAAATCCATCATTGCCCGGTGATGCGGTGAAATTGTGCGAAACCAATCTTTTCTTTAATTCTTGGAATTTGGACTCACGGTCATGTCACACGAACTTTACATTCTTACGAGTTAACTTAGTCAAAGGCGTTGCTATTTTCGAAAATTCTTCCACAAATCTGCGATAATATCCTGCCAAACCCAAGAAACTCCTTACTTACATTGCGGTCGTTGGTCTTTCCCAACTCATTCTTGCTTCAATCTTGGTGGGTCCAGAAATGCCTCCCTTTGACACTACATGACCCAAGAAAGTTACTTCCTCCATCCAAAACTCACATTTCTTAAATTTGGCATACATCTTCTCTTCCTCAAGATGCAGATCAGACCTTAAGTCTTTGCTCGTGCTCTTGGTCTTCGAGTAAATCGATATATCATCTATAAATACAATCACACAATGGTCCAAGAATCTCCTGAAAATCTTATTCATAAGATCCATGAAAGCAGCTGGGGCATTCGTAAGTCCAAAAGGAAACAACCGAGTGCTTGATTCATTCTTATACGCCCACTCTATCGATTCCTCTTCTCGGTTTATTGAATCGTCGGCCGACGCTTCCTTTTCCTCCGTTTCTTCTTCTTTTCTTTTTCTGTTTCTTGGAAGTGATTCTTCACTTATTCTTAATATTATATTATTAACATTCACTTTTCTTCTTTTCATTTACTTCCAATTCTTACTATTTTATTATTATTATTATTATTATTATTATTATTATTATTATTATTATTATTATTATTATTATTATTATTATTATTATTTCACCACTTTTTATTTTGAGTGAAGGAAACTCAATTTTTGGTGGGTCAAGCCCAAACTCAAAGTATATTAAATGACTAAAATCAAGCCCACTAAAATAAAACTCAAATTTACTAGGTCTAACCCAATTTTAATAACTCTAAATTGAATAGTTAGGCCCACAATAATTATCGATGTTTGGTAAAAATTATTAAAAGGAAATTTATTTTAATATAGAAAATTTGGGGTATTACACTCTCGGTCTCGGACAAACGAGGGAGATGGTTTCATGATCTCCCTCTCACGTCTCACAACAGCAGCGAGTCAACTACGGTCGACTCTGTCTCTTCTACACTGTCGAAACCCAGCTCCACCTTTATCTACCATAATTGCCTCCCTTGCTTCAGATCCGACGATCCTGCTTCTCCTTCCCCAATTTCTCCCTCAGTCCTTCTCTCTTCTCTAGTGAATCTTCATCTTTGCCCCAACCCAGATCTGGTCAAAACCACCTCCAGATCCGGACTCTCCTCACCCAGACCCGACTTTGACTTCTTCTTCTCTAGCATCAACTATATCACCACCCTCTTGCTTCCAACAAACTTAACCCACTTTCGATTCAAAGCTGACGTGTTTGACAAGGCTAACTTAACTTTGTCAACAAAGCCTTAGATGAATCCATCCCTATCAGAGACCCATCCATGATCCACGACGCCATGCGCTACTCTTTCCTCGACGACGGCAAGCGCGTCAGGTCCATTCTCTGCATCGCTGCTTGTGAGGTCATCGACGGCCACCAATCCTGTGTATGGACAATGACGATCTCCGTCGAAGGAAACCGCTGTTTCTCATTGTATCTTGATTTGCATTTGTTCATTCAATACTTTAGGTTCTATACTTGGTGGCTAAATGGGCTGCGTACCAGTTAGCGTGGCAACTGTGTATAAAACTTTGCCTTAGAATAGTTTTCTAGACTTCACAGGTTTCAGCGGAAGACTTCGGCTGAAGGCTTCACCAGCAGACTTCAAACAGCCTCAAGTGGCAGACCTTGTGTAAGTCCAGATGGCAACAATTAAGGCTAGAGGGGGGGTGAATAGCCATTAAAAACTTTGAGGATTGATTTGTAAAGCTTAAAGGATTGGCAGCGGAAAACTTGATTTTATCAGTCAGCTGAGGTGTTGGTCAGCTGGCTGACACTTTGAAAATCCTTAAGCTGATGAGTGTTGGTCAGCTGGCTGACACAACTATTTTTCAAAAGAAATTTTCTTCAAAAACTGATCACTGAATATGAAAAGAAATTGAAATACAAACTAACTGAACAATTAAGCAAGCAATTGTTGTTAACTGGCTGACACTTAATTAGTTGAAAAACTTCTTAAGTGTTGAGTCAGTTTGCAAGTATAAGAGGCGGTGACAAATCGGTTGAAGTGGTTCACGGATAAGCGCTACGTCCACTACCAAGTTGGTCAGACTTGGATTTTTGAAGTGCACTAATTTTATTAAAAATCTATTTGATCTCTAATGGATCAGTGTACAACAAAAGACCGGTGTTTGTGGAGAATGATTGAGAAACAATCAAACTCGTGAGACAAACTGACTGAGTTTTTAAATAATTTGAAATGAAACACTCAGTGTTTGCCTAAACAATAACTAGAGGGAAATATTCAATGAGAAATATCTAGCTAAAGTTTTCTTTGGAAGACAACGTCAGAGAAATTGAAAGAATATGGATTCTTGACTTCTGTAAAAATTGTTGTCTTCAATAATGCTTCCAGTGGGTATTTATAGATAGTCTTCAAAAGCTACCCGTTAGGAACACATTTTGAATTTGAAAACTTGTTTGGCAGAGGCAAGATCTCAAAGGATTCTTTGAGATATTATTTAGCAGGATATCTACCAAAAACACAAAGTAGGAAAGTGTCATTACAAGAGTATGATCAATCAAATAAGGAAAGATAGCCGACACTTAAGCACGTAGAGATCGGTGAAATAAGTGGTGACAAAATGATATCTTGGTGACCAAATATAATTTCAATTTCTTGGCTGACAATCAAGTGGAATGTTTTTAAGCAAATCAATTTATGCAAGATTCAACAATCTCCTCCTATTTGCTTAAAACCATTCACTTGAAAGCAGAAAGCCAAAAAAAAATAATTTAAAGTTCCGGCAAAGGTTGACGTTAGTACCACAGGCAGATAATATGATGAGAAGTAGCTGAAAACTTAAGAACAATGCCCGATGTAAGGTACAAGTAAAACGAGAGTTTTAAGAGATGTTCAGAGTTCAGAGAGATGAAATATCCATTTGGGCGATGTGGATCCTTGATTGTTTGCAGTGCTTCAAGCGATGGACCAACTTGACTTCATTTTCGATTCTTTGCGACTTGATTGTCTGTACTTGTTCTTTTTCTGCTTGATTTCCTTCTTCGATTCTGAGGTCTACATTTCCTTCTTCGGCTTCGCACTCGGCTTCGGTGTTCTTGGTGGTCGGCATCGATTTCGGGCCTAAGAATCATGTTCTACGCCATGTAAGCATCGGCTCTTGCTTTGCGCTTCTTCTCCTCTGAATGGTTTGAAGCGGTCTTTGCTTGGCGTTGAAGGCACGATTGGACCACTCTTCTTGGTAGAGTAATATGGTCCTCAGGTCATCCATATGAGCTTCATGAGGGGCACCGGCGGCAATGGCGGCTTGCACCTCGGTGGTGATGATGCAGGTGAGGTTCGGGCGGAGAAATAACTTCTTTGTTGAAGTGTAGCAAGCTGATTGATGCAGTGTTTAAAGGTTGATTTCATGTGTAAATGATGGGTATCTGAAGGTCTAGCTTGGGCGGAGAGGGAACCGGGGTGGCGAGAATGGGCGGTGGTGAGAGGTTCGAGGCTCATTTGAGAATAGCTGATGGGTGTGAATGTCAGCATCCTCAGGGTCAGGAGGGAAGAATACATCCATGGGATAGGCTGGAACTTGGGCTTCTGGCTCAGGTGAAGGGGTAGGCATGTCTTCAGGAAAGACAATTTTGGTCCCAGTAGGATGAAGTAAAGCCTTGGAGACAATTTTTCTTTGAATTACGGATTTCCCTCTTGGCTAATTGAGAGGGTGAGGAGAGACTCATCCTCAGAGGTGGGCTGAGAGGAATCAGATGAAGAGTTCAAAGAGAATTGGTCAACAGATTTGTCATAAGCATCTTCTGGTGAAAGTTCAGGTTGGGTAGGTTTGAAAGTAGACGGGGGGCCGAAAGGGTGAGGATGTGTGAAGGGAGAGATCGGGGCGAGAATAAAGCGAGAGGGAGGCTGGTTTGGGTGAGAGGGTAAGTCGGTGGGAGAGGAAGAGAAGCATTGCGGTGTCGGTGAAGAGATAAGAATAGCTTGGTGAGACATCATTTGGAGAGAGGATTCGGCCCGACACAGTGGGGATAGGAGTAGGAATGGTATCAGTCAAGGGAGGAATGGGAAGGGATGGAGTGACTGACACAAGTGGGACCGGTAGAGGAATGGGCGACATTTCTTGATCGAGAAGAGGAGTGGTTGACACGGGTGGAGCAGGGTTGGGGCAAGGCCGACATAGGCTGGGCGGTGGAAAAATGGCGAAGAGGGATTGAAGGTTGAGGAACTGGTACCGAAGTGGGTAGAGTGGGGAGAGCAACAGTCGAAGGAGGAATGGAAGAAGAGGCATCTAGGGTTGGAGAGAAGGATGGAAGAGAGATAGGTTGCAAAGTTGAAGTGGAGATGGCTGTGGGTGCGGTGAGGTAAGGCTGGAATGGTTGTGGGCGACCGCGACAAATGGAACAGGAGAAGGAGTGATATGAGGAACAGTGGGTATGGATTCAGTAATTAGAGGGACTGGTTGACTTGCTAAGGCATCTGGAAAAGCAGTGCTCATGGAAGCTCCTCCTGGCATGGAGGCCATCCGTCTGTGGAGTTCAATGTAAGCTTGGTTGGCAGTGTTAACTGCATCCTGAACATACTTGTTCGCAGCTCTTTGGATTCTAGCTAATTTAGCTGGGTCGACTGAAGGTTGTTCCCAGTCCTGGTTAAGTTCATCATCTTCAGGCAGTGCAAGCCTGCCAACCAGGAAGGGATCATTGGAGGGAAGAGAGGGTAATTCATGGACCTTGTTATACATTGTCCAGACCAAGTAGACTAACTCATCTTGAACAAATCTATCATTAGAGAGATAGAAGTTGTTCCAGAGTAATGGAAGAGGATCAAAATATTTGCCATAATTGACTACTAAGTCTTCTTGGCTGAGATTAGGAGTGACATGATACAACACATAAGGTCTCCGTTTGAGGTTGTGATCAATATATTTGATAGGATTGACAGGGGGCTTTTCAGTTTTCTTCTCTTCATGGAAAGAGAGAAGAAACTGAACAAAATAAGGCAAATGATCTATGGGGAAGACCCAGTTTGGAGGAATTGGTATCGGATTAGCTTGATAGTAGGAATGCCTAGGATGGAAAGTAGGATTCCTAATTGGGGGGAAAAACTTAATAGGAGCAGTGTTGGGTGACCTAGGATCAGAGGGGGGAGAGTGAGGAGCAGGATCAGTTGCAGTAGTGGGGGAGAAAGGGACAAAGGTACCTGGATTAAGCTCAGGATTCCTTCTCTGTCTCTTTGCAGTAGTATCAGCTGCCAATGTTAGTCTCCTCCTCCTAGGTTGCCTTCTCTCAGGGACTTCAGTCTCTTGTACATCAATAGGTGACCGGTTCTTTGGTGACCTCTGGTTGGCGAGCTCGTGGTGACCTACTGGAAGGCGGAAATTTTGAATTCTTGTTGGTGAACACTTGGTGAGCAACTTGACTTCTTGACCATAATCGGTGGTGACTTGATGACACGGTAGTAGGCTTGAGTGCTAGTCCGTCTTGGTCTCACCTTGGTAGGCTGCTACGACCAAAGGTGCTTTCACGACCAAATGTAAGACCAGAACAACTTCGTGTATTTGACTTTCTCGTGTTACATGCTTTGTTGTTAATGCGTCGAGTGTTTATCTTAACATGATAGCACCTAAATAAGTCTCATTGGAGTCTTAGTACCTTGCATATAAGATTTACAATGTTCATCTTAGTTGTTGTATGCTTGGTTGAGAGTTTAGAAGCATTGTTGCTTCGTTTGAGCCTTAGGGTTTCTCGGGATTGCCTTCGTTGCTTGTATTGTTTGTGTTTTCAACTTGCGAGAAGTTCATTTGAGTTCTAAACCAAGTGTACTAGTATTTCCCATTCTTGCATAATCATTGTTCATAGACTTGTTGCATTTGGAAATAAGATGACCAACATATTACTTCACAGATTCAGTCCGGTTTTGGGCAAACTTCGGGAAAATTCTGGTACCAATCTACTGAAGAGAATTTTCTAAAAATTTAGTATGTTTTACCTACATATGTTAGGATACTCCCTGTATAATATAGTATTTTTCCAAGGTGTATAAGTACCTCATTTAGGTCTTGACTTACGGCTGTGCCAGAATTCTGTTTTCAGGAAATCAGCTTCTGTACTTGAACTTGTAGTAGCCATATTTTGATGAATATAAGTCCAAATTGAGTAATTTAAAAGGCTAAACTATAGTTTAAATAGTCTAGTTTCATAAAAATCAATAATCACCTCATTTGGATGTGTGAGATATTTATGGTCGATTTTACAAGATTGACTGTCTGTTTTCCAGAATCTGGTTTTGTGAGTTTTGAGTGGATTTGGCTAATGACTCTTGAACCCTTGCCCCTTGGCCGACCTTGGTGAGTCCAAGCCCCCTTTGTTGACTTACTTTCAACCGTTGTGAACCCTTGGATCTTGCTTATCAAAGGCTAGCATGCCTTGGCCAATTAGAAGTCTCTTAAAGCCCTTCACTTGGATTAGGGACTTCTTGGGAAGTATATAAACACAAAATTCTGCCTCTACACCCATTGTTGATCAACAACAAGCTGAACTTCAGAGACTTAGCACAAATTTCGTCCATGGAGGTCACACCAACTTGAGAGACCATTTCCCGGAGATCCAGTGGTCCGATCGACGAACCGAGACCGCCAAATCGAAGCCCTCAACCTCCTCTACAACAATCATTGCTCTAATCAACCTTTCCTCCATTAATCTTAGGACTAAGGTACGTTGAGAAATCCCTGAAATTTTCATGTTCAATAAAATGACATGACCCCTTCATTATAGTTGCTCTATTGATGATTATGAACATCTTTTGTGAAGACAAATCCTCCAATTCAACCTTAGAAACATGTGTAGGATTTTATGAATTCTCTATGAAGTTGTGATTTTGACATTTTATAAAGCATGAATGTTGTTTATAATGAGCTTGGGAATAGCTCTTGTGAAAGAATTCGGTTCAATTCAAGGTTTAACAAAATCACCGAAACTAGGGTTTGAAACTCGGGATTGTGTTTAAGGCTAGTTTAAGATCATGAACGGCCTAGTTATCGAGTTCTAAATGAAAGGAGAACTTAGGAAAAGGCAATGTGATGCATAGAGTATCAATGCTCAACTTGGTTGAATTTTAGTAAAACTCACGGAGTTGAAATTAGGGAGTTATTGAACAATACCGACTCCACATTCAATCCTACGCGTTTGTAGTGCGTTAGACTAATATATTAGCCTACGTGACTTTGGGATGGATTGAAGGGCATGTTTGATATGAGTGATTATAAGACTCAATCGAGTTCTTATGTGGTTTATGTGATTGTGTGAAGCAAATGCACAATTGAGAGCATGTTGTAGAATGATGTATCTACTTGACATGTTGAATTCGCTCTTGTCGAATTCCTACTTGATTCCTTAATGAGTAAAAACACCTACTTGTTGAATAATGAATTTGAGGACTATTCTATGCGAAGATTTGGATTGGGGCTTTCTTAGTACTCTATACATGGAGTCTACTTGTATAAGTCGCTAGGATGACCATGTTGTTATCTAAGACTCACCGGTATGGTTTGACCTTACGGGTTATTACCGCTCTAGTGTTGCTTAAGTCTTTGACTACCATCGACTTTTGTGTTATTGAATGAGTTACTACTCTAAGAAGAGTTTCATGATCCGAGACTAACGGAGTAGTCTTGGATAGTATAATCGTGATGGTTAAGTTGTGACTCGTTGAATTTCATAGTGAATATGGAATACTATGCATATTTTATATTATGACTAAATGCATGATTTCCTACCTTGTCAAAAATTGATTCTTCTATGTGTTTCTATGATATGACTTATGAGCATATTGAATGTATTTGCCTTCGTGCGTACGTTCTACGGTTAATGAATTGTGGTGAACTTGGATTCTACTATTAAGTGGAATTATGAATCAAAATTGAACTAAGCTTGATTTCACAATAATCAACTTGGGCTTCCTTATATAACTTACTTGGGACTTGAACTAAGATTCCTAAATGGAATGAGAACCTTGCTATGCCTCAAACGAGAACATAGAAAAGAGTCTTGGGACACATATAGTGTTCAAACTCTATTTGGTTGGAATTGTAGTAAAGACTCAACGGAGTCGAGTTAAGGAACAATTGAACCTTACGAGGATCATGGTGAGATCCTATGACAATTATATTCCAGTTGACTAGATTAATAGCTTTTGAAACTTGAATTGAATAGAGTGAACAAACTTGACACTTATGCTTTAGAGACTCAAATGAGTTCCTATTGTGGTTTTGTGATTTATGTAACAATGTGCATAATCGTATGAGTTTAGTAGGTCATTATATCTACTTGAGAATTAGCAAGTAAACATCTACTTGTGCATTGCATATAAGTCCAGCTGGCATTACTTGAGTTTTCATGATGATGGTGGGACGATGCATTGTTTTCACGAATTATGGGATTCGTGGTTGCAATGTATCGCCGTACCGGATTCGGGTTTCACACACACCTCCACTGCTAGCTACAGTGGGGAAGTAGCCCCCTTTGCCGTAACCAAAAGAGCGCATTGGCTAGTGCTATTTTCCCGAGTAGAGAGCTCGGTACTTTGATACCTGAACACGGGTATCACTGGCACGATTTGATTAACAGTTGTGATTGCAGGAGCAATACGACGGAAGTGATTTGGTATCTTCTCTATCCTTTATGTGGCTTACTATGGGCACTTATGTGATTTGATATGTATATATAGATATATGCATACTTGTATATGATATATATATGAAAGACTTGATGTGTATATATATAGATATGCACACTTATGCATGATGATTTTATGGGAGATTTCATATGTATATTTAGAGATATACATACTGATATAGGTGTATATATATAAACATGCACCCTTACACGTGGTAGCAGTGTGAATAGCTTGATTCGTATATATAATGATATGTATACTTGCATATGATGTTTTGTGGGAACTACCTTCTAATTCATTTGATTTGTGTGTGAGCAGGAATTACACCTCGTTCATTTGGACGGTTTAGTAAGTAAGAAGGAGTGGATATCTTGTGGAGTATCGAAACGATACGACGCTCTTCACGGGTTTTTCTACGTCATATATAAAATGACACCTTGGTTATGTTTATGTTACATAATTATATGTTGCATATATATTTTGGTAGCGCATCTTGGGTCATTATGACTCATCCATCGCACTTGTTTTTAGTTGCAAGAATCGATAGCCGCATTGAGGTCGAGTAGTTCGTGACTATGTAGCGGCAAATTTGGTCGATAGATCGAGTTAGATCGTGTGGTTCGTGTTTGTAGCGACTTTCCTCGAGTAGCGACTGTGGAGTCTTGTTCCTTTTTAGCATTGTCATTAATTTAATGTACTTTGCTATTCTTGTGAGATCGACATTTTGTAAAGTTATTTAGACTTTACAGTTGGGTAGAATACTTGGGTATTTGTATTGGTTTTTCTTGGGCCGACGTGTTGTGTCGTACCTTGTTTGCGGTTTTAGTATTTATTTTAGTTGTCTCCCGTGCACGCAGTAGCTTTGGGGAATTTCCTTATTCTAGTTTTTATAGTTGTTGCTTGACCCCGGTATGCTTTAGCCGTTGGGTAATTGTTATATCAGGTTGGTTCTTTGTTGAAACGCCACCGAGTGCCGATGGTTTGATTAGCGTCCGCAATGTTGCTGCACGCGAGTTTTGTTTTTCCTCCTTTGAGAGATAATGTCTCTCTTGGTTTTCATTGTCGTTGGTTTCGAGCTTCATAGCTTGGGACTTATTTCTTATATTGCTTCCGCTGATTCGATTTTTGAAATACCGTATTTTATTGCGGTGTTATGTTCATGTTTAGAGCGAGTTTGCTCGACTGTTTGACTAGCACTACTGCTTATCAAGTGCTTGTCCTCTTCTTAAGTTAGTTCCAGCGGCACGACCTTGGGATTTGGTGTTGGAATCCGGGTCGGGTCGTCACAAAATCTGCTTGAGATACTAGCTCTCCTGATGTCAGCAGCAACATACTTCTTGATCTTAACAGGTTCAAGGTCACCAACATTGATGAGTAGATGCTGAAATGCATGAATGGACCGAAGGAACTGATTGATGATCAAATGATGAGTGAGCCTAGGATTTCCAGTTGCCATGTTCTCCTTGTACTTGGTAATGTTGACTTTAATACATTCCACCAAAACAGCTCCCCAGTTCATCTCACAGTTCTCCACAATTCCTTCCATTAGAAACATCTGAGCCTCAGTGATCTTGTCATGACCTCCGGATTTGATTATTAGGCACTTGTCTATCACCGTGGCTAGAGCATAATGAAGTGGAGCAAATCGATGCTTGTGCCTGTCGAAGGCAAGCTCAACTGGAACTTCACCCCTCATGGTAATCCACCCAGCTCGTTGGGTGTCGGCAGGAATGGTGTAGGTTGTAGAACCGTCGTCATAGAGGTCGGGAAAAGCAGCAGTGATGGTTTCCGAGTCAAAAACTATGGGGACTCCTCTGATATTACCTATAAGAGAAAATGGGTCGGCTGGGTTTTCCTCCATACCCATGAAAAATTCTTCGGTTAACTGGCAACTGAAGGTTCGTATGTTGAAGGAGAGCAGAGGCATTAATCCATTTGCAGTAAGTAGATGAATCAGTTCAAGCCCTAGTGTTTCTTCATTCAGAGAAACAACGTCGAGAAGGCATCCAACTGCTGGGTTCAAAGCCATTTCCTGGAATAATCAACAGATATGTTAAGAACTCAGAAAACAAAAGAAAGAAAGAAAGAAAGAAAGAAGAAATGGAGAGTACCGGAAGAATCTAGGGTTAGGGTTTGAGAGAAGAAAGATCTTTTGAAGAAGACGAAGTTTGTAGAGAGAAGGATTTTAGAGAGAGGAAGGTAAGTTAAAAGTGAGAGAGAGTGAGTGTGTTTTTAAAAAGAGATCAGATACGTACAGATGCTTATAGTGGGTTTTAAAAGTGAAGATATGGAGTGTAGTGATAAAGTACACAGAATTTTGGTTTTTGTGATAAAAATAGTAATTTATGACAGATAGTCATTATCACAATGATGAGCCGTTTTTGTGAAAACACGTCATTTCAACCGCCAGAGTTGGTGGGATAGTGGAAAGGTCATTTTGGCTTTTCAAGAAAGCTTCGCGAGTTCCAAGGAAAAATAAATGGCGGGAAATAAATGAGGAATTTTCAATAAATTTTAGTCTTTATAGATTAAGTCTTAGCTGAGATACGATCAGCTTTGACTTAAGGCTCAGAGACTACCTGGACAGTGACTGTTAATCACTGTGTGATCAGCTGAGAGATATAGATATGTCAGCTGGACAATTGTCAGCTAATAAGTGTCACCTGTGAATGTTTGTCAGCTACTGGCTGACATTATTTCATAGAATAATTCAACAAGGGATGAAGAGAAGTTTTGTCAGCTGAAGGTTGTCAGCTGAGAAGCTTTGTTGCTTAAGGGCTTCATGTGTCAGCTACTGGCTGACAAATATTTCCTTGTGTTACCGGCTGACCATATACTTACTTGCTAATATAGATTGTTAGCTTGATACATAAAACTGAAGTATACCCTGCACAGGTTAGACAAGCCAAATACATCTTTCTATGACATGATAAGCATTCCTAATTCTCCTCTTAAGAATTCAAATCTATCTGATTTTAGGGCTTTTGTAAAAATGTCAGCTAATTGAAATTCAGTAGGAACATATTCTAGCTGAATATTGCCTTTTTCAGCATGATCTTTCAAATTGGCGATCGGTTTTTTCTCATATTAGCGACATCATGGACCTCAGTCAATGGATGCTGGGCAGGGGGAATGTATCTTTTTGGAACGACAATTGGCTAGGTGTTCGGCTTGAAGGCCCGCGTCCTATTGATATGAACTTATCTGTTAAGCAGGCCTTTGATCAGCTGCCTTCGATGTTACAGATTGTTCCTTCCCAGTTTCATGATAAGATTCTACAAGTGCGACTCCAAGAAGATACTCCAGATAAGTTAGTTTTTAGTTTAACAAATAATGGGGATTTTGATGCCAAAACCTATTGGGACCATATCAGGCAGCGAAGTGACATTCTGTTTTGGGCCAAGAAGATTTGGAAGGACTGGATTCCCACTAAGATTAGTGGGTTCGGATGGAAGCTTATGTTTGGGGCAATTCCGGTCGACCTCCGTCTTCATTCTCGTTGTGTGCCGATCGTTTCTCGTTGTGTTTGCTTTGCAAGATAAATCATGAGAGGAATCGCTTAATCATCTTTTACGGATTCGAGTTTGCTCATGATCTGTGGAGCCGGTTAGCTTTTCCTTTTAACAAGATTGATCGATATTCTTCTATAAATCATCTTTTTCAGATTTGGTTAGATGGAGCCTCTGTGCGATCTCAGTTAGGAGCAGTTCAGATTGGTACTGTGTTATTTTCTTGCTGGGCGATTTGGACAGAGAGATGCTGTGCAGTTTATGACAACCAACCCATGGATGTTGACAAGGCTTATAATCGGATTCTGTATGGGCTCCGCAGCGGTATTTTTCATCCCAAATCATCTCCAGGCTTCTAGAGGTTTGCGTAGCCTTCAAATGTTGGACTTATCGGTTTCTGACCTAAGATTAAGAAAGGCTTATGGCTGAGATGGTGTGCTCCTAAACATCCTGGTTTTAAGCTCAACATAGACGGCTCTTCGGTTGGTGGTCTAGCAACGGGTGGTGGGGTGATTAGAGATGCGAATGGGCACTTCATAGCCGGGTTTTTGCACTCTTATGGACAGGGAACTAATACTAAGGCTGAATTTATGGCTCTGCGTGATGGGCTTCAGTTATGCCACAAACTGCACTTAACAAATGTGGTGGTTGAATCAGACTCTTTGGTCGTAGTCTCTGCTATTAAAGGAAGCTATAACTGCCCTTGGCAGTATATTTACGAGTTTCGACAGTGTGTCTCTTTGATGGGTAATTTTGATCTAGAACATATTTATCGGGAGAAAAATTTAGTGGCTGATCGTCTTGCCAATGCTGCTCATAACTGCGTCTCCAATGAATTTAACAGGATAGATCAATTGCCGTCGGCGGTCCGGAAGGCGCTCCGCATGATGCTCTAGGTTTTTACAATTTCCATGAGGTGTAATGTAGTCTTTGATCTTTCTATTTGTTTAGTGTTTTAGTTTGATTCGGTTTAAGAGGTCGGGCTCCTTTGTCCCCCGCTATTTGGGTAAAATTTGGTTGTCCCCTCTCGTTTGTATCCTTTTCTTCATTTATATATTCCGCAGTGCCGCCTGCTTTGCCAAAAAAAAAAAAAAAAAGGCATGATCTTTCAAAAAATGATATCTGATGTCTATGTGTTTGGTTTTAGAATGCATGACAGGGTTTTTGGAAACTGATATAGCAGAAGTATTATCACAATAAATAGGACAAGTTCCCATAGTCATCTCATAATCCAATAGTTGCTGTTTCATCCAAAGAATCTGAGAACAACGGCTTCAAGACAATATATTCGGCCTTGATAGTTGAAGTGGAAACTGAAGTTTGCTTTTTGCATGCCCAAGATATCAGTCTGTTTCCAAGGAATTGACATGTTCCACTGATGCTTTTTCTATTAACTCTGCAAGCTGCAAGGTCAGCATCTGAATATCCTGTTAGATTGAAAGAAGAGTCTCTGGGATACCAAATGCCAAACTTTTCAGTATCAATCAAATATCTAATGATTCTTTTCTTTTGCAATCATATGAGATTCCTTAGGATTAGCTTGAAACGAGCACATATACATACGCAAACATGATATCGGTACGCTAGCGCTTAAATAAAGAAGGGATCCAACTATACCTCGTACTCGGTTGTATTAAGCGGCTTACCCTTTTCATCGGCTGACTAGATGACATTCAACTCCCATTGAGTGTTTCTTTGAATTGGCTTCTTGAAGATTGTATTTCTTGATCGCTCTCTAGTGTATTTAGATTGATGGATAAAAATTCCTTCCTCAGTTTGCTTGATTTGCAAACCTAAGAAGTAAGTTAGTTCTCCCATCATACTCATCTCAAACTTTCCTTTCATAAGATGCTCAAATCTCTTGCACAAAATTTCATTAGTAGATCCAAAAATAATATCATCAACATAAATTTGAACTAGTAAAATATTACCTTTGTGCTTTAAAGAGAAAAGAGTAGTATCGATTTTACCTCTTTGAAATCCTTTTTCCATAAGGAAGTTGGATAGGGTTTCATACCATGCTCTTGGTGCTTGCTTAGGACCATAAAGAGCCTTTCTTAGTTTATAAACATGGTCCTTCTTTTTAAGATCAATGAAACCAGGAGGTTGCTCAACAAATACTTGTTATTGTAGATCTCCATTTAAGAATGCACTTTTTACATCCATTTGGTATACCTTGAAGTCCTTGAAGGTTGCATAGGCAAGAAACAATCTGATGGCTTCAAGTCTTGCCACAGGAGCAAAAGTTTGATCATAGTCAATTCCCTCCTCTTGTCTATATCCTTGGGCTACTAACCTTGCTTTATTTCTTGTAACATTTCCATCTTCATCCAACTTCTTTCTGAACACCCATTTAGTTCTAATGACTTGTTGATCTGTGGGTCTAGGCACAAGTTCCCAAACTTTACATCTTTCAAACTGATTCAGCTCTTCTTGCATGGCCTCAATCCACTGAGGGTCTTCCAAGGCTTCATCAATCTTTTTGGGTTCAATGGAAGAGACAAAGGCATGAGAATCAAAAGTTTCATTTTTGGAGCTACTTCTGGTTCTTAGGCCAGCAAAGGGGTCTCCAATGATATTTGAAACTGGATGATGTCTAGCTTCCCTAATTTCCTTAGGAAGATCTGCAAGAGGTTCAGTTTGTATGGTTGGAGATGAATGAATGTCAGTTAGCTGAATACCCTCAGAACTACGTGTGTCAGCTGACTGATCTATTGGTACAGGATTAGGATTGTCAGCTGACAGAAGGTTGTCAGCCTGTTGAGGTTCATTCTGAATATCTATAGTTTCTGAAGGAGGAGTTGAAGATGAAGGATTATTTTGAATTGATCCTGTACTGTTTCCTGTCTCAAATATTTCAAAATTGTTAGTAACATCAGGAGTCTTACAAGACTCAAATAAACTTGATTCATCAAAAGTAACATGCATAGATTCAACAATTACTTGAGTTTTTCTATTATAAACTCTATAAGCTTTACTGTGCTTAGAATATCCAACAAAAGTACCTTCATCAGCTTTTTCATCAAATTTACCTCTGTAATCACCACCATTGTAGTGAATGAAGCATTTGCACCCAAAGATTTTAAAGAAAGCAATGTTAGGAGTTCTGCCTCTCCATATTTCATAAGGGGTCTTACCATGAAACTTGTTTATGAGAGATCTATTTTGAGTAAAACATCTTTGTGTTGATGTTCGCCCAAAAATATTTTGGTAATTTTGCTTCACTATCATTGTTTTACCTCGCTTCAATCGAGTCCTGTTTTCCTTTCAGCTATACCATTTTGTGAGGTGTTCTAATCTTTGAAAAGTTATGATCAATTCCATGATCATCACAGTATGTGTCCATCCCAAGATTTTTGAATTCTGTACCATTGTCAGATCTAACACTTATAATCTCACATTCTTTTTGAGTTTGAAGATTTCTGAATAGGGAAGTGAGAGTGCTGTAAGTTTCATCCTTGGATTGCATCATTTCAACCCATGTGTATCTGGAATAATCATCTACAACAACCAAAGTATACCTGTTTCCTCTTAGACTTGCAGTTTTTACAGGACCAAATAAATCCATGTGAAGAAGCTCAAGAGTCCTTTTGGTAGAAAGACATGGTTTTGGTTTGAAGGAGGTTTTTGTTATTTTTCCAAATATACAAGCATCACATTTTTTGTTAGTCGGAAAATTTATGGATGGCATACCTTTTACCAAATCTCCTTTTGAAAGTTTTGAAAGATACTTAAAGTTCAAATGTGAAAGTCTTTTGTGCCAAAGCCATGAATTTTTCGAAATATTATTTGCTACCAGACAAATTTGAGTATTGCTATCTAAAGAAAGTAGATCTATAGCAAAAACATTTCTTTTTCTTGAACCAGTGAGCAAAATTTCATTTGTGATGCTATTTTTGATAAAACAATGTGTGGAGGAGAAGGAACAACTCATACCATTATCACAGAATTGTGATATACTTAAAAGATTGTGTTTCAAACCTTGTACCAACGAAACATTTTCAATTTTTACAGATCCTCTGATAATGGATCCATAGCCAATAGTCTTTCCTTTAGAGTTGTCTCCAAAAATGACAGAGGGACCTTTTGCTGTAATAATGTTAGTAAGGAGTTCAGCTGATCCGGTCATATGTCTGGAGCATCCGCTATCTAATATCCATATGTTAGTTGATTGATCATCTGCCATTAAGCATACCTGAAATATGAATATTTAAATCATGGTACCCTTTATACTTTTGGGTCCAAAGGGTTAGTTTTCTTAGGTATCCAAACTTGCCTGAAATTAGGCTTTTTAGTTCTGTTAGTAGGTTTAAATCTATATAAGCATTCATGTGAATGATGACCAAAAGTAGAGCAAATATTACACTTGTGATAACCAGGTTTATCAGTCATTTGAGGTGAATTCTTTGATTCCTTATGATTCACTTAGAGGTCTTAGCAAAGAACAAAATTTATTGGCTTGAACTTGTCGCTTGCCTTTCTTCTCGAATCCTCCTCTTTTGCCTAGTCGACATTTGTCGACATTTGTCGCTTTCGGGTTAGTCGACCGATTTAGAGGTTTGTGACCAGAAGACTAACAATTGTCTTTGTTCAGCCTATCCTTTTTGTTAAGGTACCTCTTGTGCTGATTCATATTTCGGGGATAAGTGAATGGTACAGCATTATAGACTGATCCCTTGTTCTTTTGTAAAATCTTAGGTTCACCTTTTGACTGTCTGATCTCACAGTCTTCATCATCCTTTGAGTATCCAAGACCATGTTGGTCTTCATGATTTTTCTGTTGACTGATGATGGTTTCTACAGCAGCTTTTGACTTTGAATAAGTATCAACAACATTGGTCAGTTGAAGATTTCTTTCCACAAGGTCAGCAATCTGAGCATCTGAGATTTTTGCTTGAATCTCATATTTTTCATTGAGACTTTTCAGTTGCAGCAATTCTTTTTGCTGAACTTTGTAAAGCTCATTGATCTTTTGAAGCTCACAATTTTCTTCGGAAATTCTTTTAAAATCACCAGATAAAGAAACATGAATTCTTTTATGTGTTTCAAACTTGGAATACATTTCTTGCATTTGTTCCAGTAAATCATCAACACTTGAGTCAGTAATCTTCTCCTCCTGCCTTTTTGAATCATGACTTACTTTAGCAGTCCTTGGAGAAGTTGACTTGACTTTCTTTTCTGGCTGACTTATGATTCCTTGTCCATAAAATCCATTTCCTATTTTCTTAACCACAAACTGATCAGGTTTGATGACCTTGGTCAGTTTGGGGTTTGTAATAGGTGAGCTTGACAGCTCATTTTCAGACATCTTTGAATATTTTGGACTTGGAAACTCATTTTCTGAATCATATATTGCTGATTCTGCAACAAGACACAGATTTGCTTCTTGCTCAAAATCAGCAGATTCATCTTCAGAATCTGCTTTCAATCAAGTTGCAAGATTTTGATCTTCAAAGAACTCAAACCCTTTTGTTTTTCAAAATTTCGGGAGCTCTTTTGTAATACTCATTTTTTGTAAAAAGGACAATTTGAAGCAAAGTGACCAAAGCTTTCTACAGTTTTCTCCTAAAGCTAAACAGTTTTTCTCTAACTTTGTCTTCATTTGTTTTGAAGTAAGGCTTTTGAAAGTTTGAAGTAGATGGTTTTTGGAAGCTTGAAGAAGATTTTTGAGGATTAGATGAAGGCTTTTGAAAGTTTGCTGAAGGTTTTTGAAAGTTTCTTTTAAAAGATTTAAACTTTCTAAATTGTCTAGCAAAAGCAGCAAATTCATCTTCATCAAAGTCATCATCTGACAGTGATGTAGAAGTTTTTGAAGTTTCTTCTTCAGCTTGAAGAGATATACCTTTAAATTTTTCTCAATTTCTTGAGTTTTGAGAACTTCTTTTTCATAAATTTTTAGACTTGCAACAAGACTACGTATATGAGTTTTGTTCAAGTCTCTAGCTTCCTTAATGGCAGTGACTTTGACATGCCATCTACTTCCCAAACTACTAAGAAAACGCATATTTAAATCTTTCATACTATAAACTTTACCAAGAGAACATCTATTACTTACCTCGAAATCTGTCGTAGGCATTCTTTAAAGATTCTTTTGGGTCCTTCTTGAATGCATCAAACTCTTGTATGCAATCATAAAGTTTGTTGTCCTTGGTGTTTTGATCTCCTTCTACATACTCTACAAGAGCATCCCAAATTTCCTTGGCAGTTACACAGTCATATATCTGCTTGTAGTTTTCATCAGGTACAGCACTTGACAGGATATGTACAGCTCTGGCATCCAGTCCATCAGTAATTTTGTCTTCCTCAGTCCATTCTGATTGAGGTTTGAGGACATATTCTTCTTCTACAGGAGCAAGAGGGTTTACAGTATCATCATCTGCAGCAGAAGATTTACCAACTTTAGTATTGATTTTCATAGGTTGCATAGGACCACCTCTTACACATTCCATCAATCGTTTATCTATATTGTTCATATATCTTGTAATTCTTTCCTTCCAAATATCAAAGTGATCTTCATCAAAAATGGGTACTTGAGTCACATTGTTTGATTGAAAAGCTTTTAGAGTTGCCATGATCGAGCTTTCAAGCTGTTAGACTTGGAAAATAGTTTTTCAAAAAGCTAGGCTCTGATACCAATTGTAAGTCCAGATGGCAACAGTTAAGGCTAGAGGGGGGGGGGTGAATAGCCTTTAAAACTTTGAAGGTTGATTTGTAAAGCTTAAAAGATTGGCAGCGGAAAACTTGATTTTGTCAGTCAGCTGAGGTGTTGGTCAGCTGGCTGACACTTTGAAAATCCTTAAGCTGATGAGTGTTGGTCAGCTGGCTGACACAACTATTTTTCAAAAGAAATTTTCTTCAAAAACTGATCACTGAATATGAAAAGAAATTGAAATACAAACGAACTGAACAATTAAGCAAGCAATTGTTGTTAACTGGCTGACACTTAATTAGTTGAAAAACTTCTTAAGTGTTGAGTCAG
>CM028380.1:29054417-29142032 GCA_013146195.2 Codonopsis lanceolata
TTTTTAACTCCGTGCGTTAAATGCACGTCAACAAATCAAACAAAATAAGGAAGATCGGTTTATTAACAACTACACATAAGTATATCACTAATCATTATAGATTCTAAAAAATGTTTTTATACACAACATTTGTTATCTTATTAGTTGGTTTTTCATCTTCACTGCATATCAATATCTTGAATCAAAAATAATTTTGCTACTCTATAACTATTTACATATAACTATCGATTACTAAATATTGGTTTTTTTTTTCTTTCTAAAAGAGACCTGTGTGCAATTATTGACTTTGAAACTTGTTAATTGTCATTGCATATGATATCCCGAATGTAAATTGTCTTCTCCTAATTTAAAAGACTGCCTTACATCGGATATGTTAATGACAATCTTGGATAAAAACATTTTCTCCAACATTGGTTCATTTCAAAAATTTGTTTCAACAAATGTAATCCCTAAGATTTATGATGATTAGTCTTGTTTCATCTGACAACTCGCAAAGATGATCAATGTTTAATAAGATTATCGAACACTAATTAAGTGTCAATTCATGGTCCGACAATTTCGAACACTTTATACTATTCAAAAACTCAGATAATGAATGTCTTCAACAAACTTAATTTTTTTCTCGCCCTTCAAATAGAATGTGAACTCAAATAAGTTTTTCCTTTTTGAATGATTACTTTTATTAAATTATATTTGTATTCTATGAATAAATAAATTTCTGAGAAAAAAATAAGCTAGAATCAAAATAACTAAATTATTTTTTTACTGTTAACAAATATTTTTGTTTTGTAAATTATTTTGATTTTAATAACTTCTATTATTATTTTTTTGTTTTATTGACTTTGTAACAATTATTTTTGTTTTATTTTTAAGAATTAGTTTTACGAAAAAAAAATTGTTTCGTAATTTTTTGTTATTATTTTACTAACCTCAGTTTAAATTATTTTGTTTTATTGACTCTGTAACTATTATTTTTGTTCCACCAAATATTTTATTTTGCTAACATATTTTTTGTTTCACCTAACTATTTTAGAATTTGTTTTAAAATTTTGTACCATAAATTATTTTATAATTTTACTAACCTGAGTTTAAATTATTTTTGTTTTATTGAATCCCTAACTATTATTTTCGTTCCATCAAATATTTTTATTTAACTAATGTATGTTTATTTTACATAGCTATTTTCAAGAATTTGTTTTAAAATTTTGTTCCAGAATTATTTTATTCTTTTAGTAACCTTAGTTTAAATTGTTTTTGTTTTTATTGACTTTGTAACTATTATTTTGATTCTATCAAATATTTTTATTTTACTAAAGTATTTTTTTACATATATATTTTTAAAAATTTGTTTTAAACTTTTGTTCCATAAATTATTTTATTTTACTAACCTTCGCATTAACTTATTTTTGTTTTGTTGATTCTTTAACTTTTTTTATAGTTACTTGTTCCATAAATTATTTTAATTTTACTAACCTCTTATATTTTTGTTTTCTTGACTCCGGAATTATTATTTTTGTTTTAGTTACTATTTTTTATGTTAAAAGAGAGAAAAATGTTTAAACATATTTAAAAGAGAAGAGATGGTCGTGATGAGAGAGAAAATATGGAGGAGACAGAAGAAAGAAAGAGAAATACAACCAGAGAAGATAGGAGAGAGAAAAAGTGAAATGGTAACTCAAAAGTCAATAATTCAAAAGTGAGATTTGGAGGGAGAAATCCACCCTTGTCATTATATATATATAGATTAAGAATAAGATGTAATACTACGATAGGATTATGATACTAGCATTAAGTTGTGATTATAGCTAAGTTATGATTTCGCTGATGATTAAGAAATTATTATTTCGTTAAACTAATATATTCGTGTTACTTGTAGGAAATGGCGCGTAACAACACCAGTAGAGCAAAGGTCGCTCCACCCGTGACAGCTGCTAGAACGAAACTGAATACAATGCACACTAGGGTAGTCGAACTCGATTAAGTTGTGATTATAGCTAAGTTATGGTCTCACTGATGATTAAGAAATTATTATTTCGTTAAACTAATATACTCGTGTTATTTGTAGGAAATGGCGCGTAACAACACCAGTAGAGCAAGGGTCACTCCACCCGTGACAGCTGCTAGAACGAGACTGAATACAATGCACACTAGGGTAGCCGAACTCGATTAAGTTGTGATTATAGCTAATTTATGATCTCACTGATGATTAAGAAATTATTATTTCGTTAAACTAATATACTCGTGTTACTTGTAGGAAATGGCGCGTAACAACACCAGTAGAGCAAGGGTCGCTCCACTCGTGACAGCTGCTAGAACGAGACTGGATACAATGCACACTAGGGTAGCCGAACTTGATGATATTAACCATGTCTTGGAATAAGAGAACCAGCTGTTAAGGAATGAGAACCAATTGCTAAGAAATGGTAATCAGACGCTAGTGGAGGAAAACGGAACACTACTAGAACAAGTCAAGGGAATGATGAAGGCATTAGAGCTGGCACAAAATGTCTTGTTTAAACACTTTGACGAAATAGAAGATGCTAGGAGAGCCCACGCGGAAGGGTAGCCGAACTCGATGAGATTAACCATGTCTTGGAACAAGAGAACCAGCTGCTAAGGAATGAGAACCAATTGCTACGAAATGGTAATCAGACGCTAGTGGAGGAAAACGGAACACTACTAGAACAAGTCAAGGGAATGATGAAGGCATTAGAGCTGGCACAAAATGCCTTGTTTAGACACTTTGACGAAATAGAAGATGCTAGGAGAGCCCACGCGGAAGTTGGAGCGAGGCTGGGCAACACCAACTTCTTGGCTAAGAACGTTTGGGACGCGGTCCAAATGGCCATGGATAATGGACCAGTGGGGGAAGAAAATCCGGAAGACTTAGAGGAAGATGAAGAGGAGACAGAAAACTAGATAGAACGTTATACTAGTTATTTCGTTTTATTGTTACCCTAGTCGTTGAGTTTGTTTAGAGGATTGTTTTTTTTAGTTATAAGACATGAAATACACTAAGTGTGTCCAAATTTTTGAGATATCGGTTGAATTCTTTTTTTTGATACTTAATAAATTTTGGGAAATTATTTTTGAATACATTGATGTTTTCTTTCAACTATATCTTGTATTTGATATTTGTTTCGAGAGCATAAGATTTTGAGGACAACTTGGAAAAGAATATGATATTACATAACAAGTGTGTAGATTGTTTTCAATTATGTCATGACAGTTAACAATCACATCTTAGTGTGATGAACAATTTTAGACATCACTTGACACTTCCTCGTCTTTGTATCAGTATCATATGGCGCGTAGAGGAGGACGTATCGGTAACCGAGGCCGTGGTCGCAGCCGAGGAAACATGGGAGGAAGAACAGTAGAGGACTTTGTTTCTGAAAGTATGGGGGAACAATCTGAAACTCAACTTAACAGAGTAACGAAAACTCTATTTTTGAAGCGCCTAAGCCTAACGCAGCAAATCCCCCTTTGGTAGACCCTATTTTGATGATGAACCTCCTGCAAAATTTGACCCAAGCCGTAGACAAGATTGGTCAAATTATTCAACCGCAACCTCGGCCTACTTCACCACAACCTCAGCCTACAGCACCACAACCTCAGCCCGCTACAACACAACCTCCGCCCGTAGTTCCTCAACCTCGAACAGTAGCAAAGGACCCCCTTGACATATTCCAGAAAAGAAGCCTTAAACCCTTCTCAGGCGTGCCAGGCACAACTAAGCCAGAGGAGTGGGTTGAGAATATGAAGAAGATTTTTAGAACGATGACCCTCCCAAGTGAGCAAAAGGTCAACCTCGCCACTTTCAAGTTCGAAGGAGAGGCCGATCAGTGGTGGCAGTCTGAGATGAGAACTGTTGAAGCAACTGGGCAGAAGAATACACATGGGAGACCTTCCTTGAGGTCTTCTACAAAAAGTATTTTCTCGAAAAGTGTACAGGACGGTAAGCTGGTTGAGTTTCTAAATCTGGAACAAGGAAAGATGACGGTGGATGAGTATGCTGTCAAATTCACAAAGCTATCAAAATACGCTCCTGGTCTCATTGAGAATGAGAAGCAAAATGTTTGAAAGAGGCTTCGATGGGAGGATTAGTCATCGCTTAGTGGCCTCTGCGCTTGAAGACTTATCTTATGTGAAGTTGTCGACCGAGCTAGAAGCTAGAATTCTTGAACGAGTTTCAGCCGACTACCAAAAGAAGCGCGAGGAGAAAAAGAGAGATTTTGAGAGTCTTGGAGGTGGTTCTCGGGATCAATCGGGGCATCGAGGAAATAATTCTCGGGATCAGTCAGGACATCGAGGAGGTAGTTACAATGGACACAAGAGGAGAAACACAGATGACAATAGATCTAAGGGGTCAAATCAATGGAGTCGAACCAAGGAACAAGATCGAGACAGACCAAGTCGGACGATGGAATGTGAACCGGGACGATTGAGAGTTGTAAGATCCGTGGGGGAAAGCATTCGACGTTTGGCTTGCCAGGGAAACATGAGCTTCGACGTTGGCTTAATCATGCAAAATGGGAACACAAGGTCGAGAGCTTTTCCCCGAGCCACCGAGGAATCGAGATTTTTGTTCGTAACAATGGTGGCGGGGACAAACCTAAACCAAGGGAGCAAGGTAGAGTATATGCAATGAACGCAAGAGATGCTCGCGTTACTAATGACGTGGTGGCAGGTACCGTCCAACTCTCTTCTCGTAGTTTGTATGCATTGATTGATCCGGGTGCAACCCATTCTGTGATATCTACATCTCTCGCACAACGCATGAAACTGCCGTCACAAAACCTAGATGTCAAGTTAGTTATAGATACACCAACGGGGAGTCTATTCCAATGACTTCAATATATAAGTCTTGTTCGTTAAATTTGGAAGATAGGGAAATGCCTATAGATCTGATTTCTTTAGATATTCAAGATTTTGACATAATTTTGGGAATGGACTGGTTAGCCGCCTTTTATGCTAAGGTGGACTGTTTTGGGAAGGAGGTAATATTTTGTATTCCAGGAGAACCAGAGTTTCGATTTAAGGGTTCGAAGCTGACGGCCCTAACAGGTTTTATCTCGTCAATGCAAGCTCGTAGATTGTTAAGGAAGGGTTGCCAAGGTTATTTGGCGCACATTACTGACACATGTAAGGAAGGGGTTAGTCTTGAGTCACTTCCTGTGGTTAGGGAGTTTACGGAGGTGTTTCCTGAAGAATTACCAGGACTTCCACAAGAGAGGGAGGTGGAATTCCTAATTGACTTAGCACCGGGGATAGCCCCAATCTCTAAAGCACCTTATAGAATGGCTCCTGCAGAACTTAAGGAATTGAAGGAGCAGTTACAGGAGTTGTTGGAGAAGGAGCTCATTAGGCCTAGCGTATCGCCATGGGGTGCTCCAGTTTTGTTTGTGAAGAAGAAGGACGGGACGATGAGGTTATGCATTGATTATCGTGAGTTGAATCGGGTCACGGTGAGGAACAAATACCCGTTACCAAGGATCGATGATCTTTTTGACCAGCTACAAGGTGCATGCTACTTTCTAAGATCGATCTTCATTCGGGGTACCACCAACTTAGAGTCAGAAAGGAGGATATTGCTAAGACTGCGTTTAGAACGCGGTACAGACACTACGAGTTTTTGGTGATGCCATTTGGGTTGTCGAACGCTCCGGCAGCATTTATGGACTTAATGAACCGAGTGTTTCGGAAGTTTCTAGATCGGTGCGTAATTGTCTTCATTTATGATATACTGATCTACTCAAGAACTCGAGAGGAGTACGAGCAACACTTGAGAGCGGTACTGCAAATTTTAAAGGAGGAGAAATTATATGCGAAGTTCAAGAAATGTGAGTTTTGGTTAGAAACGATGAGTTTCTTGGGTCATGTAGTGTCAAAAGATGGAGTCTCAGTGGACCCGGCCAAGATAGAGGCAGTAGTAAACTGGGAGAAACCGACGACTGCTACAGAAGTTCGAAGTTTCTTAGGGCTAGCAAGATATTATCGTCGTTTTGTAGAAGGGTTTTCAAAAATCGCAGGACCTCTAACCCAGTTGACTCATAAAAACAAGAAGTTTGTTTGGACAGAGGAGTGTGAGGCAAGTTTCGAGGAGTTAAAGAAAAGATTGGTGTTAGCTCCAATTTTTGCTTTACCGTCAGGATCGGAGAACTTTGTGATCTACAGTGATGCGTCGTTGAAAGGTCTGGATTGTGTATTGATGCAAGATGGGAAGGTGATTGCCTATGCCTCGAGGCAATTAAAGAACTTCGAGAGAAACTACCCAACACATGACTTGGAGTTAGCCACATTAGTGTTTGCTTTAAAGATTTGGAGACATTATTTGTATGGAGTGACTTGCGAGATAGATACGGACCACAAGAGTCGTAAGTACATTTTCAATCAAAAGGAATTGAACACGAGACAGAGGAGATGATTGGAGTTATTAAAGGATTACGACTACACCATTCTTTACCATCCAGGTAAAGCCAATGTAGTGACGGATGCTTTGAGTCGTAAGAGCAAGGGAACCTTGGCAATGATGTTAACAAAGGAGAAGAGCATTCTCGAGGATATCGAGAATTAGGGTTTGGAAGTTCGGGTAAGGGGAGGAAAAGGTTATCTGGCACGATTGAGTCTTCAACCATCCTTGCTAGAGAGGATCAAAACTGCCCAGAAAGTTAACCCGGAGTTGGTAAAGATTTGTGAAGGGGTAGAGATTGGAGCTCAAGTTGACTTTCGACTTGGGGGGGATGGTATTTTACGCTTTGGTAAGAGGATCTGCATTCCATCGGATCCAGAGTTAAAGAGGGAAGTGTTAGAAGAAGCCCACAATTCAAGATTCGCGATACATCCTGGGAGCACAAAGATGTATCGGGATATGCGAGACACTTTCTGGTGGAGTAATATGAAGCGAGAAATTGCAGAGTTTGTATCCAAATGTCTTGCGAACATCAGAGATCGGGAGGATTGTTACAGTCAATGCCTATACCCGAATGGAAATGGGAACATATAACTATGGACTTTGTTGTGGGGTTGCCGAAGACATTAAAAAGAAAGAACTCCATTTGGGTTATCATGGATCGTTTGACGAAGTCAGCACACTTTTTAGCCTTCAGGATAAATGACCCGTTGGAGAAATTGACCAAGATGTATGTAGATGAGATTGTCAGGTTACACGGAGTGCCACTCTCGATTGTGTCTGACCGCGACACTAGGTTTACCTCAAAGTTTTGGGGTAGTTTGCAGAAGGCTTTGGGCACCACCTTGAGTATGAGTACGACCTTTCATCCGCAGACATACGACCAATCTGAGCGGACCATTCAGACTTTGGAAGATATGCTTCGTTCTTGCGTTTTAGACTTTCAGGGTAATTGGGATGATCATTTACCTCTAGTGGAGTTCACCTACAACAACAGTTACCATGCAAGCATTGGTATGACACCGTACGAAGCATTATATGGAAGAAGGTGTCGTATGCCTACATGTTGGGATGAAGTAGGAGAACGAAAGTTATTGGGACCAGAATTGGTACAGATTACCTCGGAGAAGATACAATTGATTAAGAAGAGAATGTTGATGGCTCAGAGTAGACAGAAGTCCTACGTCGATAAACGCCGACATGAACTCGGATTTGAAGTATGGGATCATGTGTTCCTTAAGGTTTCCCTTACGCGTGGAGTTATGAGGTTTGGCATTAAGGGTAAGCTTAGCCCTTGATTTATGGGACCATTTGAAGTGCTCGAACAAGTCAGGGAAGTTGCATACCGACTAACTTTGCCACCTGTTCAGGGGTACACAACGTATTCCATGTTTTAATGTTGAGGAAGTATGCTCTAGATCCGAGCCATGTGATCGAATATAAGCAACTCCGCTTAAGGGAGGATATTAGTTACGCTGACCAACCTATTAGAATTATAGATCGAAAAGATCAAGTTCTTCGAAAGCGAACCATTCCATATGTCAAGGTTCAATGGAGCAATCACACCGAGAGGGAAGCTACTTGGGAACTCGAGGAGGAAATGAAGGAGAAGCACCCTGAACTCTACGCTTGACCTGGTACGTAAGTTTAGGGACTAAACTTCTTTTAAGGGGGTGAGAGTGTAATACCCCAATAATTTTCGTGTAAAATATTAAATTATACTCCCTCCGTCCCTAAATAATCGTCCTAGTTGACCCGGCGCACAGTTTAAGAAAAAACAATTGATTTGATTATTTATATTGGTTTAATGTGTAGTTTCCTTTAAAGCCCATGTGCATGTGGCCCATAACTAAAGTATGATGAAAAAGTAAGGGTAGAGTGGTAAAAGTGATGTTCTAAAAAGGTAAGTTTCAAACTGGACAATTATTTTGGGACGGACGAAAAAGAAAAGGAAGTCGATAATTTAGGGACGGAGGGAGTAATAATTAAGATTATATTTAAATTGGGCTAATTAATCGTTTTGGACCTATTTAGTAATTAATTGAATTGAGTCGGGCTTGACCCATTTTTTACTAGACTTTAATTATAATCATTTATTAATATTACTAAATTAATTTTTGGGCCCAGTTAACTTTAGGTTTTCGGTTAGGGTTATGTATAAATAGAGTGAGAGGGGAGAGAAAACCCTTACCAGCAAATAAGAGAAAAAAAAGTGGAAAGCTATCGGCAGCCGGTTTTGGGGAGAGAGAACGAGCAAGAGGCGGTGGCGGTTTCCACTTTCTGAGGTATGTCCGTCAAACCAAGCCAACAAACATAAGGGAGACTAGATTAATTAATCCAAATCATATTTTTGTTCTGCACCTCTTTGTGTTAGTTGGCCGAAATTCTTGACAGTCAAGATCCTACCCAAACCTTGGTGATCTGACTGTCTCATTGATGCTGCCTATCCATTAAATCGGTTTGTCCTCGAGCCACTAACTAAACTTGTGTGAATTGATTGGTCTGAACCAAATTTAGTCCAATAACTTAAACAATGCACTGCAAGTGAGTAGTAGACTTTGATTGGTATCAATTAGACCATTAGCCCCTAAGGGGTGGCCTAGTGGTAGACATGAGGCTTCACAAAGTGTGAGGTCTCAGATTCGATCCCTTTCCATGACCCCTTTAGGTGGGAAAAAAAATTAGACCATTAAATATATATATATATATATATATATATATATATATATATATATATAGGTATATAGGTTTTGATTTTACAATTTGTGTGTTTGGTGTGTGTGTGTGTGTGTTCTGTGCGTGTTCTGTGTGTGTGATTATGTGTGTGTTTGAGTTGTAATTAAAAAAAATCATAATAATAAATAATAAAAAATAACAATAAATTATTTAATAAAGTATTACTATAATTATTGTTATTTAAATTAATAGGTTTTGGTTGGTACATTTTTAGTTTAGTGATTGTGTTATATTTTAATTAGATTTGGACAAGACGAATTAAGACTTCAATTTTGCGGTTCGAGACTTTTGTCGTGAACACACCTTAACAAGGTAAGGGATTACGTTTCTTTTAGGTTCTTTGAAAAAGTATTAAAAAAAATACTTTTATTGTTAGGCTTCCGCAAATTCTTGAAATTATTCGTTCTTTCATTTGCCATGTCCGACCTTATGTCGGTAGTTGCTTTGACTCCGTCGTTAGCTTTATTGAATATCTTCGTTATACCCTCGTTTTCACAAATTTCATGTCTACTTTGATTTTCATGAAATACCTTTGTTATTGAGATATTTGCTATGTATTTGTAAACTTGTCGATATACTCTTTGGTATTAAAAATGACGAATTTTGATATGAATTACGTTTTAATAATAGTACATTGATAGTACTATTCATGTTTTGAAATTATTTATGATCACCAAGTATGAACAACCCGTCACGGGGATTTTCGTGACAACATTTGAAATAATTGAAATTGCATCACTTGGCATGTGAGTGCGGTTATCCGGATATACCTTAATTTTGTACCCTTTGGGGGATTTGTGTACCATTCGGGGGATTCGTGTGCCCTACGGGGGATTTGGTTCTTGGTCAATAGACTCTTATGTGATACTAATAAATATTTTGAATCTTCGGTTATTACTAGCTGGTATGGGACAGCCAGTAATGACAAACTTATTAATCCACATTGTCTTGTTTGAACTCTCAATTTTTGTTTTAGAATTTATATTCTTGTCGATCGATACTTATTTTTGATTTTTGCAAATCATCAAATATCTAAATTTTGTTTTAACTTACGACACGATTATTCTTTTAGTCACCCCTCCTTAGAAACCAGAGGGGTGACGTATGATCTTATTGAGCTTTGTTCGCTCACCCTTCACAACCCACTTCTTCCAGGTCGAAATTAAGGACAAAGCTTAAGGTAGAGGATACCCGTGAAGGAAACAAGACTTATAGGGCGAATTTATAAGTTTTGAAATTTATTGGAGACATAGTTAATTTTGGTAGACTTTGTTTAGTAAATTATTTTGGATGACTGTATTTCTAAATTGGAGACTTTTGTAATTCCTGGTTGGGTGACGTTTGACTAGTCTTTAATTAAGTTTGAAATTGTAGTGACGTGGCCAAATTTGAGCCCATGTAGTGGGACCCAAGGTTTTGGGGCGTTACAAGATCAAACAGTGAGAGAGCCAAATAATATATCCCAATCATGCTAATCAATGTCTAGCGACTTACAATGTTGAGTCTTGCATGTGAGAGGCAAGTAAGATGTAGACGAACCCGACTTGAAAATAGAGTTGGCTTGCTGATAACAATTGGCGCTAGGTGCGCATTGCCATGGACAAATCTACTTGTTAAGGAGTGGGGTCACGACATAGTTGTCAACGTCGAGAGGCCCCAGAAAAGGGATAGGTCCAAATTTGAGGTGCGAGGCGAGGCGCTCACGAAAAAAATACTAAGGAACAATACAAAAAATACATATAACTTAATAAATATCAAAAAACATGTTATAAGTGAGCATAATACATGAAACTAAGTTCTAACATAGTATAAATGATGAAATTTTGTGCTAGTTTAAATTCCAAGTAATATAATTGTAATACCCCAAATTTTCTATATTAAAATAAAATAATTTTATTAATTATTATCAGATCTTAATAATTATTGTGGGCTTAACTATTTGATTTGGAGTTTATTAGAATTGGTTTAGGCCTAGTACACTTGAGTTTTATTTTAGTGGGCTTGATGTTCATTATTTAGTATAATTATTGTGTGGGCTTGACCCATCAATTTGGGTTTCTTTTCCTTATAATAATAGTTGTAATAATAATACTTGTAATAATAGTAATGAAATGAAACGAAGGAAAGTGAAACCGACACTATGTACCTAGGAAACAAAATCGACAGTCGAAAAATTCAATGGACGTAGAAGGAGAACCGTTGCTGTGGGTGTATAAGAATGATCGAACACTTGGGTGTTTTGTTTTGAAAATTTAGAAAACAAAAATTGTGAGTAAGAAGAAGAGAGGGGGATTAGACGGTGGTGGAAACTCAACGAAAAGAGAGGGATGGCACACTGTGGAGGTTTTCGGTCTACTTTCATGGTGAGTTCAAATGGATCTTAATCTCTTACTACTGCCTTGTTTTTTTTTTTTTTTTTTGAATTAGAATTGTTTCCATGTTGGGCTGTGTGAGATGAATGTTGCTAGGAGTGATAATAATAGAAGGAGAGAGTTTTCGGGTATTACCTTATGTTTTCCGAATTGGAAGAAAAGAAATGGAGGGGGGGAATCGGACAATAAGATGGAGACAAAATAAAATAAAGAGAACGGAAAGAAGTGGAATAAAAACGGGAGAGCGAGGGAGGATAGGCGAAAAGAAGGAAATGGGTTTCCTGTAATGAAGTATGCATTTAGAATATGGTGATGTACAATGAATGGATTTCAGTACGTTATTAGAAGCCAATTATTATAGTAGTATTAATAATGATATGCTATATTTGTTTATAGATCCGAGCAGGTGGAGTTAAAAGGTTCGTTGCGCGTTAAAGTAACTTTCATACATTCGCTAGACAGGTAAGAGATTATACCTCTTATAGTCTTTTTTTTTTTTTTGAAACGTACGCCGACTTAGGTCGGTAGTTGATTTGAATTCCGTCAATTTTACTTATTCGAAAATCATGAATTGATTCACGTTTAACCTCACTTAATTATTGAATTTCATGTTAGTTATTTTTCCTACATGAAATATATAATTGTTGCAATGCGTACTTTTGTGATGCATAATTTTTGCGATGAAAGACCTTTGTAGTGCAATTTGATTATCGTTTTTTCTTTTGAAATTCTACCATGATCATTAAACTGATTTTTATAATTATCGAATGCCACTTAAATTGTGAGCATAATTATTGAATGATCGAACTTATCGAATACCACCTAGCTAGTGGTATATGGTTATCTGGATATACCAAACATGATTGAATTATCGATACTCTTTGGAGTAATTATTGGAATTGCTTATCGATACTCTTCGGAGTAAATATTTAAAAATGGTTTTATGATCATGAGATTCTGTGATTAATTAACTGTCTCCAATCGGTATGGGACGGTTGGTGACGGTTGATCACTCGAGTCGTTTTGTTGTTAAATCTTCATTGGACTTCTTTTTACTTGAAATTAAATAAATTACTTCCGCTTATCAATACTTGAACAGTAAACTTGGAATATTGAAAATTATTCCTCTCTGATTTATTCTGGTCAACTCCTCCTTAGTAATTGGAAGGGTTGTATATAATCTTACTGGACATTGTTCGTTCACCTCTTTTTCTTTCAAATTCTCCTTCTTCAAGTAATGAGTAGGAATTATGAGAAGATTTGATTTGGATAAACCAAGATGACGGTTCTGAGAGATTTTTGGATCTAGACTTTATTTAATAAAAAGATAATTTATTAAGAATGATTGATTTTTAATTGATAGTGAAATTGAAATAAATTATATTGGGTTATTTAGCTTGAGTTAAAGATGTTTTAAGGTTTATTTATTGGAGTTGGGAACATTTATGATTTTAAGTTGTACTCCCTCCGTCCCTAAATAATCGTCCTAGTTGACCCGGCGCACAGTTTAAGAAAAAACAATTGACTTGATTATTTATATTGGTTTAATGTGTAGTTTCCTTTAAAGCCCATGTGTATGTGGCCTATAGTTAAAGTAAAGTGAAAAAATAAGGGTAAAGTGGTAAAAGTGATGTTCTAAAAAGATAAGTTTCAAAGTGGACAATTATTTTGGGACGGACGAAAAAGGAAAGTATGATGATAATTTAGGGACGGAGGGAGTAATTGTTAGTGACGTGGTCAAATTGTGGGACCGCAGTGTCGGTACCGAGTTTGAGGCGCTACAAAATGGTACCAGAGCTTAGATTTCAGATCCAGACTAGTTAGAAAGTAAAAAATTCATAGGAATTAATTGTAGGGTAAGAATTGGATGTTATTACACTTGAGGTTATCCAATATCATTAATTAGGCATATGACTTGCTTAGAAAGATAATAATGTTGTCAAAAGAACTGATATATTTTCTTTGAATTTGTAGGAAATGACGGGTAACAATACAAGTAGGATAAGGGTCGCTCCACCCATGGTAGCTACTGGAACAAGATTGAATACGATGCACACTAGAATAGTCGAGCTCGAGGGGATTAACCATGTATTGGAAAACCAGTTGCTAGTGAATGAGAATAGAGCCCTACTAGAACAAAGCCAAGGAGATGATGAAGGCAATGAAACTGGCACAAAATGTCTTGTTTAGACCCTTTGATGAAATAGATGATGCTAGGAGAGCCAATGCGGAAGTCGAAGCGAGGCTGAACAACACTGAATTCCTGGAGCTTGAGGGGATTAACCATGTATTGGAGAACCAGTTGCTAATGAATGATAATCAGCTGCTAGTGAATGAGAACAGAGCTCTACTAGAACAAGCCAAGGAGATGATGAAGGCAATGAAACTGGCACAAAATGCCCTGTTTAGACCCTTGATGAAATTGATGATGCTAGGAGAGCCAACACGGAAGTCGAAGCGAGGCTAAACAACACTGAATTCCTGGTTAAGAATGCTTGGGATGCAGTCCAAATGGCTGTTGCAGAAGCTAAAGTAGCATCCACAGATCCTAATATGTGGCACACCACTTTCCTTGGAAAGTTTGTGTAGTTGTGCCTTTAGGGACTCGTGCACCAATTAGGTAACTAACCCCTTTTTAACTCCGCCATTATAATTGCTATATATAGCATTGTATTGCCGGTCCCAAGCCCGGATAAAGGAGGAGGGGGAAGGAGATTAGTTACATGCAGCAATTTAACTAAGGTCATAACAATGGAACTTACGCTGATGTTCTGCCCTTTTCTTTTTAAAGTTTATATAAATTAATAATGTTTGCATCTGTCAAGGGTAGAAACTGTCAGCAGCTTAACCATTTGCTTCTTCGTTTTGTTTTTTCCTTTTCAAAATAATTATACTGCCAATTGATGGTTTTAAAGGCAGCTGACAATATGTGCTATAGCTCCTTAGAGAAATTTTAGACTCTAAAGTAGTCAAGTAGAGCAGTACTTGAGATCTCTAAAGTAGCAGCAGTACTGCAAGGCCTAAGGGGTTTTCAGAAAGATGTTGCGAAGAAACACTCCGTTATGCAAACAGACAAAGAGGCTTTGTTAACAATCGTTGAAGTATGATTAGTCATCATTCTACATGTGTTTCTTCAGAAAAAGAGAAAAAAAGATGTTTTATTCATGGAAAAATGAAATTATGTGCAGGTTTTTATCCATGATCCTTTATATAAGTGGGATTTATCACCTATGAAGGCTTTGGTAAGTCAAAGAGTAAATCACACACCTTTTTTAGCCTTTTCACTTTATCACCTCTGAAGGCTTTGCACTTTTTCTTCTCAAGACCTTCTAGTCTGCACCATCAAACAGATTACTTTTTTGCACACCTTTTTAAAGTTGATGTCCTTCCATCTCTCTAGTTTTAAGTTGACTGAATAAAACCAATTTGGTTTCTGCTTCTATTTCATTTCATGGGTGAAGAATGTCTTGTAATTGGGTGAAGAATGTCTTGTGCACACGACACACAATCCATGGGTGTAAGATATTTGTCTCTCTGATATACATGGCTGGGCATCCACATAAGGCATGTTTGCTTTTTAAAGCATCATATTTTAGATATAGTGGAACTGAGCAGATGGTGTGTGGTCTATGTTTTGTTTACTAATATGCTGGTTCGAGGGGTATCCTGGGACATTGTAAATGCTAATTGTGTTATTTTATTTCTCTGTTTAAGATGAATCAGCAAGGAAGGTTGCACACGGTGGAAATGAAAATTGAAGTCATTCTGATTTAGAGAATGTATGCTTAGAATTTTTACTGCACTTGCATCTTTCCACCAAGGGGTTTGCCATTGGATGTGCTGTACTTGCATCTTTCCTTTTGTTTAGCACTTATACGAATGAGGTTACAACATTTACTCATGCACCATTCACACAGGTAGGCACTTTCCCATCCATTTAGTTATAGACTCATTTCATACATTCTCTCTTTCGAATTCCAACCAGTTGCTCGTGCAGGTTGACATTGCAATTCCAAAAGTATTTGTTGGTGGATTGTTGGGGTCCATGCTTATTTTCCTTTTCAGTGCATGGGTATGTTCTGCAGTTGGTTGAGCTGTACAAGAGGTGGTTACCGAAGTAAGAAGGGAGTTTATTGAGAGGCTAGGGATCATGGTAGGTTGTCTTCCCTTAAATTTATACTTTGTTACTTGGTTTCCATGATTTTGTGCGATCCTGTATATCATTTGCCTCCACAGGACTATAAGGAGAAACCAGATTAGGATTGATGTGTCGCCATTGTTGCTTCTACATCTTTGAGGGAAATGATAAAATTGGGAGCCTTGGCCATTGCATCACATATTCTTGTTTGTAAGTTATCTAATTTTAGTACATAGAGTAGTTAAATGAGCAGTGGTGATTATTTCAAGATCACGACATTATGTGAAAGAAAAAAGTTATGTGGTGATTTAGTCAATGTTTTTTTTTTGGCTTTGGGTCGCTTTTTGTAATCTTGGCCTTTTGAACCCTTTAAATACTGTTGTATATAGGGATTTGAAACCATGAATGTGCATGCTTCTTTCGTAGTTGATTAAGATATGGTCTGTTTCCATCCAATATCTCTGGGTTGTAAATTTTGGTAGCACAAATTCTCTTATCTCTACAACTAAATTTTGTTTCCTAGTTGAGCATTGCAAGCTGGTGTTATTAGTTGACTTTGAGAGTTTGCTTATTTGTGATGGCTATTGCAAGATTTTTACCATTGAGTTATTATTCCCCATGTGAATATAGATCAGAGATCTAGTTGAAGGTAGTGAGTGATATTACCTACTTATAGGTGTGCAAACTTGTTACGCTTTCATATTTCTATGTACCTCCAAGAATCAAATCTCCTGTACCAACACTTTATACCACTTCATGTACCAACAATGAACAGGTTGACACGTGTACTACATGGGCATGCTTCTTTTAATGACTTTTGCAATGTAGGACACGTTTCAACCCGGGCATTGTTGGTAAATGAAGTGGTATAGAGTTTTGGTACACGAGATTTGAATCAGAGCTTTTGAGTTCATGTTTCATCCCCTAAACAATCAAGTACTACTGCTATTTTTGGTTTTTGAAATGGTATAGCTTGGAAACTACTTGAAGTATTTATGTACTTGTAGGAGATTGAAGATGGGAAGTAGGTGAGGACAGAAGGCTAGATAATTGAAAATAGAAGCTTACTTCTCTGTCACATGGAAGGACAAGAAAAGGATACTAAGATGTATGTTTATGCAAATCTGTTGTAAGACAGGAAATGCTATTATAGTTGTTTGTGCCATTGTATTGAATTTTAGTAATAGAAAGGTTTTTATGGTGAGAATCGGAGGAAGCATGGTATAATCGTTGTTGGTGTACGTTTCATTCATGCAATGTACATTCGATTCTTGATCATGATTAAAGAGGCAGTTTGCAGGTCTTGGAACTTCTATCTCTATATAGTTGGCTCTCGAATGATTTTAATCCTTTCTACCAAGCAAATATCAGTTTGGGTTTGAGGTTTATTAACGGGATTTTTTTAAAAGTTTGCTTAGAGCCCCCAAAATCGCAGTGCCGGTAAGGTAACCTACTTGTGAACCTATTAGTTTGGTGGGTTTTAGTCTTTCTTCCTTTCTCAATCTCAATATCGATATAAGGTTTTTTGTAAGTTGGGCAAAGTCAATTAGGTCTATGATGGTCGAGACAGTTTGAAATGAATCAAAGTAACCAAAGCACATGAAATTGACATTGTGAAACTTGTGCTATTTTGTTTGCATGATTATGTGCTATTTTTAATTGTTATTAGGATCTTTGTTCTCAATGTTGATAGTTTGTTTTGATGTGTTTGGGTTTGAATTGGTTTTGTTGCCTTCGCCAAAGGAGCAGAGACATCGCCGCCGCCGTAAGTCCTCCCTTTATTATAATCTTTCCTTCCCCGTCTCTCCATCTCTCGGCCCCTTCTCTCCGCCATCTCCTCTTCTCCTCATTTGTCCCTCGCTTTCTTTTCTATTCCAAAACCAGCACACAAGTGGGCATTTTGGGGAATTTTCGAATAGGGTTGCGTTTTCACAGCAACGTTTTGGAAAAAAAGCTAAAATTTTGAACGTTCAAAACGCAACAAAGTTTTCAAAACACGGAGGCTTATAAACGCAATATTGAAACGCTTTTTTTTTGGTCAAAATGCCCCAAAACGCACCACCAAACGAGCCCTGAATAATCGTACCTAGCTTACTATAGAGGGTCTTATTATAAATAAGTTTTGAGCATGCTTGTTAGAGCATGGACATTTGAGACCAACGTATGGTCACGTGTTTAATTAAGAGAAGATTAAGAAAGAATTCTCTCCTTAAGGATTTTGGTTGCGTGCTTATAAAGCACTTGTGAGAAAGTGACTACGGAGTAGTCATGATGTTTTAAGTATGGTGTTGGTGTTATCGATCATGTATGACGATTAGGACTATGATTTAGTCCGGTTTACTTAAAATAAAGACTAAAATAATAAGTCTTGGATTGTGGATATTTTGAGACTAGCGTAGTAGTCTTTAGTTTGATTTGAGTTGAGGATTAAGGAAGACCTCACATTATATTTTATTAAGCTTGTAAGCTATACTTGAATGGGTTGATGACTTGAGGAATAATGAATACCTCAATAAGTAGTTCTTGAACTAAACTTGTAAGTTAGTTGAACACAATGGTTATATGCAAATATATGCATTGTTCATGATGTTTGGTAGAGCATTATGTCCTACTTGTTTATATGCAATTATATGCATGGTTTATGAGATTTCGTAGAGCATTATGTCCTACGTGGTTATATGCAAATATGTGCATGTATTATGGGATTTTGTGGAGCATTATGCCCTACTTGTTTATATGCAATTATGTGCATGGTTTATGAGATTGTTGTAGAGCATTATGTCCTACATGGTTTAGTGAGTCCGATAATTATGAACTTGGTCTCATTGGTTTATACAAGTAAATATCTACTTGATCATTTGGTTTAAAGTCCAGCTGGCGGGTTTGGTTGTTGTGTCGGCAATGGGACGATTCATAATCTTTGGAAACAATCGCTATGAATCGTTGCATTGGATCCTTTTTCTCCTCACTATTTGGCCAATAGTGGGATGTGGTCTCGAGAGATAGCCATCTAGCCTACTTTCGAGCTCCCATTTCTCATCCGGAGACTGGATGAATGTAACGAGTACTCATTAAGGGAAACTGATGAGTTGTGATTATTTGAGGAGGAAACCCCAAGGTATGATTGATTGGGTATTTAGCCCGGATCTTGGTTTGAGATTTGATCTCATGGTAAGTTGGTTGGGTTTTGAACCCGGATTTGATTATAACGGTTCGAAATATGTTTACTGTTATACATGTTTATTTATGAGCATTTATATGAAAAATAATATGCTACTTGGTTTATGTGAGTTTATGTGCTTTAAAAATTAAGTACATGTTTCATGATGGTATACTAGCATGATACCATGATTTTATGTGATTGTGCATTTATGTCATGCCATGTCATAATATGCCGCATGTTGCATTTAGAAACTTACTGGGTCATTATGACTCACTCCGTGTGATTGTTTTCCCTAGTGTGTGCAGTGATCTCGTTGAATGCATGCTTCGGATAAAGACTTCTAGCAGGTGGTCTTCCAAGTCAAAAGCTTGGAGTTACTTATTATTATGTTGTTATTTATTTGTGAGGCTCGAATGTTAAGTTATGTAGACTTTACTTGGGTAGAATGTAGTAGTATATTATGGTTGTATATTTGGGAGCCGGTTGTATTGCCGAGCCGTTGTATCCTTAGAATTTATTCTCGTTGTCATTTCGAGCATGTGTGGCTCGTTTATTCTAGTTTTGATATTATTGTTGTTCCTACCTCCGACAGTTTTAGTCGTGAGTTTTGGTTGGTGGTTTAGCATTAGTTATATTGATATAGTTGAATTGTTCCTCCGGCAAGTTATAGCCGTTGAGTGTTGTTTATCAGGTTGGGATTTTGATAGTTGCCGGCCTTGGTTGCCGATGGTTTGTGGCGCGTGTCTAATGTTGCGTCACGCGCGTCGAATTTTTGGGCCGAGAGATTTACCATCTCTTTGGTTGTTTATATTTAGGAGCTTGTTAGCTCGGGTCCCATTTTGGTTTAGCTTCCGCAGGTTTTGGTTTTTATTTTCCTGTATCGCCGTTATGGCTTTGTCTTTCCGTCTTGAGCTAGGTGGCTCATCTTTTGACTCGCACCATTATGCTTAGCAGGTGCTTGTCTGTCTCTTAGTTTGTCCTGATGGCACGACCTTGGGATCTCGTATTGAGATCCGGGTCGGGTCGTCACAGACCCTACTGAAAATAATAATCACAAAAGTTTACCTTATAAAAAACGGTGTTGTTTTGGTAAGGAACGCATTCAAATTTTTTACCCATTCCTAGGTCGCACGCACAACAGCAACAACACAACACAATTGTGATTTTTAAGGTTTTTTTTTTATTTTTTTATTTTTAAATTATGTAATAGTTAAAATTTGTCACTCTGCTTGAAATATTTTTTTGAGTCTGTCACTGACTATTACCAGTTGTGTTACAATTTGGCTAGAGAAAAACCAAGTTTTGAAAGCTTTGAGATCAAAGTAATATATTATGGGTGGTGTTGGGCGAAAAACGCACACATGCAAGATTATTCGGTCAAAACAAGTAATAAAGTAAAGTGTCGAACCCACGATGAAGCAATTTGTTTGTTTTTAATGAATACTAAGCACATTGTAATTTTGATTATATTTAGACGATCGATTTTGCGTGAATTAACTAATTAATTAAACTAAAATAAGAAATTAAATAAAACAATATTAAAATGAGATTGATTTCAATGAGAGAGGATCTATAATTTTGACTTTCAATTGGCTCTTTCGTTGTGATTTAATAAGAAATTGCTATTAAAACTATTATATTATTTTAGAAATCAGGGATTCAAAAATCACCGTTAAGGGTTTTCGCTTCGTATAACGATGTTAATGAACGGTATAAATTCACGGGCTTTCCATACGTATGAAATTATCCAATTAATCGCTTCCAAACACAAAATCTTAATTGACTATCTTAAGGAGAGTTTGTAACGTTAACTAACCCAACCAAGAAACAATTATGTTGTATTTTCTAAAATCACAAAGTCATTTTCATGCACAAAGCACTTTCTAAAATTATGTAATTGGTGATCAACTCAATACAAGTAATAAGAGCTCAACATAATACCTAAAAAAATAGTAAATAGAAATTAATAACAAAACCTAAATTAATATCATAACATCCAAGCCAATTTATATCAAATCTCAAGGCAATTAAATTAGCTCATAATGCTAAGAAAATAAATCAAATCTTCAATAAAAAAACATTATCATTAAATAAATATAAAGATTAAATTGTATAATACTTTTCAATCGAGGAAGTGATGAAATCCTAGCTTTGGTTTAAACAACAATGGAGTAAAAAAAATGGAGAGGGAGGAGGAAATAGGAAATGGCGGCTCTTGTGTTGCTCTGTTGTTCCTCCTTTTTCTTGTTCGAAAAAAAATGTAATCCTTTTTTTTTTTTTCAAAATATGCTAGGGTAGTGAGACCAGCCAAGGAGGGGGGTAGAATTGGAAGAACAACGGAGGTTAGGGGGTAATTTGGAGAAAGAAAAAGGGAGTTGGGTCACGGTTGGGAGGCGGGGCAACCAGGCAAGGGGAGGCGGGTCACCTGGGTGGAAATGGGTTGGATGGTGTGAGGGAGAAAGGGCTGGAATGGTGGGTGTATGGAGCAGGTGGGTTGGAAATGGGCCGCCGGTTGACTTGGGTCCGGAAGGAGGCCGCGGGTTAGCTGTTTGAGGAGGCGGGTGACGTGGCGCTTCCTGGGGGCGACAACACATTCACGAGGAGAATTGGAAATTGCTCCGGTACCCCTGGAGGTTCTGGATGGTGAGCCGTAGTCCTTTCTCCTCCAGTTCTATCAGTTAGGTCCTCTGTTATCTCCGTTAGCTTCCGTTAACCATCCTTTGCCTTTGAATATTTAACGAACTTTAACGGATTCTAACCAAATGGATACAAGCTCAACCTTAAACTCCGAAATTGCCTCGATTTGCATGTATTGAGCATTGAAAACCTTAAATATCTCCAAGATACCTATATGAAACACAAAATACATAAAAATATGCTCTCAAATGCAATGAATCATTAACCAAAGCTCAAAATCATCAATAAAATTCTGAAAAATAATGAAAATAAAAGGAAAATTACAAGCTTATCAAGTCGGACTAACTACATCTCTTAATTTACTCTTTACACCCCATTTTCAACAATATGCAACATAAGGTACAAAGTCTCAATGCAAGAAATGAGGTGTATATTTGATTACCCTCCAGTAGGCCTGACAATTACAACTCATTAACCCACCCAACCCAACCCACTAATTACCCAACCCAAAACATTAATATGTTTGGGTTGAAACATGTATCCTATTTTGACCCAATAATATTAACATGTTGGGTTGGATTTGAGTTAAAATGGGTTGGACACGTTACTCATTTGGACCCGTGTTTTTTATGCTATAAATTTATGTTTTTTTGTTGAGAAAAGGCAGGTTGAAACGGAGCGACCCACTTTAACCTGTTACCCATTTCATCACGACCCGTTCTAACACAATCCATTTCAATCCGTTTGATATTTAAGTTTTAATGAGTTTTGACCCATTTCAACTCATTACCCATTTTAACCTAACCCAAGTCAACTAAGTGTGAGGTCGTCCACCATATATTAAAACATGGTCCTTAGTCCGAAGGTTTTTACTACCCAATTATCCCTATAGGCTAAAGTATTTCCCCAATTATAAGGGAGCTGGCCAGAGATATTTTAATGGTGAGAGTGAAGTGTCCACCGTCCTAGCTGTGAAGATTAGTTAGCTGGTGTGGCACGTGAGCCTAAAAAAGCAAATACTGTTTCTATTTTAATTATACTCTCCAATGCTTTGTATTATTGTCCTTTAACTTTTTTTTTTACTCCCTCCAATTTTAAATTATGGTCATTTTTTATTTGGTATATCATTCAAGAAAAAATAATTAATTATATTATAAATATTAGTAAAATATGTGATTTTCTTTAATATATTTAAACATATGATCATAATTAAAGTTAATAAAAAAAGTAAGGATAAAGTGGTAAAAATATTTTTTTAAAGGGAAAGTTTTGAAAGACTAAAATTATTTTAGAACGAACGAAAAAAGAAAGGATAACGATAATTTGAAAACGAAAGGAGTATTAAATTTACTGATTTTTACATGAAAATTTGATGTGTGTGTAAAATCATAAAATTCATGATTCGTAGTCCTCGATATTACGAATTGCGTATTTTATAATTTTGAAAAAAATATATATATCAAATTTCATTTGAAAAACAATCACTTTTTCTCTGAAAAAAAATATTAAACTAGACAATAATTTTGAAAAAGAATGAGAGTAAAAACTGTGTCGAATGTTATTTTTATTTTTCTTAAATTCTTGTTTAATGTTTTTAAATAATCATTTATTTTAGTTTTATAACGTGTCCTTTAAAAATTTACTTTGTGATTCATTAATTAAGTAACAATAAACGTAATATTATACTTCTTTCGTCCCTAAGATATTATTTGTTTGATTTTTTTTTTGTTCAAATTGGATATTTTCAAGTACGAATTATATATATATATATATATATATATATATATATTATATATTCAAAATGATAAAACATGTGATTTGTAATATTTTTAGATACTACAAATTAAGTATTTACATCAAATTACATTAGAAAAATGTTTAGTTTGATAAAAAAAAATTAAATATGACAATAATTTTAGACGAACAGAATAATCAGCAGGAGAATCAAAGTAAAATTAAAACTTAACTACTAATAATTTCCTAAACTTTGTGTAAAAAGTCAAATAATACAGCTAGTGAGGAAAGGAGAACCAAGAATTAGATAATCACAAATATTTCGTTGACTTGAGTAAAGTTTATAAAAGAAGCAAAGGTAGATGGAAAAGGGTAGTTTTTTTCCCTCTTCATAAGGTCAACTACTTACTATATATAAAGCTCTCAGATGTTCGTCCCACTATTTGGGAGGTTTCAAAAGCCTCAACAGATTGAGTGAAAGAGCGAGTGCAAGAAGAGAAATTAATCCGGGAACGGCGAGAGGCCGATCATCGATCGTGCTAGAGTCGTTTCAAGAACTCGAGAGATTCAAGGCATGGGAAGGCCTCCTTGCTGTGATAAACTGGGCATCAAGAAAGGTCCTTGGACACCCGAAGAAGATATCATATTAGTCTCTTACATACGAGAACACGGCCCCGGAAATTGGCGATCCGTGCCTACAAACACCGGTAAAGCGTTAACTAAGTGTTCGTCGAGACATCGATCGATGAAGTTTATTTAGTAGTGGTAAATTTTTTCTATATTTATGTTGAATTCTTAAGAAGTTTTTTCTGTTGTTTTTACCATTGCAGGGTTGTTAAGGTGCAGCAAAAGTTGTCGACTTAGATGGACTAATTATCTAAGGCCGGGTATCAAGAGGGGAAACTTCACTCCCCATGAAGAAGGAATGATAATCCATCTTCAAGCTTTATTGGGAAACAAGTAGGTTTTACTAATTTAATTTCTGCACACTTCAAATTTTAATAATCTCTACAATGACGACCAGATCTTGGGCCTTGGCATGACCCGATGTCAGGGACTTGTTTGAGTCCTCCTTCGATCTATAGGTCATCAGCTATAAGCGTATCAGCCATTAGTTATCAGTTATCGGTCATAAGTTGTAGTACATGACCCGGCTTCATATTTTAACCAACTATCCACTGTGAATAACGACCCGATCTTGGCACGATCCGATGTCAGAAACTTGCAGCCTCGATTATATGTCATTAGTCATCAGTCACGACAAGTGATTTTCTTGTGGTATAACTTGGCGTGACGGGGTTTTAATTTAACAAAACTAGCTTCGTGCTTGGATAAAGTCATTTCACATCCCTACTTAGAGCCTCATAAACTTACTTTTTCTTTTCTTTTTTCCTTTACAATTTTGTTACGTTTAGTTATTACGACTCCTTTCATTTCAAAATAAGTGTTTTTTATTCTATTTCGAGTTGTTAATTCCAAAATAAGTATCCTCTTTTCATTTTACAAAAGATTCATTTAATAAATTTTCTGTAATACCCTTTAACCAATTTATTTGACACGAATACTTTGAGCCTTTTGAGGGTATTAATAGGGAAATTGCATAGAGTCCTATCTTGTTCTATAAACCACGTAAAGTCAATAAGGGACACATATTTCATAAAGGAAGAGTATATTTTTATCTGGTTAAAAATACTAGTAACATTAATTTGTAACTAAAATGTGCAGATGGGCAGCCATAGCTTCTTACCTTCCTCAAAGAACAGATAATGATATAAAGAACTACTGGAACACACACTTAAAGAAGAAGATGAAGAAGTCCGAATCGAATTCGGATCCACAAATGGACTCGGATTCAGCTATTCTATCAAAGAGCTTGACTAGATCAAACGATCATCACGAGTACTCGTCAACTGCTACTGAACTCAGCTTAAATCCCAACTCCTCATCCCTGCTATACGCCTCGAGCACCGAGAATATCTCTAGGCTACTCGAAGGATGGATGAAATCATCTTCCTCATCCTCACCACGGATCGTCACCACAAGCAATAGCAGCTGCCTTCAAACCAAAGAACCTCCTAGGAAGGTTGCTGTGGATCAAAGTGTATTTACCACTACAGATCATGAATTTGAATCCTTTCCGTCATTCGATAATTTTAACAGAAACACCTATGCGAGCTGGGACAAGTCAATGGCATCTTCATCGTCTGATCCGAAGAATAATAAGCTTCAAAAACCCGAGAAAATTAGTAATCCACCGGTCTCGTCACTTCTTGACACATGGTTCTTGGATGAAATGGCTGTAGGTCAAGTACTCGACGAAGCCAACTCCATGGAACTTCTGCCTCTGGTTTCATCTTAACTTTCATCACAGGTCAAGTACTACATGTGGCCTAGCACCTGCCCGGACGGGCTGTAGCGTCGTGCACGGCATTATCCTTGTCCTACCTAGGGTTCATGGCATCAATGCAATGCCACACACTCGTCGAAGTCGAGTTGTCTAATCCTTCCTCCGCCCTAAAATAATTGTCTTTCACTTATTTTCGTCTTACTTCATTTTCTTTCTCAAGAAAATCTCCTTGCAAGCTGTAACATTTAAAGTGATAGGAGATCACTTTACTATCTCGTAATTATTAACTTTAATAAGTCTACAATTATTTGTTTTTCTTTTTTCTATTTTTGTGGATTGAAGGACAACCTACTAAGAGCATGAACAACCAATAAATCATACCACCAAAATCAAACATTAAATCAATCACAACTCAATTAAAAATTAATAAAATAATCTATTTGATATAAATTTGATTCAAAACTCAAAAACTCATATAACAGTAGCACATAATTTAATACCTTTTCATACCTCGCTATCTTTATCTCAATTAACGCCTATGGGGGTGGCCCAGTGGTAGGCATGGAGCTTCACAAAATGTGAGGTCTCAGGTTCAATCCCTTCTCATGCCCCCCTTAGGAGGAAAGAAAAAAAAACTTGTTAAAAAAAATATTTATCTCAATTTATTTTATTTTATTTTTAAAAATGGCTAAAAACTTTTAAAAAATCATATAAAATATTTCTGATATCCAAATAAAAGAAACCAAGTCTCTATTTATAGGTAAAAATATATACTTTAATTCAGAGAAAAAATTTTAAAATAATTTTTTGGCCAAAAATTGACCAAGAAAAATGAGGTGGAAAATAAATTTGGACCACTAGCAAGCTGCCATGTGGAAAGGGGGGAGGGGAAAGGGGACAACAGCAGGATGCGTTAGTGGCTGTCGGCCACAAGCTCATTTTTTTGAATTCTTGGCTATTACACGCCATCGTTTTGTGTCTTTAAAGGCCAAAAACAGTGTAGTTTAGTGATTCAGATGGTTTGTTTGATTTTTTTTGATTTGATTTTGATTTGTAGTCTATATTGATCTGAATCAAACCAAATCAAATAAGAATTAGATTAGATTTTTTTTAGATACTCCGTTGTAAGCTAAGATTTGATTTGATTCGTTTTGATTCATCCTTTGATCTGCCATTGTTCATGCTCTATGGGTCTACAAGGAGTAATTGATCTCATTGAAAACTATAAGGGCTTCTATGGTAATCAGACATCGATAATTATTATTAACTTGAGTAGTATTAGCATCCTTGTTAATAATTTCATTATTATTTATTGGGGGTAGCTTTAGAATTAAAGATGTTAAACCCTTTGTTTTTTTTAGCGAAGACACTAATTATACCACGCTTTCCTTTAGTATAATTAGAGAGAAGATAAATGCCTTATTCGGATAATTCAGATTATTAATTAGTCCAAACTACCTCTTGAGTATCAAGTATCTGAAAATTCAACTTATTAATCATATCCGATCTAAAATCTGATTATCAAACGGCTCATAAGACTTTTAATAGCGATAAGACAAAAAGTAAAACAAAGCGGTCTTACAAGTATATTCTGTAAAACAAATCCCATGTACCTCATTTACCATGTATTATTAGACTGAGCTGAATTGCGAGAGAGTGAGCATCCGTCTTATAAATTAGCATCCCTTAAATGATTTTACATGAGATCTACTCTAAAGATAAAACACACCAAACGTCGATGTGTTATGCTTTAATTGAGAAAATTGTGTTTCTACTTTGTTATTGCGTTTTAGTTCCTTTATACTCCTTACGATCCTTAAATTTATATTTGACTTTTTTTGGTTCGACTGAATTTTTTTAAATATATAATTTTGACATCTTTTTTTTCAATAACATAAAATACATGATTTCTAGTACTTTAACATACTACAAATTACGTTTTTTTTTGTAATTTCAAATAAATATACGTCAAAATTACATTCGAAAATCATTCAATTTAACTAAAAAATAAAATAAGATAATAATTTAGCGGCGGAGGAGTAAAATTTAAGCCACCCTATAATCCTTTACGCACTCATGCATTTCTCTCAATTATTTTATTTGAGGAATTCATGCATTTATTTTGCTTGACAAAAATAAATAAATAAATAAACATTTACTTAAATGCTTCCAATTTTTAATATATTTATAAGAATAAACCCAAGCCATCCTAATTCAATCAGTTGGTCTATCAATTTAATTGAATTCTCTCTCAAGTCCAAACCATCGCACTCATGCATTTATATTAATGTACGATGGTTTGAAAAGTTTAATAATACAATTGATGGACCAAATATTTAAATTGACATAGCTTGTGTTTATCCTTATAAATGTATATAAAGCATATTAAAAGTCGTTTGGCAAACTTTTAATTTAGTTTACTCTTTTTTAAAAAATAATAATTGCAAGAGAAATAAGTTCTTTTTTAGCAACTGCTTGGGTCGGTTCGAGTGGAATGGACTCTCATTGCGTTAAGCAAGAGTTTTCGTTTTCGAGCTCTTGTATATACAGAAAACTTCCTTAAAAGTGGTTCCCGCTTCGTTTGAGTACGGAAAAATTGGTGGCAAAGCGATTTTTTTTTTTCGTTAGGCGAAATATTACTATCGTGCATGATTAATAAGCTTCCTTTAAAATTTATATTCCTTTTGTAACGAGAGTAATAATCAAGTCAATTATAAAATGATGAATATATTGAATTCTATTTAAAATTAAAAAAAAAACTAGTCAACTCTTACAATACATGTGGTTTTGGAGAGATTTTTGCCACGAGAACAAGAAAAAAAGCTTTTAAAGCTCCCTTTATTAGTTTAGAATTTTCGACTCCATGTCGACTGATTTGTGCCCTCGTCTGTACCACTTATTTGACTTAGGTTGGCCATGTTTTGGATTTTACAACTTTTAATAAAAGGGACGTGTGTTTAAATCTTTTTAGAGATAATGTTGTTATTTAAGTATTACTCAAAGGTTTTATTTAGCTGTTTATTTATTTTAACGGAGAGGTCGAGTATTCAAATCCTACCAGAGGCACTCTGATACATCACTACTCTTAATCGAGAGATCGGGTGTTCAAAGCTTCACCAAAGGTACCATTTGTTCTAGTCACACCAAAAATATCATATATGTATAATTATAGTCTTTTAAGATATTAAAATAATAAAAAATAAAGATTGAGGTAAGATATTTGTCCCTCCGACCTTTAAAAAAAAGAATCTCAATTGATTTCTTTGTTTTTCTCTTCAATTACTCATTTTCCTCTTGAACACATTGACTAACGAGCGTTAAAAATCTAAGTCAAAATAAGTTGCTCGTGGATCCGAAAATAATAGGAAAAGAAGGAAACAAGATGGTTGAGATAAGTGGAAGATTTTTGACCCCTCAATTAAGACATTTTAATTTCAAAGTTATTGTATTTTCAGAGTACTTATACTTCTAGCGCCAAAAGGGACCATGGCCCTACCGCCTTTTAAAATAACTCCACTAGGATGAGTCTTACGTCTGATAATTATAACACAAATTACATTAATTTACGACTTGAAAATTACTTGATTATACCCGACTTGTTAAATTTTTGGGTCTAAATGAGTTAATTAATGGGTCGGATCCGTTATTCATTTTGATCCATTATTTTTTTGATATATAAATATAGTTTTTCGATAAAAAATATGGGTTAAAATGAGGCGACCCGTTTAATTTTGGGTTAAAACGAGCCACAACCTGATATCCATTTCGATCTAACCTATCAAATCGCCAGTCCTAAGTACGACACATAATTTGTTAAGTTTGGTTATTTTTTGAAAAAAAAATTATACTATGGGCCCCCCTAAAGATTTTCAAAATCAAAATGAATATAGTTTCTTCGTTTCATGTTTGGAAAAAGAAAGTTGATGTTAACATTATTGAATAGGATTAAATAATTATTTGGTCCCTAGACTATCCACAAATTAGGCGTTTGGTTTTTATATATATTTTTTAAAATGTGTTTGGTTCTTAAAGTAGGTTTTTACTAAGAGATTACCCCTTCACAGGGTTACCGTCAGTTTTACCGTCAAATTTTTTATGAAATTCCAAATTTACCCTTAGTAATGTTAGTCGTTCAAAATAAAAATTAAAAAAAAAGACAAAAAAAAGAAAAAGGGAATCGGTTCAAATTCTCTCCACAAACACACGCTTTTAATTCTACACCTTTTCCCCATTCTCTCCCAAGCTCTCGCCGTCTACTGCTCCGGCCATCTCCATCTCCGGCCACCTTCTGCTCCGGCCATCTCCATCTCCGATCACGACTCCGATCAGTGCAAAGAAGAATAAGAAGATGAAAACTACGAGGGAGGACACTGAAGAACCCAAACCTACTCCGGAATTACATGCGACCCCTACAACCACCGCGTCACTGTCGTTTCCCTTCAAACAAAAACCTCACCGACTACCTCCCTTCGGAACTCGGTGCCCTTCTCTCACTACAACACATATCTCTCTTTAGAAACAATTTCTCTAATCTCATCCCAGTTTACCTCTTCAACGCCTCCAGTCTAATCTCCCTTGACCTCTCCCACAACTCTCTCTCTGGACCCGTACCTTACCAAATCACTTTCCTCAAATCCCTCACTGATTTGGATCTTTCAAGCAATTATTTGAATGGCACCCTCCCGGAATCTTTGAATAACCTCACTCACCTCTCTGGGACTTTGAATTTGTCTAACAATCGTCTTTCTGGTGTGGTTCCAACGTCTTGCGGCTATTCCCAGTGACTGCTAGTTTGGATCTCCAGAACAATAATCTTACCGGAAAAATACCTCAGGTGGGTTCTTTGTTGAACCAGGGGCCCACGGCCTTTACTGGCAATCCTGCATTATGTGGGTTTCCGTTACAGACGCTGTGTGCGGAGCCGGAATCGCAAAACCCGACCCAGGGTTTGTCCAACCTAGAAAGACGTTGGATCCGAAATGTCCAATGGGTTTATAGAGAACAAGAAGGTGAGAAATGGGCCGATTTTGATTCCTTTGATTTCGGGCGTTTCGGTGGTGATCGAAGTGGCGTTTATTTCAATGTGGGTGTACCAGAGAAAGTGGAGGTTTAATGAGGGGAAAATTGAGAAGGAAGAAAAGTTGGAAAAAGAGAAGGAGATCGTACGTGTAGTAGGCTGGAAAAAGTGAATGAAGGTTTAACGAGTGTCTAGTATTTTATGAAGAGGGGAAAGGCAAGGGAGATCGTGTACTAGGGTAACAGATTTAGTTGGATAGATTGAGACTAAATTTAGGGTTTCATAAGATGCCCAAAGGTATAAGGGCAAATTTGGGATTTCTAAAAAAAATTTAACAACAAAACTAACGGTAACCTCGTAAGAAGGGAATCTCTTAACAAAAATCGAGTTTAAGGACCAAACACATTTTGAAAAAAAATAGTGGGACCAAATGCATATTTTGTGGATAGTTTAGGGGCCAAATAATTATTTAATCCTATTGAATAATATTAATTTATAGTAATAGCAAGTAGAAATAAAAGAAATAATATTTTATTATTATGGACGAGCTAGCTATTGTTTATTAGTATGAAGAAGTACAATAAATGAATTGCCGGTGAAAAAATATTAATCACTTAAAATATACTCTCTCTATTCCTAAACAATAGTCATTATTTTATTTTTTATTCGTTCCAAAATAATTATCATCTTTCAAAACTTTCATTTTGACGAAAACACTTTTATCACTTTATCCTTACTTTTCTACATACTTTAATTATGACCACGTACACAATGATATTAAAGAAAACTACACATATTATATCAATATTTATAATACAGTCAATTACTTTTTCTTAAACAATATGTCGAATCAAAGGATACGATTATTTTGGAATGAATGAAGCATATAACTATATAAGACATTGCACAAACAAAAGTCTAGTTTCGTCGGTGGTGAGAATATCTCGAAATAATAAAAATTTAGGTAAGATAGTCTTACGTATATATTTGGTAAGACAGATTCTCTTTACTTAATCTATCGTATATTTATAAGTTAAATTATGAGAGATTGAAACTATTACTTATTAATTAAAATCCGTAATATCATCACCCAATCTCTCTGAATTCCGTATCCGGTCTTTCTTATAGACTGATACCTAAAAAATCATGCGAAAAACAGCATTTTTAATGGCCATTACCATTGACAATGATGTATTGCAATTTACTTGTGCATGTCACTAACAGAAATAATGACCCCACAAACTTGAAGCACACGTCTTATTCGTGCTTATTATATACTCTTTCGGTTTTTAAATTATTATCTTTTTTTTTCGTTTGTTTTTAAATAATTATTATTTAAAAATATATTTTTATCATTTTATCCTTATTTTTTTACTTTATTTTAATTATAAAAATATATTCAAGGATATTAAAAAAAATTACATATTTCATCAATATTTATATTACAATTAATTATTTTTTTCTTAAACAATATATCAAATTAAAGTAGATAATATTTTGTAAACGGAGAGGGTATATATATAGCCCTTCATTCTAAATAAGCGCCCCCTCTTAAATAAGTGCCAGTTTCAAAAATTTAATTCTTTTAAATATTTTGTAATTTAGTGATGTTAAATTAATTGAATTTATACACTCCACTTTTTATCTCTCAAATAAAAAGGGCACGTTAAAAACTTTCAAAAAAGAAGAAGAAAGAATACAATTATCTTGGGAATGTTATAAAATTGAGACAAAAACATGAGTAAGACGGTTTTATAGATATTTTTTTGTAAAACGGATCCTCCTTACCCGACTCACCTTGTGTTGTGTTGTGGAGTTCTGTTTTACAGATAAAGATCCGTAAAACAGTTTTATGAGATACTTACCCTAAAATTGAATATGAGATACTTATTTTAGGATAAAGAGAGTACATTTCCATATTATTTAAAAGTTGTATAAATTGGTCTCACTTCTTTTTTTCATCTCACTTAAATGAAAGTATTTTTATTGATTCTGAATCATCATGTTAATAATGACGTGATGGTTTAGGATCACTCAAATATTCGCTCGTTAGATAATTTGCTCTATCATACTTAATATAGGCTTAGTTCTCTTTGGTGATTGATTTTATTTACTTTCTTGTTTATCCTTACTCTTGCGATTACAAATAGAAATCTAAATTTCAAAATCAAGCCAATAAACCCTCTATTTTAAGGGATCAAACCTTTTTTATTTTACAATGTTTGATTTTGCGAGTCTAATAAAATAAAAAAAATGAATGTTATTTATCAAATTTATTTTAATTTAAAAAATGAAATCATTATTAGCATCCCATTATTCAACTGCAACACTCCACGGTACAATATACTCATTTTGTTCTCGAGAGAGTATCATGTTAACCAAACACAAATAATTAGAAAAGATAATTGAATACCCTATTATAAATATTATTATATTGTGTATAAAATTTTCAAAGATATGTATGTAAGAGTATATGACCTATCAATTAAACTGAGAATCAAATTATTAATCAAAATAATTTCTAAATGAAAAAAAAAAGATTAAAAAGTTGATAGAAGTACTTTTTTTTTTTTTGGAACGGTCTAAAAAAAGATACTCTAATAAAGAGGGAGAATGAAATATTTGATACTAGCAAAATAAACATTAATGGAGTGCCACAATTAAAACTTAGAATGTTAAACGTAAGGGTAAATCTTTAATAATACTGTCTTACGAATCTTTATTTTTAAGACAGAGCTCTACTCCTTTACAGTTTAATTTACCAACATATAATTAGTTGAGTAAAGAAGATCTATCTTACAGAAAATATCCCTAAAACCATCTTATCTAAGTTTTTACCTAATCGTAATTTGCATAAAATATTTATCTTCAAAAGATGAAATCTTTGAGCAGGATGGATGGATGGATGGATGGATGGATGGCGTAACAATAAAGATGTTAAGAATCTAATTTCTTGCAAGATTCAAGGACTAGTGATTTTCAAAAAAAAATTTACTATCTCTTTAGTTCCATGAGTTTCTCTCTCGTAAATCATTATAAAATGAAAATCCAAAATCCAGCCTCTTCTACGTCAAACACACCCAAATATATTTGGAATTATAATATGAGGTATGTGTAAGGGTAAATTAGGCAAAGTCTAATTTGTCTTGTTTTCACTTTCTTGGTCAAAGAAGGATTTAATTGGTGTTAAAGATTGTTTAGGTGATAGGATTTGGTTAGGATACTTTTGTTAGATTTAGGTGATATATTTTGGTAACTAAATCTTTGCAAAATAATTTAGTTATTAAAGGTATCATAATAGGAAACATAATCTTTTGTAATATTATGCTAATCTCTTTCCCAGTTGGAGAAGGTTTCCTTGTGCCATGTTCCTACAGGTTGGTGCCCTATATATGCAGACGTGATTTCCTGGTTGTTGGGCACGCCGAGAGCTTACAAAAGAATTCATTCAGAAGTGTTGTGTGCGTATAAGAGAGATTCAATCCAGAACTTTTGTGAGCCAAGCTTGAGAGAGGAGATCAACAGCCCATACACGGAGACCATTCTGCAGGCAGTTTCTTCATACCTGCTGTTGCTTGAAACTTCGGGAATACTGACCTTGTATTTCTGAAGTTGATTTGTCTTCCTTGTTGTTATTTGTTTGGAAGTCAGTATTTAGTTCTTTCTTCCCACGTTTGATTTAGTGGTTTATGTGGGTTTTCGGTTCTCCAAGATTTTATATCTTGTGAGAATTTTTGTTAACTGTTAAGCATAAAAACAGTGTTGATTTTAATATATATTGTGTTGCCTTGAGGCTTGATCTACAAGTTTGATACTTGTAGATTGTTTTGAGTTATTTTCTGTCTACTAAAATCTGCTTGGTTTAAGATCTGAAATCAAAACTTCCGCTGCTATTATCTGTGATATTCTTTCTGTTCTCATTGTCAGTGTCATTGTTGCAACATTCACTGCAACATTGACAATCACATTGTCTCATATTGAGGTTCCGTGGCATCACGTTCTTTCAGTATGATATTACGAATTAGAGCTTGTGGTATTATTACAAGTTCTAGGTATTGTTTGGTAACCAGGATTAAGGTCAGATAGGATTAATAAGCAGAGTTGTCTGATGTTTGGTACGTAATAGGTGGTCGGGACTAATATCACGATTTATCCGGATAAAGTCATTATCCCCTCATTATTAATACCAAGGGGGAGGGTGGTATTATTATCACTCTCACTAAAAAAAAATTGTGATTAACATTTGTAATCTCAAAACTATTCCTGATATACAAGTGATGATTAATAGCGAGAGTACTAATAGTATTGAGATTAATAATATTGTTTATCCTTATCCGACTACCAAACAAACCTCTAGTGTTAGTACAGTTAGATCAAACCTTCTAAGATTCGTACACTGTTAGATCAAATATGTTTTTTTTTAAGTAATGGCATGAACATTTCAAATCATCATCAACTTAATCATCTAACGACTCTAACACTAAAATATGTAATAATATCACAAGCTTTATCTCGTAATATTATTCGCCTTATAATATTAGGAATATAAACTTTTTTAGTAAAACGGTGCAAACAAACACTATCTATAACCTTAACTATAGTCGGAGGCAAAAATTTAGGAAAGACGCGTACGGTCTTATTTGTACATTATGTAAGACGGATCTCCTTGATTTGACCCACCGTATCACAGGGTCGACCCTGAGTTTCGAGAGGCTCATTGCCAAAAAAATAAAGGGGAGCATTTATAAAAATGAAATCATTTAAAATATTGGGAAAAAAGTAGAAAGTTTATAGCAAAAATTAAACTCAAGATCTCTCACAATCTATCTACCAAGTATGTTAACTATTTGGTCACCTACTCTACAATAAAATTATCGTTATAAGTTATATACAGTTCACTGACTAAAAACATGTAACAAACTAAAACAATTAAGAACCCATGATTAAAATCATGGGTGTTTTAACCATCAGGTAAATGCAATCAATTATAAACCTTATTGACACTAATATATATATATATATATGAGCTAACCGGCCCAACAAGCCCAGCAGGCCCGAGTTAAAGAGCCGCATGCAAAGTAGGTCAGTGACATCCGAGCAGGCGAGCAAGCTGTTGAGCCGTGTTAAGGTACCCTCACAGTGGGGGCTTAATCAGCGAGCAAGGTTGAGGAGCGAGCATGATTTATTATGCTCGTCCGTGAAAGAGTATTCGAAGTTATCTATATTTGGGCAAGGCGTTTGTTAAAAGGCGAGGCAGTTATGTCAGGAAATCCTCAATCGAAAGCGTTCCCATTAATGGGTTAGTTATTACGCCTATCATTAAGGGCCATGAAGATCATGTTAATGGCGATTAATGGCATTCGATTATAGGCGATTAATAACGGTTATTGATTAAGCCTCAGGTAAATATAAAAGCAAGGCGAGAATGTGATGAAAGGTATGCGCAATCTTATTCTCTAGCCTAAACTCGCCAAAGTGTTAACTCTCTTGTGCTAATTCACAGGGAGGGCTTTGCGAGGAGTGCCCTGCCCGATTCACGTTGTTCTTTTGTGTTTCAGAGTTGGGCTCAGAGGATCTACAAACACGTTGAAAGCCAGGTGTTGAGATTGGGCTGTTTAGTGGGTCCAGATTATCGCTTGAAGCCGTATGCTGGGGCCTTAGAGGGTTTCACAAATCATAAGGTCCCAGTAAAGGGTACTATCGAGCTGGAGATGTTCATTGGTGAGGGGCTCCGAACCCGGGTTGAAAAGATTACCTTCATGGTAATTGACCTGAAATCTCCATACAACATTATTTTGGGCGTACCGAGCATGACTAAGTTTCAGATGGTCGCGTCAATCCCGCACCAAAGAGCCAAATTTTATACCGATCAAGGAGTGGGAGTATTGCGAAGTCAACCGCGAGCAGTGCTTGAATATGTTCGGGATACGCAAAGAAAGAAGCAGAAGTTGACCTTGGAGGATGGCGAGCAGAAGGTTACTATCAGTACCAAGGAAACTTCTCATGTGACTGTAGGACCATCGGTGGTAGCGATGGTACAGGAGAATTTGGAAATGGATGCAAGCTCCGTGCCGACATTGAAGTCGGGGGAGAAAAGTCAAAATGAAGAGGATCTGGCGGTGGTCATTTGCTCGAATAAATGTGGAGGTTCCATCGTTCTGGTCGGCACATGGTGAGCGAGAAGAGGTGGCCGAGGAAAGTATTAGCAATCCTTTACCGACATTGACGTCGGGGGATTTGTGAGCCGGATGAGGCGTTGACCTGTAGATGAATCTTTGCCAGCATCCATGTCTGAGGAGCCAGTTGAGGCTATGGAGGTAGACCAGCTCGACAAAGTTGAGGATCGAGCTGAGAAGGATGAAAAAGTGGAGTGTGATACGCTCCAAATGCGAGATGAGCCAGAGTTCACGGCTCAAGACGAGCTAGAAGAGATAGTCATCAATCCAGACTATCCCGAGCAGAAGATCAAGATTGGTCGAGCTTAGGCGGTAGAAGCGAGGAAAGCCTAATTAAGCAAGCGGGGCAGATGGATATCTTCGCTTGGCGACGGAGGACATCTGAGGGGTGGCGAGGATGTGGCCTTGCATCGGTTGAATGTTGATCCGACTTAGGCCAATCGGCGGCGACCACGAGTTTATTCGGTAGAAAAGGATCAAGCGATCAAGGAGGAAGTCGAAATTGCTCAAAGCGATATTATTGAGGAGATACATTATCAACTGGTTGGCTAATGTGGTTATGGTGAAAAAGTCAAATGGCAAGTGGCGGATGTGTGTTGACTTCACGGATTTGAACAAGGCTTGCAGAAAGATTGTTATCCTCTGAGAATCGACAAGTTGGTTGACGCCATTGCAGGGTTCGAGCTCCTCAGCTTTATAGATGCTTACTCTGGCTATCATCAAGTTAAGATGGCTGGTTCAGATAAGGCTATAATAGCTTTCCGAGCAGCAGGGGGGTTATATTGTTATAAGATGATGCCCTTCGGGTTGAAGAATGTTGGGGCCACTTATCAAAGGATGGTCAACAGGGTATTCAGCTCGCAGATTGGGAGAAATGTTGAAGCCTACATTGATGATATGGTGGTCAAGACCAAGGGACGCGAGCACACAGAGGACTTGGGGGAAACTTTTGCTAATCTCGGGAGGAACAACATGAAGTTGAATCAGAGCAAATGTGTGTTCGGAATGAAAGGCGGCAAGTTCCTCGGTTTCATGGTTCTTGAGAGGGGAATTGAGGCAAATCGAGAAGATAGAGGCATTAGTTACTATGAAGCTTCCTCGTTGTGTTAAGGACGTGCAGAGGCTAAATGGCAGGGTGATCGCTTTAGGAAGATTCATCTCGAGGTCGGCAGAGCATTGCTTGCCTTTCTTCAAGGTTTTGCGGGGTAATAAAGGGTTTGAATGGACTCTTGAATGCCAGAGAGCGTTTAAGGAATTGGTGGAGTATTTAGGAAGTCCACCCTTGTTGAGTAGCCCGGTATTTGGGGAAAAATTGTATGTTTATCTGCACGGCGGTAGCATTGTTTTGATTAGGGAAGAAGGCAATGTACAAAAGCATGTTTACTATGTATCAAAGGCCCTCACTGATGTAGAGGGAAGATATTTTAATGCAGAAAAATTGGCTTACTCGCTTGTTGTTGCTGCTCGGAAACTTCGAGCTTATTTTTACTGCTCATTCAATTGTTGTGTACACGGATTCCCCTTTGCGAAAGATTTTGCACAAGCGGATACCTACAGTCGGTTACTTACTTGGTCAATTGAGTTAGCAGGAGTTTGATATCGATTATCGACCACGGCGAGCAATCAAGGCGCAAGCTATAGCAGACTTCGTAGCTGAGACAAGCTTCAAGGATTCTGTTGAGGAAATAGAGAGTAAAGCAACATCAACGAGCAATGCAAGTCCAAAGCCGAGGCCGGAATATTGCTGGGAACTTCATGTTGACGGTTCGGCTAGTCGATTTGGGAGTGGTCTTTGGTTTAGTGTTAGTCCCACGAGCAAGATGTGGAATTTGAGAAGGCATTGCGTTTCAAATTCCCGGCTTGAACAACCGAGCGAATATGAAGCTTTAATTTCTGGTCTCGAGCTTGCGCAAGACATTGGAGTGCGGGCAGTGGTTGTATATTGTGATTCTCAGTTGGTGGTTAATCAAGTCAAAGGCGACTATGGAGTGCATCACCCGATCTTGGTCCGTTATTGTGCGATGGTAAGAGAAATTTTAAAAGATTTCGATTACTGGGATTTAGTAAGAATTGCTCGGGAGGACAATATGCGGCACTATTTATCGAAGATGGTGAGGATGAAATTCGTCTTTGCATCACGGAGTCATGATCGAGCATTTGGAAATTCTGTCATCGAGAAGGAAGTGGTTCATGGACATAGAGCCAGCTGTAAAATGTTGGATAGATGATCTTCGAGCGTACATCGAGCATGGGGTGTTGCCTGAAGACAAAAAGGAAGCTAGAACCGTCCAGAAGCGGTCATGCCGTTACATTATCTTAGACAACGTCCTGTATCGAAGATCTTATACACGACCTTTGTTGAGGTGTGTTCGTCCAGAAATGACGGAGGGAATCTTGGGCGAAGTGCATGAAGGCAAGTGTGGAGGTCACCCTGGCCAGCGATCGTTAGCGAGAAAGTGTTAGCGGCGAGGATTTTCTTGGATAACTGCGGCGGGATGCCGAGATATATGTTAAATCATTGCGACAAGTGTCAACGTTATGCGAGATATCCACGATTGCCATCTGAAGCGGACTCTGTTATCGCGTCATGGCCATTTGACATGTGGGGAATTGACTTGATTGGTCCTTTTCCCGTTGCTCGGTCGAAGTTCAAATATGCAGTGGTTGCCGTGGATTACTTCACGAAGTGGGTGGAAGCGAAGCCACTGGCGACCATAAGCGAGGTAAACGTCATCGATTTTGTACACGAGCACATATGGTGTCGGTTTGGGGTCCCGCGAGCAATTGTGTCGATCATGGGACCCAGTTTTCGGAAAAAGTTTACCAAGGCGTGCGAGCAAATGAGGGTGAAACATTGGCAGTCATCTGTGGCATATCCACAAGGCAATGGTCGCGAAGGCTGCGAATAAACAAATTACGCATGTTTTGAAGAGGAATTTGGAAGAAAAATTTGGAAGATGGGTAGGCGAGTTGCCTTGCTTTGTGGGCGGTTATAAGAACAACGAGGGGTCAACAGGAAACCGCTTTTTCCTTAGCTTATGGGTCTGATGCTATGGCTCCAGTGGAGATGTACTTGCCCACTCATAGGGTATTAAACTACAATGTCGAATCTAACAGTACAGCTCGAGCAGCGGATTTGGATTTATTAGAGGAAAAGCGGCTAGAAGCCAAAATGAGAATGGCCAACTATAAGCAACGAGCAAAGGCTCACCACGACAAGAGAGTTAAGTGGTCGATCGTTCTTTGTGGGGGATTGGGTCCTCAAGTAAGATTGAGGCAACGGGTCATCGTGAATGGGGAAGTTGTCACCAAATTGGGAAGGCCCTTTTCGGTCTCGAGGATCGTTAAAGAGGGCACCTACATGTTGCGAACAGAGGATGGTGATGAGCTAAAACATCCTTGGCATGCAGATCATTTAAAGAAATATTATCGGTAATTGGTACTAGTAGTATGTGCTTGTGTATTTTTTCCATTTGGTGAAAAATGATTATAATGAAGCTTAATGGGGTTTCTTAAGTTGGGATTACTTGAGTTGAATTTTACCTTAGGAACTTCCCTCTTCGAGCATAAAGGGCTTTATGCTCGAAAGGAAAGTTGGTCTGAGGGGTGGTTTTCCTCGTTAGCTTTCTTTCCTCGGGCATAAAGGGCTTTATGCTCGAAGGAAAGATTGGTTTGAGGAGGTGATGTTTTTCCTCAATAATCTATCTTCTTCGAGCATAAAGGGCTTTATGCTCGAAGAGATAGTTTGAGGAGGTGATGCTTTTTTCTTAATAATCGAGGGTGGTATTTTTTGAGAATGGTCATTTTCCATTTGCAAGCATGGAGAGTTTTATGCTCGGGAATGGACTTGCTTCTTTTATACCCGAATAGGAAATATTTCTATCCAGGAAAAAGTTAGATGTAAAAACAACGTTTTTCCAAAGCATGCAGACTGTTTGGTTAGCAAAAGCAAACGAAGAACAAAATATTACAGACGGTAAAAATGTCAAATGTTTTGGGACTTAGAGCACGCAGGCTCTGAAAGTTTAAGATTCATCAAGTACGATGGGGTTAGCGAGAGTTGGTGTAGGGTTGTCGCCAGCCTGGTTGGTCGGGCCTTCATTCTCGGCATGTGGGTTGGCTGCTTCATTTTCGGCATGTGGGTTGGCTGTTCGTTGTTGTCTTACGGGGATGGGAGGAGCGAGTTACGGTTTCGATTTGCTTGACCATATTTGTGCCATCGGCTCGATAGTGATTCTGCGAGGCGGAGGGGTCAAGTGTCCGACTTTGCTAGTGTCGGCTTCGGCCAAGGAGATGAGTTCGTCTGCAGAATACGGGACTAAGGCATGTCCCGGGCGGGCTTCAGCACAGAAGGGAGTATTGGTGCCCCAGGTTGCAAGTTGTTCGGGCCTAAACTCAAGACCGCTACAAGCCAATTGTCGCAGAATGTGGTTAACCCCCTGTAAGAAAAAAGGATACGCTTCTTCTTCGACAGCAGCGGCAAAGTCTTCTGAATTCTTGTATTCGGTGATAAGATTCTCCTTTTGAACGCGGGCTTGTACCAGTTCAGTTTTCAATTGTTCTCCACGGCCGTGGCATCTTTCTTCACTTTCTCGGCTCGTTGGTTGCTTCTCATGAGATCCTTCCTCACTTGGGTGATGTTGTTGAGAGCACTCTCTTCGGATTTCTTGGAAAAGGTGAGGTGAGCATCAAGGATCCTTTTCTCCTCTTCCAGCTTGGAGATCTCGGTAACTTTGGAGGTCAGGCTTTCCTCGCTTTCCTTCAACTCGGCCCTCAGTGAGTTGACTTGCTCTTCCAAGGCATTCTTCTCGTGGAGGTCTTGACATTGTCGATAAGTCGATCAAAGAGAAGCTCGAGTCTTGGTGGCCATCGAAGCGAAAAATAAACCAAGTTAGAAGTGAAAGAGAGGTGTGAACGAGGACAAGGCGAAGTGAGTTACCTCAGTCATGCACATTCCGATCTCCCCAACCAGGATAGCGCTGGCGAGTTCAGTGCTCCTTCGCCTGATACCAGTATGCTTGAGTCTTTTTAGCATCCCTAGCCCGAGGCTAGCAGCGTGGCCGCCTCTCTTGTTGGTGTTTATATTTGCTAGATCGGGAACAGCCCCAATTTCAGCAATCAATTTGGTCGCTAGTTCGCGACTTTCTGGCATGTCAAAATTATCTCTCTGCCAGATGGGTGCTCGGGAACTAGAGGCTTCAGCAGGATCGCTCTGATCAGTTTTCGATCGAGTTCTTCTTTCAGGGGGCGAAGTGGGAAGAGGCCTTTTTGATTGCTGTTGAGGTTGTTGCTGAGGTGATTGTTGTTGATGCTGTGGTTGTTGTTGTGGTTGTTGTTGACGAGCTGGATGTATTGCAGGAGTTTGGTTGGCAATTTGTTGGTGTGTGAAGTAGGCTTTGTTTGACTTGGCTGGTTAGTCCGGTTGTTTCCTCGACCAGCGTTGGTGGCTGGGATTGTTGGGAGTCGAGCTGGGGGCTGTCCAGCCATTTGGGTGTTCCTGCTTACTGAGCCTCTTCGCATCGCTTGCAGAAAGCGGTTCGAATCCTCCATTTGCCTCATGTCTGTGAAATAAATAGCTGTTAAGAGAAAGCGGGAATCAGTGATGATAAGACAAAAGGAAAAGTTATGCAAACCAGATAGGGAGAAAGCAGGAGTGCAGTTTCTTCCGAATTGGAGGCATCTCGGACATTCACTTGGAAAGTTTCCACCGTGACAGTTTCCCCAGAACGGATGGGGCACCTCGGGATCCAAGATGGTTTGTGGTTCGCAGCCTCGTACTGGCCAGGATAGAATTGCAGCTCGGCGTAATATAGGGAGATCAGAAGTTAAGGCAGTCCAATCCAGGACCCAGTCTTGCCCTTGCTTTCCATCTTTTACTCCGAGAAGTCTTCTGAAAGTTTTTGCGAGCTGGGGTTCTCCTGCTCGGAAGGCTTGTTTATCATATTTGGCAATGGCTAAGTTATTTAGATAAGGGGCAAAGGCCGACCTACGGGATTCTACTAGCAAGGGTTTCGCATCCCAGGCATCCACTTTGTTAGGGTTTTCTGAGAGAAGTTTGAAGTAATTGGGGTTTGAGCGACCAGAGATACGCCCGGTTTTCTTATCGATGGAAAAAAGAAAGAATTTTCGAAAGAGTTCCATGCTCGGTTCAAAACTGAGAAGTCTACAGGCTACGATGTATGAAATTAAAAACCTAACTGTGGTTAAGGTTAAGTTACAGGGAAGGGCGTTGTTCACGATAAGGAACTCAGCGAAGAAGGGGTCTACAGGTAAGCGGAGACCAACTAAGAAGAAATCAAAATAGAAGACCATCCGGTCTCCTTGAAAGTTGTGGCCGGCTTCAAGGTTCAAGTCGAAGGCCCTAACTCGATAATTCTTGGGGTCCATACCCAAGGAGTAAAACCAGGTTGAAACCTCATCCTCGCTTTGTAGGTCATCCCAGGAAATGAAAGGTGTGTTAGTTGAGGCAGCTTGTTGGCCTCGGTCTTGCTCGGTTGGACTGGTTAAAATCAGGGGATTTTCGGTAGCTTGTTCGACATTGCGAGGGAGCGTTCGGGAAGGCCTCCGTCGAACAAGTGGGGGAACCTCTCGTTCAGTTGCTTCCGAGCTGGAGGGGGAGGCAGAGGATTCAATTTGTTCCTGAGTAGCTCCATGATCATAAGCTCGACCTTCGATCTCGGAGGGCGTTCTACCGTCAGAAGACATCCTACAGTAATCGAGGAACACGGGTTAAACCCTGCTTGAGGGAAAAAAGGAAATTAATTGAAAACTCGCGGCAAGCTAGGGTTTAACCGTAAACCAATGAACGGGGCACTGGTCAACGTTTCCTCGATTTCTGGGTGAAGGTAGTTTTGGGGATGGAAGGAGTTTGATGCAAGAACATCAAAGACATGAAATTCAAAGAAAGTTTTGGCAAAGAAAAGGGGGCATGGAAATTTCGGATTCGACAGTTAACCAGAAGAATACGTAAATCAAGGCATAATAAGCAGTAAAAGTGAAGGAAGAATACCTGTATTAAGAATGTTCGAAGTCTTTGAAGCAGATGAAGATTTGGTCCGAGTCCAGGAACTTGTTGCGATTGTATGCGATAGGATCGATTTCTGTTGGCAGAATTATAAGAATTTGGGAATGCGAAAGTTTGGAATGAAAATGGCTCTTGGCTTTTTAAAGGAAACCGCCGGTTGAAAGAAATTTCATCATTAAGGTGCAGTAACCGAAGTCAAAATGACGGCGTAGCATTTAATGCGGTCGTGGAAAAACGCGCCTGTCTTTTTGTAGACTGACGGCTGGTGGTTCAATTTCCCTGGGCACAGATACCTAAAAAAGAGTTTATGAGCAACCGTGCATCTAGGTTTTGGTGTCCGAATTATTTGGACCATGGAATTTAGTAACTCTGGAAAAATATCTTTCCAAATTCTTGGGCTCCTCCTCGTCACGAGTATGAATACTCAGTGAGGCAAGGAGTAGGGGGCTACTGAGCTAACCGGCCCAACAAGCCCAACAGGCCCGAGTTAAAGAATCGCATGCAAAGTCAGTGACATCCGAGCAGGCGAGCAAGTTGTTGAGCTGTGTTAAGGTACCCTCACAGTGGGGGCTTAATTAGCGAGCAAGGTTGAGGAGCGAGCATGATTTATTATGCTCGTCCGTGAAAGAGCTGACAGTAGTCGAAGTTATCTATATTTGGGCAAGACTGTTTGTTAAAAGCTGAGGACGGTTATGTCCGGGAAATCCTCCAATCGATACGTTCCCATTAATGGGTTAGTTATTACGCCTATCATTAAGGGCCATGGAGATCATGGGCAGTTAATGGCATTCATGGGCAGTTAATAACGGTTATTGACAGTTAAGCCTTCCGGTAAATATAAAAGCAAGGCAGAATGTGATAAAAGGTATGCGCAATCTTATTCTCTAGCCAAAATTCTGCTGAATTGTTAATTCTCTTGTGCTAATTCACACGCCGGAGGGCTTTGCAGTGTCCCTGATTCACGCTTGTTCATTTTACCCAGAGTTGGGCTCAGAGGATCTACAAACACGTTGAAAGCCAGATGTTTAGATTGGGCTGTTTAGTGGGTCCAGATCAACCATAAAAGCGAAAAAAATAGCAATTAAATCAATGGAAATCAATACACATGCCTCAACAAACGAAACTACAACAATGAGAAGATGTGCAACATTCTATAAAAATAAACTTGTGCTCGTGCCGATGGCAAGGTGCCAGTATGAACGTGATCCATGTATGAATCGAGCATGATGAAAATAAATTAATATATCATTGAGATTTTGTAGGGGTCGTATTAATATAAATTACACAACAACATCCCGAAAATTAAAAAAACTAACATATTTTATTGGCTGTAAAAGTTTAGAATTGTGAGTGCCCCGGTTTTTTCGCTTTTTCGTTTTCCATTAAAGGAGAACAAAAATCAAAACGCTATAAGGCGAGTGGAATACGTCCGGCCTCATTGTGCACTCAAAATGTTAAAATAGAGTCACCATTTTTATTTTAAGGAAAAACAAACAAAAACCAAATGTAACCAGATTTGCAAAGGGTTCGAAGGCTAAGTTACGAGGTGGGAAGGTGTTAGACACCCAACTCGCCTTTTCGGTCTCAAAATAGTTTTTTGGTTAAAATATGTTTTTTATATTTATTTAACAGATGAAATAAATCATATATATATATTTATATATATACACACATATATTACTACAAACTTGAAATAGCCTCCTTCCTAGACTTACAAATATATTTATAAAATTTTGGCTATAATAATGACTCTTTTTAGTGCTATTTTCTTATAGAACTTCGGGCAGCACAACTGCTTATATTACTTACATTTTGCTAGTATAAATAAAAAAATCTTTAAATAGCTTACCTCTTGAAGCGTGAGGGTTTTATCCCGTACCAACTAGCTTCTGACAAGCTTAGGATGCGCTCGCTCTGTCCTTCATGGAGATGAAGTCTTTTTTTTTTTGCTGTTGCGAGGATACGGGCAGAGTAACTGTTTTCGAAAGTTACTTTTAGGTCTTAGGAACCGGACGGAGCAACTGCTTGCTTTTTTTGCAGTTGTTTGCTTGCTGACGGCGGAAATTTGGCAGAGCAACTGCTTGTTTTTTGCTAATTTGGCGTTTGGATTCGGGTAGGGCAACTGCTCTTTTTGGGATTTTTGGACCGGTGGAATAGGGCGGAATCCTAGCAAGGCAACTAGGTTTCACTTTGGCCAGTGAGTTTTAGTGTTTGGGGGAGATTTGGCAGAGTTTCGGAACTAGAGGAAAATTTCTCTCGGCGTTTTCTCGGGAGAGTTTGATAAACTGCGCGGTGAAAAGGTGTAAAAATAGTGTGTGAATTCTAAACCCAAACACCTTTATTAGTTTATTTATAGGTGGGAGTGAGGATTCCTTCATCATTAAGATTTCTCTTTCTGTGCTTTATTGACTTGTACCGTGCGCTTGAGAGATTGTACCGAAAACAAAAAGCTACAGTGCAGGAGGCACTATTGGGCGTCACCCACAATGGAAGTGGGGGCGGCCCCCAAAGACACCATGGGCGGCGCCAGGGGAGTCCTGGGAAACTCGTAGGGGCTTTTTTGTTTCAATTTTTGGCACTTTGGCCCCCTGCAATTCACTATTCATGCATCCTTTCATTTCTTTTGTATTTGTTTTGCAATCTAAACCCTGTAACTTAACATTTGTTAGCTTTTAACATGTCTTGATATCTCATGTCAATATTACATATCAGAGGTACAAAATTGGGGTGTCTACAATAACTCATCTTAAAAGAAAGTTTATAACTTATCTTAAAAAAGTATAATTAAGCATCAAAAAACATTCTCTCTCTCTCTCTCTCTCTCACACACACACACACACCAACCCAATCCTTTTAATTGAAATAAACTTAAAAATGAAAATTTCCGCAAACAAAAACCACAAAATAAATTGAATAAGACAGAGTGAACTAACAAAATACTATTTTGAAATCGAAATCACAAAGATTTCAGATCAATAAGGGAAATTAAACACAACTTTTAAGAAAATAAAGAAATTAAAATACAAATATTCAAAATTACAAAAGTTGATTACAAAACTTAGAAACACAATTTTTTCGGACAAAAATTAAACTGATTTAGTTAATTACGATAAAATCAAAAAGAAAAAAAATAAAATACAAATATTTAAAATTAAAAAAATTAATTACAAAACTTACGAACAATTTATTTTTATAAAAAAATAAATCTAAGTCAGACATAAATTAAATTGAGATTCAGTTGATTACGATAGCAATCAATTAAGAAACTACAACTAAATATTTGTAAAACCGTAAAGGTCATTTTATTATTAATGAACTACTAAAAATATTATTTTCTTAACAAAATTGACTTTCAAATGGGGCCTCTTTGCCCGGAATGGAGGGATTAATTAATAATTTGTATACAAAATTGCGGGTCGAAAAAAAACTGGTCGGACAAAAATTAAATTGATTAAGTTAATTACGATAACAGTTAAAAAGAAAAAAAATATTTCAAAATTACAAAACTTACTATTTTTTTCAATTTTTTAAATTTGTATATGAAATTGCGGGTCGAAAAAAAATTAATTTGATTAAGTTAATTACGATAACAATTAAAAAGAAAAAAAGAAAATACAAATTTTCGCAACCATAAAACTGTAAAACCGTAAAATATTAACTGTAAAACCGTAATATCTCAGTAAAAGAGTAACTAATTTTTGCAACTGTAAAATAATAACTATAAACCGTAATATCTCAGTAAAAGAGTAACTGTAAAACCGTAATATCTCAGTAAAAGAGTAACTAATTTTTGCAACTGTAAAATAATAACTATAAACCGTAATATCTCAGTAAAAGAATAACTGTAAACCGTAATATCTCAGTAAAAGAGTAACTAATTTTTGCAACTGTAAAATAATAACTATAAACCGTAATATCTCAGTAAAAGAGTAACTGTAAACCGTAATACCTCAATAATTTTCACACGCAGGATTTCACTAAAAGAGTGAATCTCAGTTTTTTTGAGGATGTGTATTGTAATATAGATTTATATTAAAAAAATCAAAATACAAATGAACCTTGCCAAACCACTTCCTGTGATCATTTTCCAATCTCCACACACACACACACACACACACACACAGCGTCTATGGCTTCCATTTCTAACCTTTTCCTTTTCTTCTACTCCATCGCAATATTAATTTCCATTGCCACCGATCAAGTCCTCTCTGGGACTATCGTCGAAGACCTAAACAACTTGAAACCACCACCAAATTTCATTAAGTCAATCACAAACAACTGTCTCAAAAACATGTCTCTCCGATACTGCAACCACACCACCCCTTTCTTCCTTTCCGAGATATTCAAATTCACCGTCACCGCTAGCCATTTATGTAACAAATCAAAGAACCCGAACTGCGTCGACTCCTTCCCGAAAATAGACCTTAGAAACCGGCCGAACATCGCAAAAAACTAACAATTCCAAATCAGAGAAAAAAAAACTAAATAATATAAAGGCAAGAGACACACATCCTAAAAACAAATTCCGGTGGAGAAAACATAGAGAGACTGATGGAGAGAGAAATGGGGATGGCAAAAAGGAAAAAAATCAATATACAAATTGTTTTTCTGGATAAAGTAAAACAGTTGTACCACACAAAATTATAGACTAAAGGGCATGTACACTCCCACCAAGGGCATGATAGATTAATAATCAAGGGACTACACAGATACAAGTGATACGGTACTTAAATAGTAATTGAGTAATCTTGCAAACAATAACAGGCTCATTTTTGGTGACTATTTGTTTTCCTATAGAACTCATCACTTAAATTAACACCATGATTGACTACTCTGAATGACTGAGAAACGAATGATTGACTATTTGACTACTCTTATTTATAATTTTGTGCATTTTGTTTAGAAACCTTGCCAAACCACTTCTTGTGATCATTTTCCAATCCCCCCCCCCACACACGTACAATGTCTATGGCTTCCTTTTATATATTGCCATCGATCAAGTAATCTATGGGACCGTCGTCGAAGACCTAAACAACTTGAAACCCGTCTCAAAAACCCGTTTCTCCGATACTGCAACCGTGGTGGGTTGCAGCTATGACAACCCAACAGGAGAGAAACAGAGAGGGAGAGCGTGTTACGGGGAATCAAATCCCTATCTTCGACAAAACCATTGCAGAGAGGGAGAGCGGCGCTTGAGATCTCGGAGGTTGCGACGGAGTTTGCGAGCTTGAGATCTCGGCGGTTCCACCTGATTCACAACCCTTCTTCACTTTCATTGAAGCCATATCCAGTATGTAGAGAGATGTGTTGTATGAGAGAGAGTGTATAGAGAGATGGGCTTGATGTGAGAGAGAGAAACCAAATTGATAGAGAGAAAATAGGGAATCAGTTGGAATAAAACGTGGTTAGACGATTGAAATAATGAAAGTTAATCCTGACTGGTAATTGTGTTTGGTAAAAACCAATCCTGGCCAGCAGTTAGTTTTTCCCAACTGCCTGATCTATTTTATATTATAGATATTATATGGTTAATCGTATCATTGGTCCTTTGACTTTGGGTAATTTTCAGTATTAGTCTCTTAACAATTTTTTTTTTACCAAAATTGAGTCCTAGAAAATGAATTTTTTTTAGAGCCGTAGTCTTTTGATGGATGCCGTTAAAGAAATAACATTAAGTTGTCATGTGTCTCACACATGTGTTAAATAAGGACTAAAATATTTTTTTCAAACCTAACTTATATCACAATTTGCAATCATCCCCTAGTGTTTGAAAAAAAAAAGACCTAGAGACGTTCTTTCCCAAAGTTCAAAACGTGAAATCAATGCCTCAATGGGCACTGCAAAAGAAATCATGAAGTTGATGAAGATGGAAATGTGGTGTTGATTGGAGGTCTGCTTGATCCGGAGTCACATGGGAGGCACATTGTTTGCAAATGTTTGATTGGGGAAGAAGACTTTATGGTTTATTTTTAAACCATAAGGACTTGTTTGTAAATAATGATATAAGTAAGGTTTTAAAAAATCATTTTAGCCCTTAATGCACGTGTGAGACACATGACAACTTAACGGTATTTTGTTTAACGACATCAATCAAAAGGACTGCAACTGTGAAAATTTCATATTTTTAGAACTCAATTTTAACAAAAAATTGTTAAGAGTCCAATACTGATAATGACCAAAAGTTAAGGGACCAATGGTGCAATTAACCCTACATTATATATACACACGCACCAAGATCTGTATCTTTCCTCTCTTCACTACAATAAATTAAAATCCACATTGGTTTGAGTTTCATGATTCTCAATTATTACACATAATTATTTTTTTTTTTTAAAAAAGCATGTACGACCGTATATTTTTAAAGTTATAAAATGGCATCATGTCACTTAAAACGGTTGACTATAATTATCGAGGGAACATGCGAACCGTTGACGAAAGTTATTTTAAGGATTTAAGGATTTCATTGAGCAATTCTTCTAAATTGATTTATAAAATTAATTGATAGCGTTTTCTGTTGCTAAAAATTATCTTTGGAATATAAACGAATTACTTAATTTTTTTAATTGATTACTAAATTTTAAGAAAATTAGAATCCTGATAGAGTGGTGTTTGGATTCCTATAAGTTGGAATGCATATAAAAAGACAATTATATTTTTCTATTAGCTAGGTTAAATATTCACATTTAAAATCTCGTTCAACTACTTTATGGACGTTCTTTTTTACTCCTCATCGTCATTCTTCGACTCTTCATTATATTTTTTAACTCATCTCATCTCATTTAACTAGTTATTAGTACAATGTGGATATATATATATATATATATATATATATATATATATATATATATATATATATATATATATATATATATATATATATATATATAATATAACTTTTGGATATTATAATTAGATTGTTAATCTCTTCCATGATTATAATATTTTTTTTTCTATTGTAACTAATATTAAATGATTTTTTTACCTAAATACTTTTAAAATTAACATAAGTTTCTAACTAATGCGAGATACATATTTTGTATTAGTAATAATAGTAAAAATATTTGATCTAAAGACTTTTAAAATTAACATCTAACTTGATAATAATATTAGAAGTCTTTTTGCTAAAAACTTTTAATATCATAATTCATTTTTAATGTGAGATACATTTCTTTGTAATCAATGTGAGATACATCATCTAACATCTTTTTAAACCAATATCACTTTTCTAACAAATGTAAAATACTTCACTTCTATTGTTAATAATTATAGACTTTTAAAATCAACAACACTCTTTAACCAATGTGGGATATTATCCTCATTTGATAATAAAAGTAGAAGTCTTTTATCTTAAAATTTTTATAACCAATATCTCTTTTTAAATAATGTGAAATACATCTCTTCTATTATATTGATGATAAAATAAAAGTCTTTTATCTAAACACTTTTAAAACCCACATCATTTTTAAACCAATGTATGATATCTATTCTATTAGTACTAATAGTGAGTTGCCTGTCACGTGCCAAACATGTCATCACCATTGTCACGAGCAAATCATGTGCATTCGTCATGGTACGAGCCCAACTCATAAGCGAGTGGAGATAGATCTCTAGCCGCCCAGGTATACCAAGTAAGCAACCTCATGCTTGTCGTCTGGGGGCCAAAAGTATAGCGAGAAGGCAGATGGTTCAGCGAGAACAGCCAGCCTGTTCAGTTACACGGTAACGGTCGTCCAGAACGTGGAGAGTTAATGTCGGGAGATCCACCCCCACATTTTGGACGTGGCTATGAACGTACCCGCCTTTCACACTCGTGCATTCAATGCTTAGCTCCTAGCCTTCAAGGCTGGCCCTATATAAACCCTTCTCCAATAAATGGAGAGGTATGTTGATGTGTTATAAATTATCTCGCAAGTGCACGGGTCTATTGCAGAATAGATGTACGGTATCAAGGGTCAAACCACAGAGAGAAAAGCAATTAAACAGGTTTTAATCAGACAATAAATAAAAGCAATTTAAACTACGAGGGGGGGGGTTGTTTTTGAATTAATTAAAACTAAATTATTGATTATTTAAACTAATTTAAGAGTAATAAAAATAATAATTGCAAGAATCAAAGAATTATCGAAGATTAATGAATGGGGAGAATCTAGGAATTGAGATTCACTTGCATCGCCTCTTATGTGTATTTAACTCATGTATCTATTAATTACGGGTTCGTTCACTAGTGTAAAGGGTTGAGACTTACGGAGCGAGATTTGCATCCCTTAGTACTCAGCCTTAACTGTATTTTCTTGATCCGTCCACACAGTAATTAATAGTCCATTAAGATCACTAAGAACACACGCGAACCTAGATCTAACCTTAGCTCGATCAGGAAATCAGAGAGATCTATTTATCATTTAGGTTGACCAATATATATCTCACGCATGATCATGTAGTTTATTATACCCACGAGCTTATAGATTCATTAACACAGTCATTAGACGATAATTTCACTATAAACCAAAGATAATCTGTAACACCCGAGGTTTTAGTAAGTTTAATTATCTCATAATTATCTACTTTGGTGCATGTTATAATTGACTGGGCAATACTTTATTGACCTTTCTTAATTATATGGTACTAAACAATACAAATATAAATATTATAATAAATTTAACTAAGTTACGTTGACTATTTTATAGTATTATAATGTTATGTTTACCGAAATGCTATAATTGTAATGTTAGTCCCAAAAAGACTCGATCTAGACTAGAAGGGGGGGGGGGGTTGAATAACTTAGATATAGATTTAAAAATTCTTTTAAATCCTTTTCAAGCTGTTCTTTCCTTTTTAGAAATTGTGTTGAGGCAGCGGAGATTTGAAAAGGAACTTATTAAGAGCTACAGATTTGGTTGCAGTTTATGAACGAAACAACAATAGTAGTTATAAGATGATGAGAAATAGTTTAGACAATACACCGTGATTTAGAAATGGTTCGTACTATGAAAAGTACTACGTCCACTACCAAAGTGGTTAGCTTTGGATTTTGAAAGGTGCAGTTTGTTTATCCACTAGGTGAGAAAGATAGATCTCTAATGGATCGTGTACAAAAATTGATTTTCAACCAAGTGTTTAATGATGAGAGAAATAATTAATGAATAATTGTTTTTTCTCAAGTGGTAAAGTAAACGAACAATTAATAACAAACTAAAAGAAGCTGAAAGCAAGTAATAAATAGCAGATCTGCAGCTTCAAGAAGTTTGACGAAGTGTTAGTTCTTGTCCTTTTGATCTCTTGAATAATTGAGTGTTGAAGATGAAGCTTGAGTATTGAATGCGCAACAGATGTTCTATTTTTCAGATCTTCAAAACTTGAATATATAACTGAGGAGATCTTCAGAACCGTTAGATAGAGATGAGAGAGATTTGAGTCCAACGTTATAATGCATTAAATGCATTCGGTGCTTTGTGAAATGACTGCGTCTTCAGACATCAGCGTTGCAGTGATGTAGAAACAGATATTTCCAAACAGAGTATGTTTGCAGTTTGCAGGCATTACAACTTGAAAGTCTTCTTAGCTAAAAAAGGAAATGCCTTCAGTTTTCATGATTCATTGAACAGACTGGACATTTGTCTGTCCCATTTGTTTGAAGTCGGATAAGGACATAGTTGACTTCTTTTGAGAGGGAAAACTGGTGAGGATAAATTAAATATTATTTGACTAAATATTTCAAAATATTTAGTTCAAATAATAAGTGACCTAATTCCACGTATTTAGCTTAGCCTCGCTTTGAGCTTGAGCAGACTTCAAAAGTTTACTGGTGAACCGTGCTTTCAAGGCTGCTGTTGAAACCTGCTGGTCCGCGCCTTGGAGAAACTAACACTGAACTGTTCTAATACACCTTTGATTCTAAGACAGTTGCCACACTAATCGGTACGCAGACCTATTAGCCGCTATGCAATAGAATCCAAAGATGACTTCAACCAAATCTAGAACCTGTGAGGGTCAACAATCTTCTCCTATTTGGTTGATGTCATTATCTCAGCTACTATCAGACTTTGAATCATGCACTGAGGTAATAGCATGTCGTAAAAGAGTTTTTATTTGAGGAAAACAGTCATGCATATCAGAGCAGAAGTCATAGTAGAGAGATAGCTAGACTAAGTACTTACAAGGTAAATGAAATAGATCAAGTACAAAGTTAAGCAGTTAAAGATTTAAACACAAGGTTTAAATTTGACATGATGAGTAGGATGAGACATATCATGATCCATAGTAAATATATTACATCTGTGAGTTGAACAAGTTGTTTAACACCAGAAGTTTTCAAAAAAGATTTGAACCATAAAAAGTTAAAACAGAAGAGTTATACCTTGATCATAATAGGTTGAGCTGTGTTCGTTGTCTTTCTAAGTAGTCACCAACCCAAATTCTGATGCGGTCGTTAATGCGCTCTCTAAGCCTATTCAGTTCTTCTATCAGTGCTTGGTTCAAGTGATGTGTAGCTTTCTCCTCCCTGATGGCAGCAACCCTTCGCTGGTCAGCGGCAACAGCCCTTTGGTTGGCGCGTTCAACATGACGAACAACAGTGAAATCGGGGACGACACGCTCAACAATGATAACACGAGCCAGAGAAGTGCGGAGCTCGTCGAAGAGTTGACGAATACTAATTTGCTGAGAGTGAAGCATACTCATTAATGACTCTTGCTGGTCTTGAACAAGGAAACGGTGGGTGGTGAATGCTTGAGCAGTGTCATTCACAAGCTGCTTAACTATCTTTCCAAGGTCAAAGATGGTGGCATGTGTGGCGTTTAAACCGTAGTTCATGATTTCAATCTGTTGAGCCATGGAAGAGAATGTGCCATTGAGACGCTCAAGTTGGGCTTGATTGGCACGAAGGAGGTCAAGGAGAGTAGGATCAACAGAGGTGGGGGGAACGAAATGAGGGTTAAGGTTGACAGGAATGAAGTCGCCAGCAGGGTCGGAAGGTGGAGGATGTGATATAAAGGAGCGAGGTTATGGAGGAGGAGTGGAAGGTCTGGGATCAAGTTCCATGTCAGTGTTTGAGTCACTGACAGATGGAGTGGAAAGAGGAGAAGAAGAGTCGAGGAAGGATGATGGAAAAGGAGATTCCGGGAGAAGAAGAAAGTTAAGAAGGGAAAGGTGAAATAGGTCAGAGATAGAGTTAAGTTCGAAGAGGAAAGTATATGTGGCAGAAGACATGGAAGGAAAGAGCATTTAGTAAAGGTCGGCAGAAATGGATATGGGTTGAAGAAATTGGGTGATAGGAGGAGATATTTCAGGAAGACACGTGGTTTGATAGAGAAGAGAAGAGAAGTGAGAGTCAAGAGATGGGACATTGAAGACGTCTAGGATATGATAGGATGAGGAAAAAGAAATAGAGGGAGAAAAAAAGGAATTATGGCTAGTGAAGAATAGGGAAAAACAGATGGAATGAGTTCTTGCGAAGTCTTCGCTTCTTCTTCTTAGGAGGGGAAGAAGAAGACTCCTCCTCAATAATAGCAGGGGTTGTTGAGGGAATAGAACAGGAAGGTTCAGTAGGCTCCTCCCTAATAGCAGCATGGGCTGTTGAAGAGAGTAGAGGTGACAAAGAAGGTAAAGAAAAAGGTGAAGATGAAGGGGCATCAAATGGCACGAAAGGTTTAGAGGGTGGAGAATGTTTGGACTTACGCTTTCTAGGGCGGAGAGGAGCGATCTCAAATTCAGTGGCAGTCTTGTCTGGTACGGGAGCAGAAGCAACAACATATTTTGAAGTTTTCTTCTGCTTCTTAGATCAGGGCTCCACCTCAACAGCAAATAGCTGTCTCTTGGATTTCTTGGGAGGTGGAATGGTGGAGGGTCCAACAGCAGGCTTGCTTGAACTACCTTCTTTGGTCGCATTCTTCTTCTGCTTTTTATCAAGCTGCTTGGCTATGAAGGCATCGTCTAGTGTCTGTGGGTTAATCTTAAGGATTACCAGCGGAGATGGACTTACAGCAGCGAAACAAGGGGTGAGGAGGAAGACCTTGTTTCTCAAGCTTTTCATTCCTCAGTTTGTTGGTTAAGGAGAGGAAAGTGTTGGTGAATTGAACAGCCTTATTCACCTTCTTAAGTTCAAAGGGAACAAGTCGGTTGAGGATGGAGTAGTTTCTGCACAGTAGCATATTGATAAGCCACACAAAGGGCCTTCTCATGGACGCGGAGGCCTTGACATCATCTATAGCATTACACTGTAGTTTGAATATGACGGTGGCCTAGTTGAAGCGAATGTTGAGAAGGACTGTTGCGGTGTACTCCAACTGTTCAGCTGTCATGATGTCGTGTGTGTCGTTTTTGAACAGCAAACTTTTATCGATGAGATGGCCGATTCAGTATGCATCAACATTGAACAGAGTCCGCTTCATTTTTCCTTGAGGTTCTTTGGGAGTTCCTTCACCACGCATATATGACCACGCAGTGGCTTTTTCTGTGGCAGAGAGTTTGGTTGGGCCATCGAATTCTACAGCAATCACCTTGGCGATACGATCAGCAGTGAGAGAGAAATGCACCTTTCGTATAGTGCCTGCGATTGATCCCCGAGAAATGTCAATAGTCACTTGTTGATAGAACTCTTCCGCCAGTAGGTTGTTGTAATGGGTGTCTTTTAGCATTAGTAGTGGAAGAAGCCCTGACTGGTTCAGGTCATCAATAATTTTGACACCAACAACATATACACGAACAGTGAGCGCATCTATGCACATGCCAGGGTGGTACATGGAGTCTGGCAATTTAGGAATTTCATTTCCAGAAGCCGGAGTAGATGAAGTACCAGTTGCGGATGACTTACCCTTAAAATAATATGTGAGAAAAATTAGGGCAAAGTCTGGTAAGGCTTATGAAATTCTCAATCTAAGCAAAGATTTGATATTTTAGCTTTGTAATTTAGGAATTCCATGAGTCTATTAAGAAACAAATATTGGATAAATAATGCAAATTATAGATAGCATCAGAGACATGCCTGCGAAAGTTAATCATGGCAGAATTTCCTGTACATGGAAACCTCAAATCGAGATACCAGTCCAATGAGTATAAAAGTTTGACAAAATTTAATCGATTCAGGGTTAGATTTGTCTTACCATTGAAATAGATGCAGCTTAATGTTAAAGAAATCGAAAATTTCTTCACAGATTTACAGAGGCGAAATGTATAGAACGAGAGAGGGTTTTAAGGAGAGAGAGACAGTTTTTATATTTGAAACCCTTTTGGAAAAGTGTTTTTGAAATTGGCGGTTGAGTAGTTTTAGAATTGAAAAAACGTGATGTGTCAGATGACATGAGAGATGAAGTGACTTAAGATCATACGCCTGTCACTTAAAGTAACTTTATGACTGACGTCTTGGGCAGTCAAAAAAGATGAATTTTTGATAAATATCTCAACCAATTTTTAAAAACAATCCGTCACTATTTTCATAAGTAACCCTTCTAAGATAAAAGTTAGTAACTTACCTTCAACCTTCTAAGTAATCATCAGTATTGATGTTTTCTTTTCTTTGGGAACGAGTTAGCTTAGTCATAATATCAAGTCTGCTCAAAATGTTAAATAAAGGGAATTGGGTTAATACTAAGCAGTTGGATCAAGCATACCAAACTCTCCCCTTAGATAAGCAAATCTGTCAGCTTCAAGAGCCTTTGTGAAGATGTCTGCTAGCTTTCGTTCTGTTGAAATGTATTTCATGCTTATATTTCTCTTTTCTACATTATCCCTTAGAAAGTGATATCGAACATCGATATACTTTGTCTTGGAATGTATCATGGGATTGTAGGTTATAAAGATTGCTGAGGTGTTGTCACACATGATTGGGCAATCTGCTACCTTGATGTCATAGTCCACCAATTGTTGTTTGATCCAAAGTAACTGACAACAGCAGCTTCCGGCAGCTATGTATTCTGCCTCTGTGGTAGAGTTGGAAACTAATACTTGTTTCTTGCTGGCCCATGAGACGATCCCGTCTCCTAGAAATTGACAAGTTCCACTTATACTTTTTCTGTCCAATTGGCAACCAGGATAGTCTGCATCTGAGTAGCCAACTAAATTGAAAGAGGATTCTCTTGGATGGCAGATACCTAAGTTGGTGGTATCTGATACATACTTGATGATTCTTTTGGCTGCAAGAAGATGTGACTCACGAGGATCTGCTTGAAATCTAACACATACCCCAACAGCATACACTATATCAGGTCTGCTGGCGGTAAGATATAGTAGAGATCCGATGATTCCTCTATATAAGGTGATATAAACTTTCTTTCCTTGTAAGTCTTTAGATAATTTGCATTTAGCAGCCATCGGAGTGTCAAAAGTGTTAGCCATTTCCAATCTGAACTTTTTGACCAGTTCTTTAGCATACTTGGATTGGCTTATGAAGATTCCTTTGTTGGATTGTTGAATTCGAAGACCTAGGAAGAAGGTGAGTTCTCCCATCATGCTCATCTGAAACTTTCCAGTCATTAAGGTCTCAAACCTTTTACACAGCTTCTCATTTGTGGAGCCGAAGATGATATCATCGACATATATTTGCACAAGCAGCGAATGACCTTTGTGCTTGAGAATGAAGAGAGTAGTGTCGATCTTTCCTCGCACAAATCCTTGTTTTATTAGGAACTTGGATAGTGTCTCATACCAGGGATGAGGAGCTTGCTTAAGACCATAGATGGCCTTCTTAAGCTTGTAGACATGAGTCTCTTTTCCTTTTTCCACAAAGCCTGGAGGCTGAGTGATATAGATGGTTTCTTGAAGATCACCATTGAGGAAGACACTCTTGACATCCATCTGATAGACCACAACGTCCTTGTATATAGCATAGGCCAAGAAGATCCTGATAGCTTCTAACCTTGCTACTAGAGCAAAAGTTTCATCATAGTCGATTCCTTCTTCTTGTCGATATCCTTGTGCAACAAGTCTGGCTTTGTTTCTTATGATGTTTCCATCTTCATCCTTCTTGTTTCTAAACACCCACTTTGTTCCATTGATGGTGTGATTAGCTGGTCTTGGAACTAGCTTCCATACTTGACATCTTTCAAATTGTTGAAGTTCCTCTTGCATAGCTTCTAGCCAACTTGATTCTTGTAAGGCTTCATCAATCTTTTTCGGTTCATCTTTTGAAAAAAATGCAGCACAGAACATGCATTCATTTCTGGAGGATCTTCTAGTCCGTACTCCTACATGTATGTCACCAATGATTTGGGAGATTGGGTGATGTTTACATGTTTTTGTAACAGTAGGGATATTATTCACTGCTGGTTCTTCATGAAGAGGCTCAGGAGGGGGACTAGGAGGAAATTCAGCTAGTTCTTGATGAGTGTTGTTCAGAACTAGGTTCATAGGTAATTTGGAGAGTAGGAATTTGAGGTTTAGAAGATATAGGCTCTGGATTGATATTTTCGTGAGTAGAGTTGAAATCTTCTGGTGGATTGTTTGAAAAATGATGTTCAGGAATATCTGAGTGAGTTGCTGGAGGTGGGTTTGGTGATTAAGAAGTTGAAGCTTGGGGAGTACCTACCTCATCATTTACTAAGTCATCAGTAGGGGTGGGCAAACAGGTTCGGGTTTTCGGGTCCCGAACCGATTCGAGCGGGTAAAACCCGATCGGGTCAGGTATTTTCGGTTATCAGGTTATTCGAACCCGATCTAAAAAAATGGGTCGGTTATCGGGTTTTGCAGTGGTACCCGAAAAACCCGACTGGGTACCCGATTTCCATATGGCTAATTATTGTTATTTTTAATCTTTTTAATACATTAAACCAACTAGTCAACCACTTATGACTTTAGTTTATTCTTAAATCACATTACTATTACCAATACCAGGCAATTGCAAGCCTGTCAAGCACAAAAAATGGTTTTTTTAAAAAATTAAAAAAGTGGTTTTAAACATAACGGGTTACTAGAACCCGATTTTACAGTTACCCGATGAATTCGGGTACCCGAAGTACGGTTACCCGATTTTTTCGGATCGGGTTCAGGAAGTAAAATATCCTACCCGTTTTTTCGGGTACTCGACCCGATGCCCACCACTGGTCATCAGCAACATTTGGAGCCACGTGTGGCTCTAATAAATCAAATTCATCAAATGAAATATGTATAGATTCAACAATTTTTAAAGATATTTTGTTGAAAACCCTATAAGCTTTGGAGTATAAAGCATAGCCCAAAAATACACATTCGTCAGCTTTATTATCAAATTTGCTTCTATAATCATTACCATTGTAGACTACGAAGCATTTGCAGCCGAAGATTTTGAAAAATCCAATATTTGGGGCTTTACCTCTCCAAAGTTCATATGGTGGTTTACCATGAAATTTGTTGATCAGGGATCTGTTCTGAGTAAAGCAGGCTGTATTATAGACAGCTTCTGCCCAGAAATGCTTGGGTAACTTTGCTTCAACGAGCATAGTCTTAGCAGCTTTGATAAGTGTTCGATTTTTCCTTTCTGCTACGCCGTTCTGTTGTGGAGTTCTAACAGCAGAGAAGTTGTGACCGATGCCGTGATCGTCACAATACTTTGCTACTCCATTATTGGTGAATTCAATTCCATTGTCTGATCGAACATCACTGATTTCATCGAGCTTTTATGTCTGTAGTCTTTTGAACAAGGCTGTGAGGATGTCATAAGGTTGTAGAGGCCTTATTGTTGCTAGTCCATGTTTGCTTTTGAAGGAAGTTTTTGAAAGCTTTCCCAGTTGACAAGCCTTGCGTACATGATCATGATCAGGAGAAACTTTTGTCATTCCTTTCACCAATCCTTCTTTGGAAAGTTTTGATAAGTATTTGAAGTTCAGATGGCTGAGACGTTTGTGCCACAACCAGCTTTTATCTTGAGCCGAGTTTACTACAAGACATAAATTAGCAGCCTTTCCATAGATATTCAAATCTATACATAGATATTTCCCTGTCTATGTCCAGTTACCTGAGTTGAGCATGATACTGGATCCTTGATGTCGCATCTGTTTGAGGAAAATTGGCACACGAGACCTTTATCGCAGAATTGAGAGATGCTTAGAAGGTTGTGCTTCAGGCGTTCTACTAGAGATACTTTTCCAATAGAGAGGTTTCCTCGAATGATGGATCCGTATCCAACTGTGCTTCCTTTTGCATTGTCGCCAAAGATAACTGGGGGGCCTTCTGCTTCAGTAATATTTGATAGAAGACTTGAGTTCCCGGTCATGTGTCTAGAGCAGCCACTATCCCGATACCATAAGTCTTTCTTTTCTGAGGGAGCAGTTCCATGAAGCAGACCTGTAGTTTTAGGAAATGAATAGATCATGGTCCCCTTTATTTATCTTTTGGGTCCAAAGGGTTAGTAAATTTTTGGAATCCATACTTGCCTGACTTTTGGGATAGATGACCCAGTAGGCTTTATGATGGATTTTAGAAGACATTCATTAGCCAGATGGCCTAAACATTTGCATAAAGTACAACGATGAAAATTACAAATGTTATGTTGAGAGAGCTGATTTTCAGTAGATTTTTTAGCATACTTTCTTTTAACAACAGTCTTAGACTCAGCAGACTTGTTGGCACCAGGCTTAGAGACTTCTGCATGAGGCTTCTTGAGTCTGTACTCAGCAGTCCTTGCTTTAGCAGGAGGTTTACTGGCAGTAGACTTAGACACCTCATGCATTTTACCTTTAAGCTTGGTGTCAACAATCTTTGAAGCAGAAGTGTCATCAGAAGTGTTTTTGATAAATCTGATAGGTTTGAAAAGACTCTTTGTAGGCCTAGAAGCAGCAACCTTTGCTTTAGCAGAAGTGCTGGTGTAAGGCCTTTGTGAGTCTCCACAAATTTTAGCAAATTTTTCACTTTCAGATGATATTTTTGCATTTCTGGTCTTGGCGGTCTGCATCTTAGGGTGTTTTTTGATTCTTATTTGTATTAGATTTATATCTGTTAATACATTATCCTAGTTTTATACTTTAGTGGCTAATCGGGCTGCATATCGATTAGCGTGACAACTGTGTATAGAACTTTGCCAAGTATAGCTTTTATAGGACTTCACAGGTTCAGCGGAAGACCTCTTCAAAGCTTCACCGGAAGACCTGCTCCAGCTCACAATCGGCAAACCTTGTCTACACTCGGTCAAGATCATGACGTGTCTAGTCAAACATTCCATTATGAATCAATTTAAGTTTATCCTTATCAGTTTAAATTTAAATTAAGACATTCCCTGACACCTTAATCCCGCCGAAAGCAGCTTTCCGAAAAGCAGGAAGACTTTTCGCAGAGCAGTAAAAGCATCGGTCACCTACTGTCAGAACAACTCTCGATCGACACCTATTGCCCCACTTTTAGAAGATCTCAGAAATCATTCCCTGCTCTAGATATATGTGAAGACGAATTTCTTGACTGATATCCCCATGCATTTAATGCATTCATAATAGAGTTGTTAAAGTCTTCATCTTCTCCAAACGGCTCTCAAGATTGCACATGCTATAAATGCTGCCATTAAAGACTGAAGAAACATCTAAAAGAATCGAACACTTGAAGAATTGCTCTGAAAATCTACAACGACTCAGTCTTAATACTCAGTGCATTCAAGAGATCCTAAACAGATCTAGAAGTCCTCGTCAACAACAATAAGCTGTTCATCAACACTTATTGTTTTAACTTCTTGTTGTTTTCTTTCTTAAACTATACTTCTGCACGAATTAAATACCTTGTTTTCACAGATATTTAATTCCTTAGACCCCAAACACAAGTCAATATTTTGTACACGATCCATTGGGAATATTCTTTGTAATAGATCTAGTGGAAAACATAGTGCACTATTTAAATCCAAGGTTGACTGCCTTGGTGGTGGACGTAGCACTCTTTATAGTGTGAACCATCCCAAAATACTTGTGTTATTCTTTTACTGTTTGTCTACTGTTTGAACTGTTTATTACTTTAGTTATCTTTATCCTTTAAACAGCAGAACTTAAGTAAACCTGTTAAGGTCTACCGGTAGTCCTTATTGGCAGACTTGAAACAACTACTTTGAAAGTCTTTCCGCTACTTCAATCTTTTCAATAGATTGTAAGTACCTTTCAAAGAACTTACTCAAAAGTTTTTAAGTGTTTAATAAGCTATTCAACCCCCCCTTCTAGCTTATTATTGTACCCGTTGGGACCCACAATTGGTATTAGAGCCTTACTCTTTGAGAACAAGTTTTTCCGAGATTAAACTCTTGAGAGATTCGATCCAATGGCACAAACACACTACATGCTGCCTACATCTAATGCGAACCACGTCCCAATATTGGACGAAGGCCATTTCGATGTATGGAAGGACAATGTAATGCGATTTATGAATTCTATTGACAACATATTATGGAGGTGCGTTACTGCAGGTCAACATGTACCAATGAAGCCCAACCTTCTAGCCTCCATCACTAGGAATCCTGCAGAAGTTCGCAAAGAAGAATCAGAATGGACAGAGGACGACAGAAAACTGGTAGAGCTTGACAGTAAGGCAATTAATATAATTACTAGCTCTCTAGACACCAGCACATACTAGCAAGTGATTCGATGTACAACTGCAAAAGAGATGTGGGAAGCTCTTGTGGAATACTTGGAAGGAGACCAAGACAGAAGAGATAATAGAAAGTACACATACATCCAGCAGTTTGATTCCTTCAAAAAGGATCCAAAGGAAACCTTGAGACAAGCATACGATCGCTTCAGTGAGGTAATAAATAGCTGCTTTTCTCTTGGTAAAACTTATGACAAAAAGGAAATGAACATGAGGTTTCTAGGCTCTCTAGGTAGCATATGGCATGTTAAGACCACGACTATGAAAGAATCCAAAAACTTAAACGAGATGACTCTCCGTAGTCTCTATGCAAGTTTAAAGGTTTATAAGCTCGAAGTAAATCAAGCTCTAGAGCAAGACAAACAGTTCAGAACTGTGTCCTTTCCAGTTATGGTCCAAGAGGAAACCACTGTTGAAAACAAACCTTCAACCAGTGAAAACGATTTTCTCTCAGATGAACAATTTTCTATGTTTGTAAAACGTTTTCAAAAATTTGCAAAATATGGAAGGAAGAACACACACCAACAACCTTTTAGAAAAACTGGTGAAAGCTCATCTAAAGAAGAGCTTGTGTGTTACAACTATAGAAAACCTGGTCATTTTGCCTCCAAATGTCCTAAGCCAAAATTTGAAGCATATCGAAAACCTTCTTATAGAAAATTTCAAAAACAAAAGGGTATGTTGGCTGAAGACATAGAAGACAAACAAGTTGCTACATGGTTTGAGACTGATTTAGAAGAGGAAGAGGATGATTGTGAGTAAGCTAACATATGCTTAATAGCTCATGATTCAAGTCCTACCTATGACTCTGAAAATGAAGTCAAAATCTCACCCAGTCCCTTAGATAAAAGTGAGATCAACAGTGAGAACTTCAGTAAGGAAGAACTTCTCAAGGATAATCAAGATATGCTTGAAGAATTTAATTCCTTTAGAGTCGCCTATGTTAAACTTGCCAAGAACTGTGAGAAACTTACTGCTGAGAAATCTCTGATGGCAGCTGAGATTCAAACTCTCAATAGCTGTCAACAAGAAAGTATCAAGCTGAAGGAAGAAAACAAATTCCTTTGTGACAAAATTGAATGTCAAACAAATTCCATCAAATATTTTTATTTTACTAACGTATTTTTGTTTTACATATATATTTTTAAGAATTTGTTTTAAACTTTTTTTCCGTAAATTATTTTATATTACTAACATCCGCATTAAATTACTTTTGTTTTGTTGATTCTGTAACTTTTATTTTTATAGTGGATTGTTCTATAAATTATTTTTATTTTACTAACCTCTTATATTTAAAAGAGAGGAGATTGTGGTAATGAGAGAGAAAATATGGAGGAGACGGGAGAGAGAAAGAGAAATACAACCAGAGAAGATAAGAGAGAGAAATAGTGAAATGGTAACTCAAAGTTAATAATTTAAAAGTGAGATTTTGGAGGGAGAAATCCACCCTTGTCATTATATATATAGAGATGACTAGAAAACCAAAAGTTTTTAATGCCTTCACATGTATGTTTTACAATTTATGATTGTTGTGTTAACTTTTACATTTGAATTTTTTTTTAAATTTTTTTTTCTCCTAAGGGGGGCATGGGAAGGGATCGAATCTGAGACCTCACACTTTGTGAAACCCTATGCCTACCACTGGACCACCCCCTTACGGGCTTTACATTTGAATCTTGCTTTCAATTGACTGTATATAATCTTTTTTTTTTTTTTTAACTTAAACGTCATTTTAGAACACGTCACATGACCAACCAAAGTCTAAAAGAGTCATAACAAAAATTAATTGTGATCGACACATGTTATGATCCAATGACCGCTTGTGTAAAAAAAGATTTTACACTGCCGGAGATGGAGAGACGTTCTGTATAGAAAGACTGACGAGGAGAGAGATTATTGACTCACGAGGAGAGAGAGATATAAATAATCTCTCAGTTTCATGAAAGAAATTGATGTTTGAAAAGTCTAATTATTAATAGATCTATAATTAGCATGAGAGTTTGTCGTAGTTACAAAAATATTTAAGTCTAAACATTAAGTAAATTTTTAATGTGAAAGATAAAGTTGAACTGTTATCAGTGACGGATCAAAAAATAAATCTCAGCGGTGTCACTAATGTTAACTATTACTTAAAATAAAATTAAAATTAAAACAATGTCGTTTTGTAATGTATAAATTAAAAAAAAAAACTTTAGCTGGGCACTTGCCCCCCAAGTCTAAGGCATAGATCCGCCACTACTGTTATATGAAGATTGTAAATAATTTTTTAAAGTTAACTATATGAGTATAGTGGACTCTTTATTCGGAATAAATAAAAAATTAAATAAATACTAATGTTATTTATTAACTCATTATAAAGTTAATGACAGGTTGATACTAGTTTTTTAATATTAAAAAAATATTTTAATATCAATCGACAATAACATTACTAAAGAGCTTGAACTGATTGGCATTGAGAACCAGCTGCCTCAAAGTAGAGAAGGATCCCAAGAGCCCTACGCCAGTGAAAACTATCATGATGCCGGTGTTGATCCAGTAAGTATATGAAGATTTGGAGGGCTTATAAGTCATATTGTAGAGAAGCATTGGGAAGATGAAATCAAGCGGGATGAAACCAACAGCTCCAAGTACACTGTTAATGTCTCCAAAGAAAGGTAGCATTGCTGCGAAAAACCCACAGAATATCATGAAGAGTGTTCGGAGAATTATTCTTGGGATTAGGTTTCTCTTAGAGAACAACCCTTGTTTGATGTCAGCGGATTTCGTTTCCATGATCTCGTAAGAAACTTGAGAGTAAACCTGCATGCATATAGTTAATTTGACAAAACCACGTGTAAGGACGAAGTTTACAGTGATTTTGTTGAGTAGAGTTAAGATCAGCTAGCTCACCAGGCCAATGGCAAAGAGTTGAAGGAGAACAAAAAATATAGCAAGGCGCAAAAGCCATGAAGGAGCCAATGAATGTCCCTCATCCGGCATGAGACTTTTGAAAATGTTTGCATTAGCCGTGTTACCAAACGCCCAATATCCAGACACTGCAGATGAGTAGAAGGAAATGAAAAGTACACAGTAACACAACACAAGCCCCTTGAACATCTTCCCCGTGACTGGTGGAGCCAAAGTAGCCTATATTAATCAACATGGTTGAAATGCATATCAGGGAATTTCAGCATTAAAAACACTACAAGGCCATGAAATATTGTTGATAATTCATCAGGAAAAGCAGTGTTCATATTGAGGTGAGGTGAGGTGACCGCTAGTGTAAACGGGTCAAGCTAAGTCAAGCTTTGAAATTTCACGCTCCTTCACTAGAATATTAACGAGCTTGAGTTGTGCTTGAACTTGACTCGAGCTGAGCCATGTAGGCTCAAACATAGTTCATTTATTTCATGGAGCTTGTGATTGTGTTCAAGCTTGGCTCGTAATTTACTTCACGCGAGTCGAGATCTCGAGCTCAAGCTGATCAACTGGAAAAAATGCTAGAAATTAAGATCTAATTCGATTTAATGAAGAAAATTACTTGTATTTCAGGTAATATTCCATTTCCAAAAAAGGAGGCTAGTATGGAGATGGAATTGAAGGCACTTAAAACCCTCGATAATGTCGAAGCTTTCAAGGAATAATCCTTTGCAGGTGCATTCTTCCGGGTACCTATAAGACAAGACACATAAAAAGTAATTAAATTTGTTGAAAATTGGAATTTTGCAATTACAAGTAAGAGAAAAGAAAAACGAGTACCAGCATAAAGACAAGCACCAACCACAAGGAATGTGTAGCCACAGGTGAGCACAAGGGAACCCAGGTTCATATGTCTGAGGGAATGAAAGGTAGGTATCTGAGAGAGAACTATCATGATCGTTGTCACAATTGCTATGAACTCGTACAATTTCATGGACCCATTGGGAGTAAAGCTCGAGTACATTATCTTGAAACCCAAATTAACATGTAAAAAGGACAAGAATTTTCATCAGTAACCTCATATTACAGGTACAGATGAATAACTTTTTCTTCGATATTACTATAAATAAATGAGTAGCACTCCTGTAAGACCGTCTTACGGATCTTAATTTATAAGATGGAACAACACTCTTTTTAGCTCAGCCCACAAATACACGGTGGATGGGTAAAGAAAATCCGTTTTACAAGATCGTCTTACACAAGTTTTTATCTAAATAAATATATGTATGTTTGGAAATATATTTATACTATAAAACAAGTTTTCGCCTAATTAAATATGCGTATGTTTGCAAATATATTTATATTATAAAGCAGCTAGTAAAACAAGCTCACAATTGGGTAGTGCTAATTACACTCTCATATTTACTCTTTTATTCTTTTAGATAACACTATTTACAGTTTTAGATAAAAATATTCGGATAAAACAAAATATTTTATAATAAAAATCCTCATCCGCTATCCTTTGGTTAGTTACTTTTTTAGATAAAAATATTTACGGTTTTAGATAAAAATGTTCTGGTAAAAATAGTTTATGAAAAATGAAATTTAGTCAAAATATGATTTACTATTGACTACCGTTTTCACTCCTCAATCCTCATCCCCTATCCTTTGGTTAGTTACTGTTTTAGATAAAAATATTTAATGAAAAAAAATGATATTTAGCCGGAAATAGGATTTACTGTTTTATTAGGATTTAAGAAATTAGAAATATTTAGTTTTTTTTTTACTGTTTTACTAACATTTATTGTTTTAGTAGGATTTAGTGGTTTACATATATTTAGTTTGTAGTTTGTTAATTAAATGTGATCGTAACCTAAATTTATTTATTTATTTTTTAAAAATTGTTCTTAATTTTTGTAATTTTAATTTTGTATTTTACTTTCTTTTTTAAATTTGTATTTTAATTTGATTTCAGATAGTCTTTTGTTAGTTCACCTTTTTTCATTCAATTTATTTTATTGTTTTGTTTGCTAAGATTTTTATTTTTAGGTGTATTTCATTTAACAAGTAATGAGGTGGTGTGTCAGACTGTGTGAGAGAGAGAGAAAAAAAAAATCATTTTTGATATTTAATTATACTCTTTTTGAATAAGTTGCTAATACAAATTATCGTTCTTTTTTTCTTCAAATTATCATCATCTTTGACTGTATTATAAATATTAGTGATATATATGGTTTTCTTTAATTCAATGTGTATGTGGTCATAATTCTAGTAGGTAGAAAATGTACAGATAAAATAGTAAAAGTGTTTTCTTATAAGAAAAAGTATAAAAAAAAATTATTTTAAAATGAACAAAATATGAAAAGATTATGATAATTTGAAACATCGTGTCATAAATACGGATAAATTCAATGAGTAATCCAATATACCCGTTACATGGTTATCCATTAGGTTACCAACTACCAAACGATACCAACTAATACCACATCCCACCTCCGCCACCATTATATATGCTATTTTATTTATTTAAATAAATTGTTGTTTAACTTGTTAATTTGAACCTACAAAAAATAGTTTATGCTAAGACTTGCTATCGTTAGACTAGATTCATTCTTTGAAACATTTGTTGAATGTTTAATATAAATATAAACTAATAATTGTAAGAATTAATGATTATGATGAACATATTTATAATTTTGATTTTGATTTTGGAATATTTGATTGTTATTTATAATTATGATAAAAATAAGTTGTTTACAAATTTTTTTTTTGTATTTTACAAAATAATCAAAGGATTGTGACACTTATTTATCTGAAAGACGTAGAAGAAATGAGAGCCACATTTTTTTTTGCCATTTTAGGCTAAATTATTTCTTAAATTGATATAACTTGAGAAATCAAACCCTTAAAGATAAATGTTAATTATCATGTGTCACATGGTAACTCTTTTTTAACCACAAGGTCACATTTTATACATTTTTGTTTGGTAAAAATTTGTATAGAACGGTCTTAAGGTTCCTAAATTCATAAGACGGATTCCCAAAAATGATAAAAAGAAGGCTAATGAAGCGAGTAACCCATCAGCAAAGACCGCGGGTTACCAAGTAAGATATCGGGTCAAAATGTGAGAGAAAATGAGCTTAAAATTAGACAAATGTGACTGAAAATCACGGATCGACCCAGATCCACCAACACAACACGCGGGTTGCCCAAGGGGAGCATTGCCATGTGTCTGCTTGGCAGGGGTGCCAGCGCATTAATGAGATCTTTCTAATTTTGCTCTGGTGCCCTTGTATTTTTAAAGTTTGCTGCCCAAAATTTTATTCTTCCCACGCTTTTCACTTTCATCCTTTATTAGTTCCGTTAGCCTTATTTACTTTGGAATGTTTGACGGACCCTAACAGAATTTGACGAAATGATAAGAGACACATTTAAAGCCAAACGTAACTCATTTAAAAGGCAAAAGTGACACATTTTAAAGTCAAAGGTGAATCTTTTTCACTTTCTGTGAAAAAAAAATAATTTTCATTAAAATACAAAGTAACACTCTTCATACTAAAAGTTGACGCTCATAATACTAAAAAAATAACATACTTAATACTAAAAAGTGACACTTTAAAACTAACAGTGACAAATTTAATTTATACATTTATAATGCAAAGTAGTACTTTAAGTAAAACATTTAAGGTCAAAAGGAACACATTTAAGACTAAAAAGTAACACATTTAAGGCTAAAAAGTAACATCTTTTAAAGGAAAAAATGATATTTTTTTTATTAAAAACGTAAAGTGACACATTTTATGTTGAAAAGTGACATTTTATTATGAAAAATGATACTTTAAATACTTAAGTGACACTTTTTATTTATACGCGTGAGGGGTGACGCTGTAATTTTCAAAAGTCGAGGGATTGTACTGAGATTAATTCTTGTCTCATTTAACATGAATAGGTCCGTCTTACGGATTAATATCCGTAAAACCGTCCTACAGAAGATCACCTCTTTTTGTTTTGAGAAAAAAATGTATTTAATAGTTTAAAACTTCATGATTTACTCGGCCCAAAATCCGATCACGTGTAGTCACATGAGCCCTCACGTGCAGAACACGAGAGTTTTCATTATCAAGATTGGAGAATCATCTCCATGCAGGAAGCCTCAACCCGCCACCAGCCTACCTTGGTCAGATAAATATACTGATTTTTTTACTAATCCCCTGAGCTGGGTTAGACCACTAATTAGCGGTAGAATTTCAAGTATTTTAACATAGATGTGATTCCATTGCACTCAAACCTGAGACCTTGGTTAAACCAGAAGCATCCCCTTACCAACTCATCCACGTGCTTATTAATATAAGTTATATACTGATGTAACACTATATATACATATAAATATACATATAGCAATTAGAGTATGTGTAATACCTGGAGGCATTCTCCTGCGAGCAAAATAGATCCTATGGCAGTACCAGTATGGATTGTGGTTTGAACGAAAATTACATAATAAAACATCCAACCAGAACCTACAAGAAAACAAATAACACGAACTTCAGAAATGATACGATCAACGAAATTTTATGTGTGCATTTATAGTATAATTGCGTTCGCTTAAGTAATGCTTCACTCGAGCTCATGAAGTAAATTCAAACTCGACTATAAACAATATATCCTAAAACTAAGGGCAAGCATCCAACAGGGGACCTACTATGATACCAATCCTAAAACTAGCCTAGCATAAAAATGCAGATTTTGAACAAAAAATCCAACACAAACTTGGTCTATTTATTGCAAGACAAAGAAGAAAACAAAATAAGTAGCTGGTTATCTTTTCTGTAGTTACACAACACTGAACTCTCAATTTTTTATGTTACAATTCATTTATGTAAAACAAATTATGACTAATTAAGCAACTTAGGAAGTAAAGCGTGATGCATCAGCCACCAAGATGAAGTACATAAATTAACTTTCGTAATTTTCACAGCTTTTCAATTTCTTCATTGCATGGATTGTGGTTTTTCAATTTCGTAACATAAAAGATCATTCAAATAAAATAAAGAGAGAGATTGGGGCCAATGGACTATTGAAATTTTATTATGTCATCATTAAGCACGTTTTTGAGAATCAATTATATAGGGATACAATATCAAACCCTAAACTGTGTAAACAAGGAAACCTAAAAACAGTTTAGTTGGACCGATGCGGTTGCATTGCCTTACGCGATGCGACCGCTTCGCCATCGGGTGCAGTCGCATTCCTCTCTTGAGTGCGACCACATTGTTGCTAGAAACATCCTTCAGATTTCTCCCATAGTGATGCGGCCGCATCGCCTTAGGATGCGACCGCTTTGCAATGCGGTCGCATTACCCTACCAGGATGTGCCCGCATTACTTCCAAAAGCCCAACAACCCGTACCATCAATTTTAGGACTTGGCATGTTGCCAAGGTAATCAAGCTAATCGCTGGATTACAATAATCCAACGTGGGATAGTTATTTTAAAAAAAATATTGTAAACAGTAATAACCGTACAAAATAAATAAGTTCATTAATCGGAAAAAGATGCTACATATAGTTGGTGACTTAATTAGTCTAACCCATCACATACATAATTATAAAAGAGATAAAGATTAGTAATAACGTTTAACATGATTTTTTTTGGGCAAACGTTTCCCACTAGGCTCTCACTTGAATACGCTCTTGTCTAGAATATAGAAAGTTGCAACTTTAGGAGAGAAAAAGGAGAAAACACCGACTCAGACAGGTCGTAGAAAAATTACGGTTTTGGATTCGTTAACCAGTTACTCAAGCTCAAAATTTAATTAGGAGCACGTTCTGGAGATGCAAACGTGAGTTTTGAATGGTGGAGATCGGGTTTTGATGCCTAGAGAGAGAGAGAGAGAGAGAGAGAGTACATCGTTTCAAAAAGCCAGGCACTGTAGACAAGCCCACGAGCATTAGTGAATGGGCTTTGGACGGAAATTGGGTGGGCACTGACTTGATGGTCTCTCTGATTACTTTCATATTTTTAAATATTTTTACTATTCAAACTTCATTGCAAATTTGCCACAGACTTTCTTTGGGACCATTACTAAAGACGGTGTGGTAAAAACTCCAAACTTTCATCATATAAAGTATAAACCTTAGTGAGACAACAAAATATAAAACTTGAAATCATCAACACACATTATTATAGAGCAACGCTGGCAGGGAGCAACTACAGGAAGCAACTACATCAAACATGTTAGCAATATTAAAAAAAGCTGACAGCTACATGTTGAAATCATCATCAATTCAACACACAACATTGAAAAAAGGTAAATGAACAATCCACGTATAATACATGGATTACGCCCTCACGTTTTAGTATAAAATTTATTTTACTTAATGATATTATTATTCTATATTATAGAATCTGTTTAATTGTATATTATTATAGAAAATATATAATTTGTATTTAACTATATAATATATATAATATATAATAATAATATTATAAAATAAACAAATTTGATGGGTCGGGCCGGGCTTAACAAACATTAAAATTTGAAGGCCAGGTGTGCCCAAGACCGCGGGCATCTAACCTCTCTAAAGCCAAACACTGTGTATCAGCTCATGGGTATGGGCACTATGGGTTAGGCATAAAATGTAATTTCTCATTAAGATTTTTGGGGCATTTACAAAAATGACCAAGTCAAAGATGACTTGGTCATTTGCTTTTATAGCGGTTTATCGATAAACCGGTGATAAAGTTTATCGGGATATACCCCATTAACATCCGAAATCAACAAGTGGTGATCACGTGGTCGATCAAGTGGTTTACAATCACGTGGTCGACAAAGTGGTAAGTCGTTTTGGTTTATTGATAAACCGGTGATAAACCAACGTGGTCGACGCTTGGTCGACCAAGTCGATTTTGGTTGGTTTTGGTCAAAGGCTATATTTGTTCATTCCGGGTCAAATGGTCGTATTTCTAATTAAGATTTTTGGATAAGTTTCAAAATTTAAAAGGTTGACACAAGGTGTGAACTCATGACAAGTAGGTTTCATGGACACTCCTTCAAAATAGTATATCCGGCCGCATCTGTGACATAGATACTTTTGGATACTCTACAATTGTATGCTTTCTACTAGGGCCGTTCCTAGCATTTAATTGACCCAGAACGAAGCTTAAGAAATGACCCTTATTTAATAACAAAAATTAATATTTAGAAAAAATTATGGGTCGCTCCACTTTTTGAAACTTTTAATCGTTAAAGTACACTCTTTTTATTTTCAATCGGAAAAAATTATTTTTAGTGACAAAATGACTACGATACCTTTAATGAACCATATGTGCGCTATGGAGGTCATTATTTATACACCGCGATTCATCAATTTTATCACATTATTTTTTGCACCGCAGTTCAATAGTGTAACTGCTAGTCTATTTTTGAACCGTGATTCATCAATTTTTATTGAATTAATTTTGCATCGCGGTTCAATAGTATAACTACTAATCTGTTTTTGTACCTCAATTCATCAATTTTAGTGTATTAATTTTTGCACCGCGTTTCAATAATGTAATTACTAGTCTATTTTTGAACCGTGATTCATCAATTTTAATGCATTAATATTTTCTCCTAATATTAATACATAAGTGATCGAAGTCATAACATACTCAAGAAATATTAAGGCTACAACTATTACTAATTGGGCTGTTTGAGAATTGCCGAATTTGAATGTATGAAGTGAGTCAGGGTAGTGTCTTAAGTTTGAGAATCGTCGAATTAGGCTGTTTTATTTGGATTTTTTGCCACCTCAGCTAGCTGCATAAAAAATTTTAGGCCCCTAATTAGCTTGGTTCCTGAGCTGGTGCCCAGCCTGCCCTTGCTTTCTACAAATTTCAACCAAGTATCTATATTAAAACTCCATAGATCACCTACTCAAATAGCGTGGAAAGAATTACGATTCATGCATACCAAATGAACAGTAAGAATGCTGCTATGGAAGATTACCTAACACATCAGCAGCGAGGTCTCGAAATCTGATGTGGCGGTGACCCAACTTCTCGAAGTGCTCAAGCACAAGTGACATGAGATTGCAAGAGTAAAATGCGACCACTCCCATAAAAGTAAGGAAAAAAAAACCCAACCCCCATCCCAGCCCCCCGATAGCATATGGAAGGCTGAGTATTGCAGTCCCCACTATCGCCGTCACCAAATGATACCAAGCATGCCACCATTCCCCTATCATGCCAATTCTGTTTAATTTCACATGTAAAAAACTACTAGCTAACAAACACTAGTACACACAAAAGTAAATTTGGATATGGGATGAAGGTAAAATTTTAACCTTTTGATTCTAACACGAAAGCAGCTCTAGCATCTTGTTCTTGGCTGCGGTTACCAGGAAACGGATCCTGAGGTGGATCCTCAATGCCTATGAATATAAGCAGCACAATGAGCTTAAAAGCGAAATGACGGTGAAGGGCTTCAGATATGAACAATAGGCAAAGACATTTTAGCACTTTTTGGTATGAAATCGGGTTTCTGATCTATTAGGAAACGTACTAATTTAAAATGAATAATGCTAAAACAAGAAAAAAAAATCATGTTTTGGAGCAATTTACAACGATGTTTTAGGTGTTTGTACAGTATTAGGAAAAGAAAGGAGAAAGGAGGAGGTGGCACCTGGTGAAAGCAACGGAACGGCTAGCTTTTCCGACATGGATTACAAATTTGGAGTTGCTTATTCAAGGCTGGTAACTGCTTCTCCCTTCTAGACCTAATGTCCTGGTCAGGTTGTTAATGTCTCTCTCTCTCAGTTGATAAAATGACGATGCTTTTCAGTTTTCATTATTGAACTGAATTGGTTGGAAACCCATCTGATCTAGTCATGTTTCAGGTTTATATATAGGGTTAATATAATGTTTGGTCCCTGAACATGCCGAAAAAGAATGTTTTGGTCCCTGGACAAAAAAACAATTGAAGGTGGTCCCTAGACATGTTTTTTTTGAATCAATTTTCCCCCTCCCACCGTTAGCGTTAGTTTTGCCGTTTGTTTTTTTAATTGACGAGATTGCCCCTTCTTCATTTCCCGACATATTACAGAGCAGGAGAATGCCCCTTCTCTCTCTCTCTCTCTCTCTCTCTCTCTCTCTCTCTCTCTCTCTCTCCAGTTGCCTTCCCCCATATTGAAGACCCAATTATTGAAGGTCCCCACAGTCGCCGCCTTCGCCCATCACGCCTAGCGCCGTCTCCCTCTGCCCAAGCAGTCCAGTTGGCCTCCTTCTTCTTCTTCGTTCATCGCCATCACCATTTGCCCGCATCTACATCCATCTCCCTTCTCTCTCTCTCCAATTGCCTTCCCCATATCGAAGACCCGATTATGGAAGGTCTCATCAGCTGCCATCTTCGTTGCCCCAAACCCCAGTGACCTTCAATCTCCCCTCCCTCAACCGATCTGGCAAGCTCCTCATTGCGAGCCCCAAGCTTCGTATAACTCCTAGCAGCCCAGCCAGTCCCTTCATCTTCAGTCTCCGCTGCACTGCTACATATTCATCTCTGGCCAGACTTCTCCTTCCGCTCTCAGTTTCTCTCGCCAGTTCGCACCGACTCCCAATTGGTCGTCATAGTCGCTGCTCCAATTTCTCTCCGTGTTTCTGTTGGAACGCCATCTCTCTCTCACTCTCTCAAGCTCCAAATTCAGAGGTCTCCTTTATAGCCGCCGGCCTTCTTCCTGCTCAAACCCAAGTCCAGATCTGGCGTTAATAGTAAATTTGGCATTAATAGCAGATTTGGCAGTTATTGGCTCTCCTCCGCCCAGCCACCATCCTCAATCGTCGGCGAACACCTACATCTCCATCCAGCTCCTTGTCATTGCCGATCTCCCTCACTTAACTTAGATTTGGAATACGACCAAACAGAATCTGTCACTGGGATAGAAATAGAAAAAGTTGACATCGATATGCAATATGCCGACCAAAACTCCATGGTCTCGTTAAATTTCTCCTGCTCTGTAATATGTCGGGAAATAAAGAAGGGGCGATCTCGTCAATTAAAAAAACTGATCGTAAAACTAACACTAACGGTGGGAGGGGGCAAATTGATCCAAAAAAACATGTCTAGGGACCACCTTCGATTGTTTTTTTGTCTGGGGACCAAAACATTCTTTTTCGACATGTGGAGGGACCAAATTATATATATATATATATATATATATATATATATATATATATATATATATATATATACTAGTGATGCTCTCATGCGTTGCACGGTTTGTATACTGGTATAAAATTATATACTCAATTAAAGTTTAAGAATATATAATTAGAAAGTTTAATATGAAAAAATAAAAAAAAATAATAAAAAGTAAAATTAAAGATAGATCACATAAATTTAAAAAAGTAATTATAAATTTATTTAGATGTATTTCTTTATTCAGAAAGGAAGGATTGAATGTAATTCAACCATCTTCGTCATTTGTTATGTCAACAATTGATAATAGACATGTGCCTCTAAATGAAAAAATTTGATAGAGACAATAGTTTCCGATATTTCGTACTAATGTAGTAGCTATAAAAAAAATGTTGGTTATTGAAAATATAAACATATAAAAATAAATTTTATGTCCTCACATTCGCTTCCTTCTTCATACCTTGTTCTTCTTCTTCTTCATTTTGTGTTTGTATGTATGATTCAAAATAAATTTACTTTTGTGTTTGTACTACTGTGCATATACTGTTTGATGAAAGATCTAAATATAAATTTATTCGTTTTTAAATACCATTTTTGAAACTCGATGCATCAATTTTGAATCACAATATATCATTTGTAAATTGTGATGCATCGACTTAGATGTGAGATGCAGGTAAGATGCATTAATTTTGAATCATATGTTGATTGTGTATAAAAAAGAAGAGAGATGAAGGTTTGGTACATTATGATTTAAGGTGTGATGCATAAATTAGATTATGTGATGTAAATTGATGAATTGATTAAGTGATCTGTAGCGCGCCTTCGGTTCATTTAGAGTCGTAGTCTTTTCGCTCTAAAAGTGTATTTTTTAGTTAAAAAACATTATAAAAAAAAACTGTAGCGATTGAAAATTTTACATAGTTAACAGACCTGAATTTCTCTCTAAAACAAACAACAACAAAAAGGACTAATATACTCAAAATTTCACGTTATACAATTTTCTTAATTGATTTCATTCAAATTATTATTACTTTAATGAACAATAAATATTACTCAAATTATAACAAATCTGGCCGAAAAAAATCCCAAGCACTTGTCATATAGATAAAGAGCTTCTTACTCTCCAACCTAAAAACCCCACCCCGACTCACTCTAAGCTATATACACATCGCCTCACTCTCACTCTTACTCAATTAAGTCGTCTAAAAGGTCACCTTTCTTATTTTTATAGCATTAAACCTAGGAAATTCCTTCGGTGAACGTGAGACAATAACTCTTCATCTCTTCAAATCCTTCGTTTCAAAAATTCATCCACCGACTTTCCTCAACTAAAATAGAATCAAATCAAACAATTTCGTAGCAAGGTGCGTTAGATTTTTTTTTTAAATAAATTATTCAACTTTGTATTTCAATTTTTTTAATCTTAGAGCTTAATTTTACTTAGTGAACAGGAAAAAAAATGGCTTATAATAAGATACAAGTATTTATGCTTCTTTACCTAATTATTTTTTAAAATACAATTTAAATAAGTTGAGACTTTTTTATATTTTCAGTATTTAACGTTATACCTGAATTTTTTATATTTCGAGTATAGAAAAAAATATAGATTTCGAATTTTTAGATTTGTATTTTTAAGATCTATTTTTTAAACATTTTTATAATTAAAATACATCTATTTTAAATCATTTGTATCTAATGTAGTTGTTCACTTCAAAATTGACCTCTATATAGTCACTAATTTATTTGTTTCTCGTCTCTACATTTTAAATTCCTTTGATTTAATTAGATTTTATTTATAAATGTTCATTATTCTGATTTGATAAAACCAAAATTGAGAAATTTGTAGTCACATTGCATATTAATAAATAAATAAATATAAATATATATTGGTTACCAATAAATCTGTATCAATTTGAAGATCATTAAATTGTATTAAATGTAGCACATACACTTGAACATGAAGTTTATTAAATTATCATAATTTATTTCATACATCTTTAATCCTAGGCATTGCATATGTTTAAGCTATTTATTGATTACAAAAGTACTCTGAGAATTTAATAATTTCGCATATATAACTGTTTTCAGTTTATTGTAGCTCCATGATCTCTAGAAAAAAAAGAGAGGACCAAGTACATGAGATCCTAAGCAATCGAAATAAAAAGAATACAGTAAGTATTACAGGTTGGAAAGATACCTTTACATTTTAAAATATACATTTTGCACGAAAAACCGTTGAGTTATCTAGGCTTACCCTTGGTCTGGCTGATGTCTCTAAGAAAAATGAGAGAGGGAGCCATTTTATATAGATTTATTCTATATTGGTGTGTTATCCTCAGTTGTTTTTAACAATGACGTTCAACAAACAAAATTGTAACAAATTTATAGTGGTTTTTATCTTTGAAAACGGTTTGTAAGGGTAAAATAGGCAAGACCTATTTTTACTTGTTTTCACATTTCTTGGTCAAAGTAGGTTTTTATTAATTAGTGTTAATTTAGGACTTAGAATTTTGTGTTAGATTTAGTTTAGTTAATTTTTGGTAGCAAGATCTATTTGTAGATTTCGGCTACATTATTTTTAGTAACTAAATCTTGGGAAATATCATAGTCAAACCAAGACTCTTTTCTTTGCTCATAATTGGTAAGAAAATCTTGCAAGTTTGGAAAGTTGCTGATTTTACCTTTGTAGTGCTAATCATTTTCCTTGTAGAATGTGGTATCTTTTGCCGTGTGTTTGCAGGAGTTGTCGCATATATATTGAGGGCTGGAATACAGGTTTGTACAGAGCTTGCAAGAGAGAATCAAGGCAAGGCATTTGAGAGCAGAAAGCTTAACATAAAGAATCAGTTCTTCCAGAACAAAAGCTTCGTTGGTGAAGGCTGTCAATGTTGCAACATTGACAGTAACAACAATTTTCAGAAAATTGTTTTGTGCTTCCTGTTCTTGTTTATAAGGAAGCTGTGTTTGTTTATTCCCCACGTTTTTGTTTAATTGTTTATGTGAGATTTTTGTTCTCCAAGATACATTGTCTTGTGAGAATTTTTAGTAGTGATTTCACTAAGATTTTTCAGTGTAAAACTTTGATATTATTAGTGAAATTTGTGTGGCCTTGAGGCTTGATCTACAAGTATTAAACTTGTAGATTGTTTTTGGTAAAAACCTGTTTTTAATCCTACTGTTTGAAGTTGTGACTTTATCTATCTTCCGCTGCTATTACTTGTTGCCTCATTGTGTTTGCCATTGTAGCCACAATCACAGCTACATTGGTAACCACATTGAATTCTTTTGAGAATCCGTTCTATCACGTTCTTTCAATTGGTATCAGATGCTTCTCTTGATATCACTAAGAGTTGATTCTAGTTAAAGTCGTGATGGATTCTCAGTATGAGAACGTTGTTCGCCCTCGTACTCTTACTAATGCTAACTACTCTATTTGGAAAGTCAAGATGCGCATCTTCATCAAATCAATTGATGAGAGAGCGTGGCTTGCTGTTTTGAATGGATGGAGTCCTCCCAAAACAACAGATTCGGATGGTGATGTCAAGATCACCAAAGAATCCAAAGAATCTGAATGGACCAATGAAGATAGGAATACTGCATCCTTTAATTCAAAAGCCTTGTCTGCTATTTATAAAGCCTTAGATGCTAATACTTTTAGGGTGATAGCAAATTATGAATCTGCTAAAGATGTTTGGGAGGCCCTTCAGACCTTGCGTGAAGGACCAGCCAGTGTTCGTGCTTCTAAGTTAAAAATGCTCACCACTCAATTTGAGAATACTAGAATGCATGAGTCTGAGGATATCATGACATATTATGGTAGACTCCTTGACTTGTTGAATTATGCTCTTGCTTTAGGAGATCCTATTACCAATGAGCGTCTTGTTAGCAAGATGATGAGAACTTTGCCTGAAAGGTTCAATGTCAAGATATGTGCAATTGAAGAAGCACATGATATTGACAAGATAAGTTTTGAAAGACTGGCTGGTATCCTTCAAAACTTTGAACTGAACCTAAATGATCAAATAAAACAAAAAGGCAAAGGGGTTTCATCATCTTCTACACCCATTGTGAAAAATATTGCTATGCCTGCTCCTATTGATCTCTCATGTGATTTGCTTGAAATTCAAAAGGATATTGATGAGTCTGATTTTGGAGAAGAATCTATTGCTCTATTGACTACCAAATTCAAAAATTTTTGAAAAATAAGAGTCAAAATAGAACTCCATCATCAAGCTCGAAAAATAATTTCAAACCTGATTCTGGAAAATTTGTTCCCAAAGAAAATTCTTTCCAAACTCCAGGAAAACACTTCACAAACCCCTTTGCATCAAAATCATCCTACAATGGTAAGAACATTGATTCTATACAATGTAGAGAATGTCAAGGTTATGGTCACTATGCTAACCAATGTGCAAACACTTTAAGAAAAAAGGGCTTGAATTTTTCAGCAACCTTGAGTGATAGTGATGGAGAAGATCCAGGTGATCTTATCACTCTTAATGTTGTTTATGACTCTGAATCTGAAAGTGCAGATTTTTCAGCCAATGTGACACCCAATGCAGCTACATCCGGAGTCACATTGGCAGATACAGTGAGCAGAAACAGAGACGAATTCTTCTGTTTTAACTCAACAATTCCAGAAGATGGAGGAGATGTAGAGTCAGACTTGCTGGAAGGGTACAAGGAGCTGTACAAGGACTGGGAGAAAAGAGCTCACCAAGTTACACTACTTGGTAAGGCAAATGAGCTCTTAAAAAAGGCAAATGAGGATAAAAAAGAATGCATAGTAAGGCTGGAAAGTTTGCTGAACAGAAAGGATGTTGAGATTGAAGGGTTGAAGGAGCAGCTTGCTCAAGCAAAAGAGACCATTACCAAATGGAATTCAAGCAAACAAAAAATGGATGAAATGCTGAATTCAGGCAGCACATCCAGGTCAGGTATTGACTTTGTTCCTAATGTATTTGTAAGAGAAGGAGAAGGAACGTCTGGAATTAAACAGACTGATCAAAGTTTTCAAGAAACTGTTTTCCTTGAAAAACCAAGAATAAGAAAGAAAAATTTTGTTTGTCACTTCTATCATAGGCCTGGTCACATACAACCCTTTTGTTTTCTGAAAAAGGCTATGTATGAGGATGAAATAAGGCAAGCCTTCTTGGGAAAAACTCAGATGCAGAATCGTATGAAGCAGCCAATGCAACAACATTGGCAGTCACATTGGAGGTCTCATCCGAAGGCTCATCAAAAAAAAAAATCAAAACCACCAACCCAAAACTGTTAAACAAATGTGGGTTCCTAAAACTTGTGATGATAAGTGTAAAGCCAAATATTGTGAGCCGTTTGATATATGTCATGGTGCTACAATGTCACATGATGAAGTATGCAATGTTACTTTCACTTCATTAAAATCTCATATTGCTGGATCATGGTATTTTGACAGTGGGTGTTCTAGACATATGACAGGTTCAGTTGAGAATTTGAAAGAATATGTGAGTATCAATGGTGGGTCAGTGACCTATGGTGGTGGTGCCAAGGGGAAAATAGTTGGCAAAGGAACATTAAATGTTGAAGGCCTTCCAAGTCTCACAAATGTCTATCATGTGGAAGGACTAAAGACAAATTTAATCAGTATAAGTCAATTGTGTGATGATGATCTTCAGGTAAGGTTTGATAAAAATTCTTGTGAAGTTTTTGATCCAACTAACAAATGTCTTCTGACAGGTACAAGGTCATCTGATAATTGTTACATGTTCAACAATAGCCAATCATGTCAAAAAACAAGTCTTGATGTAACAGATCTTTGGCATCAGAAACTTGGACACATGAGTTTTCGTAAGCTCCATGAGCTTGTGAAGCATGATGCTGTTAAAGGACTACCAAATTTGGAAAAGAATTATTCAAAGGTATGTGGCCCCTGCCAAAAAGGTAAACAAACCAAGGCTTCACATCTTCCCATAACACAATGCACCACATCTAGATGCTTAGAGATGATCCACACTGACCTTATGGGTCCCATTGAGGTAGAAAGCCTAGGTAGAAAAAAATACACCTTTGTAAGTGTGGATGACTTCTCTAGATACACTTGGGTGATATTCTTAAGAGAGAAGTCTGAAACTTTTGAGGCATTCGAAATTTGGTACTCCCGTGTGATGAACTTGTATGATCTAAAGCTCATTAGAATTAGATCAGATCATGGCAGGGAATATGAAAACTCATCCTTTTCTAATTATTGTGCCTCCAATGGCATTCTTGAAGAAGAAGTTTTCGTTGAACAACCAAAAGGCTTTGAGGACCCTCAAAAACCCAGTCATGTGTTTAAATTAAAAAAGGCCTTGTATGGTCTCAAACAAGCTCCTAGAGCTTGGTATGGGAGGCTTACAGACCACCTTTTACAAAGTGGGTTTAGAAGGGGAGAGGTGGATAAAACACTTTTCATTCAAAATCAAGACAAACACATTTTGATAGCTCAAATCTATGTTGATGATATTGTGTTTGGATTCACCTCCAAGTCCCTGGAAAAAGAATTTGTAAATTGCATGACTTCCACGTTTGAGATGAGTATGGTTGGGGAGTTGACCTATTTTTTAGGAATTCAGATAAAACAATCTCATGAAGGGATGTTCATATCTCAAGCCAAGTATGCTCTTAACTTGGTGAAGAAATTCAATCTTGAGAATGGAAAACATAAGAAAACTCATATGGGTACATCCAATAAACTCAATAAAGATGAAAAATCTGAAAGTGTTAACCCTACCTTATATAGAAGCATGATTGGAAGTCTGTTGTATTTAACTGCCACCCGTCCAGATATTATGTACAGTGTGTGTTTGTGTGCTAGGTATCAAGCAAACCCCAAAGTCTCTCACTTGAAAGCAGTAAAAAGAATAATTCGATATATTGGTGAGACTTATGGCATGGGTTTGTGGTATACTAAACACACTAACACCAATCTTGTTGGGTTTAGTGATGCTGACTGGGCTGGCAGTGTTGATGACATGAGAAGTACATCTGGTGGATGTTTTTATAATCTGATTTCTTGGTTTAGTAAGAAACAAAATTGTGTAGCCCTATCAACAGCTGAATCTGAGTATATAGCTGCTGGTAGTGGATGTACACAACTTTTGTGGATGAAACAAATGATCAAAGATTATGGTTTTCACAGTAATATATTAACCATGTATTGTGACAACACAAGTGCGATAAGCATAGCTAAAAATATTGTTCAACACTCTAGAACAAAGCACATAGACATAAGACACCATTTCATTAGAGACTTGGTTGAACAAGGCATTGTTTGAATTGAACATGTTGGAACAGAAAACCAATTGGCTAATATCTTCACAAAGAGTCTAGATTTTGAGAGATTCATAAATCTTATGAAATCTCTCGGTATGTGTGTCATGTAATCCCTCACTTGTCACTAATAATAATAAAAAATAAATAAATTATATATATATATATATATATATATATATATATATATATAGGCATCTTGCATTGTTTTTAGGGGGGCACACTAGTTTCACTCTGTATGCTTTAGTACCTTTGTTTGATAGTCTTGGTTATACATTCAATATGTATTGTGATCTTCTTGCTCAAATTCTCTCACCAATCTCCCTAAGAAAAATTGTGCTGAACTTGAAATTTATTTTAACCACAAAGGAAAGAGCTACCTTTTGAAATTTTTGGGATGCTGCAATTTGTCAATGTACTATGAAGTTTAGACTTTCATGGGTTGATCTTGACTAAATTGACTCCCCTTAATTGACAAAGTGTGAAAGCTACCTAACGGAAAAGAGCTACCTATGGACAAGGTTGTGACATATTTCTTTTGGAACTGTGAATCCTCGGATTTCATGGGTTGATCAATAAGTTAAGTTGCCACCCTTGGTAAATAGTGTGAAAGGTTCCTAGTGGTGTATGTTGAATTAGCTTGAAATAAAGTAAAGTTATTCTCATAGGGAAATAAAGTACCTATTGTGATTATGGGAGTATTTGTGTTATTTTGTTGAAGAAAAGATGAGAATTTGGACATAAAATCACAATTTTGGCGAATATGTTTTCCAATGCAGCTACATTGGGAACTACATTCAGATGATCTAGACATTTCACATGTGTGTGTTTGCATTCTTTCATTTGTTTATTTCTTCTGCACATGTTAGGTATGTATTCTAGGTCATATTGTTGTTGAATATCAGCCTCTTAAGTTTCTGATTCAGCTCATTAGTGCACTTTTGCTTCATTGTTCATCATGTCAATATCTTATATGGTTGTCTAATCTGAACTGGTAATATTGACTGTGTTTGGCAGACTTGTGTGATTACAATTTTGGTTAAGCATGTATTGTGCATTCTTAAAATACTTGATCAATTTTTGTACAATTCAAAATTTTTAAAATCAGACATGAGTTGTTAGCTTATCTCATTAAATTCTCCACATATTTCTCATGTTCATAACAGCAGATTTTTATCATATTTCTATTGGAGGTTAACATTTGATTTTTATCCAAATCTTTGAAATTTGATTTTCTGTTTAAGTCTCCCCACCTTCTCTCACATTAATGACTCAACGGCTAATTGAGTTTAGTGGAGTATTAGTGCTAATTTTGCAGAGAAACAGGTCATTCTTCACAAAAGCTATCTTCTTCATATTCCGGTGATCAAATCCAGTTTACCTCATCTTTCGAATCCAGTTTTTTTTCTCTTCGTCTAATCTGTTTCCTTCCTTATCCAATGGCCTCTTCTTCGTCAATTCCTAAATCTCCAAGAAACGACTCACCCGCTGATAGCTTTCAATGAAGCTACATCCAGCCCCCTTTCATCACCAGAAAATCCAACCGCCGCAATGATAGTGGCTCAGTCTTTCCCCGAACCTCTGACAATAATCCTTCCAGGCGAAAAGGGTAATGCAATCGATGTAGACAATCCTGGGGATCTATCTGGGTTACCTAAAATTGGTAACCCTAACACGCGGAGATCAAAGAGGCTTCGTGGAATCCATTCCAATTATGAGAATCCAAGTGCGGCTGATGTTCTAGCTGCCAAGAAACACAGGGTTGAGAAAGGTATTTTTGAAGAATCGGTGGTAATAGAAAGCGACCCAGAAGATGAAGATTTCATTCAAACGTGGCTCGATCCAATTTCAAGAGCCCTCATCTCCAAGCTTCACCTAAAATTACTCGGCTCGGCGAAATCGGGGATGATGATTATCCTATCCTTCTCCTGCGTGGTATTTCCATCAATTCATCTCCATTACCACGAAAATCCTCCGATGTTGAAGTTAGTTCCCCTACGCCTCTCATGATGATATCACTATTTACGATGAAAGGCGATACTACAGTGAGTATCTGGTCAAGGCGAAGAATGTGTCTTCTTCCCGTCACGGTCCATCTCACAACCTCGGCGGAAGCTATGCCCCGACAACCCGGTTCATGAGACTTTGATGGCAGTTCGATAAGAACTTTGAAAGAAAGAGGCAACTCTCGAGCCGATGAAGAATCAAAAGAAATACACATTCGGTTTACTTGAAGTAGGCTTCAGGTACCAATGTTGCAACAAATGCTGCAACATCCAAGCGATCTCAAGTCATTGGTACTCCTTTCTCTCTAAAATTTATCTCTAAACACCTTGATTAGGTATAATACTTCTAAAATATTGTAGATGAGCGAAATATCACGTCTCTCAGGCGAATGCACATAATCTCACCTCCTTTTCGATAGAGGATTCTTGGGCTATTTATTAATAGCTACATCTTATTTTAGAGAGTTAATCTATGAATTTTATGCAAACATTGAGAAAGCGAATACTGCTCCCCTTCGATGCACGTTTTGAAAAGTATTTGTTAGAGGAAAGTGGTATAAGTTTTCGCTGTATCCAACACTATCTAAACACACCAACATCTGCCTTTTGGAAAGAGATATTGATTTGGACTCTTGTGTTTTTGAGATGACCGATGGCAAGTTGTCCAAATGGCTGTTAAAGGCACCTTCTTGGCACCTCCCAACTCTCCTCACTTTATGCCTTCCTTCATAAAATACATTGTGCCAAGCGGTCTCCCACAACCAATTCCAATACCATTCTTGAGGAGCATGCTAAGGTTCTTTACCTAGTGGAACTAATGCCCCGTTTGATTTTGGATATTATGTTTTTCAAAAATCTCATCCATGTTTGAATACGAGGGAGACAAAAGATCCTTAATTTTCCATCTCTCGATTTATAAAAATTCTAGTGCTCAGAATTCTACTCTCCTCTTCCTTCTCTGAGATTATCACCCCTACTTGAACCTCTTCACATGTCCTCAAAATTATTAAGGGGTGATAGGGTTGTTAACTTGCTCTTATTCATCCTTATGTCCACGTAACTTCTACTCTGGCCTTCACAACAAAGCGCCTCACCTTGATTGCATTTTCCTCAATGTTTCATCCAATGTTACAACATCACCATGGCACATCCAAGCCCAATGTTTGTTGCCTTTGTCTCTATGTGAAAATGGTTCAATCTCACGCTCTTATTTTGCTCGGTCTTCTCTTCTCAACACTTTAGGCGCTTTCGGTATCACCTGGTTAGCTCTTAATTATGGTCAAATAGGGGGTGAAGGTCCAAGTGTTTCTGACATTTACGATGCACTTGATGCTGCAGTTTCTTGAGCTAATCGAGAGCGAAGTTCGAGGAAATTTGAATTTGTGTGTCAGTGGTTCTCAAATTTTCATGGTGTCATCTTATGTCTTTGAACTGGGATGTTGGTTGTTCGAACATTCACATTGATCCTTGGTTTGTGTCGTAACTATAAACAATGCTTATGGTTGGTTATGTTTGGATAATCATGTAATCATGCCTTAATGTGTATTCATGTTTAGGGGTGGTTATTTGGTTATTATCTCTACACTACTTGAGAAATTAAATGATGTTTTTGGTCTTGGTAACACTTCTTTTTCAAAGGGGGTGATTGTAAGGTAAAATAGGCAAGACCTATTTTTACTTGTTTTCACCTTTCTTGGTCAAAGTAGGTTTTTATTAGTTAGTGTTAATTTAGGACTTAGAATTTTGTGTTAGATTTAGTTTAGTTAATTTTTGGTAGCAAGATCTCTTTGTAGATTTCGGCTACATTATTTTTAGTAACTAAATCTTGGGAAATATCCTAGTCAAACCAAGACTCTTTTCTTTGCTCATAATTGGTAAGAAAATCTTTAAGTTTGGAAAGTTGCTGATTTTACCTTTGAAGTGCTAATCCTTTCCTTGTAGAATGTGTATCTTTTGCCGTGTGTTTGCGGGGTT
>CM028380.1:29142132-29276927 GCA_013146195.2 Codonopsis lanceolata
CCCGTTTATAAGGGTAAGGATGGTTGTCCCCTCAAGTTTGTTCTTTTTCTTTATTATTAATCAAAGGGTGCCGCCCCTGTTTTCAAAAAATAAAAAATAAAAAACTAGTACGAAGGTTAATTATCGCGATTTATTAGTTGATTTCTCAGACGGGAGAGATTGACGCTTCACCGTTAGTATTGAAACGTTAACGCTTGTGTTAGGAAGTTTAGTGTATGCATTGGTTGTAGACTTGGTCTAGAGCTTAAGAAAGGATAGTCTTATGAGTATAGATGTTACAGTATCCAGACATGTCGATTCTTGATTCCATGAAGTTATTCTTGAGTGTACTAAGTACACGAGTTTTGTGTAGCTATGATCGTTGTTTGCCAAGGTAATACACCTTGTTGCTTGCTTGATTTTATTTCATTATGTGCAATAGTTGTAGGAAACACCTATTTGATGCATTTACATTGTAGTATATTAAATTCTCATTTCATGATTATTATCTCTTGTTCATTCATTTCATTAGCATAGGAGACTGCTTGAAGGATGCTTAAAACTTTTATTCATGAACATTCGCATCCTTTATCGGAAACTTTTGAAGCTAATTCAAGAGGTACCCCGAATTGGTGACCAAAAGGCATTCGTTGGACTAGGATTGGTAAGAATTAAGTTAGAAATTGACTATACTGTTACCAAACGGAATGGACAGAAATGTTATGAATTTTCAAAACATTTCATTAATTCTTATATTTCAAATCGCATGGTTTGGTTTGAAATGCCGATTCGATTACCTTTAATTTGTTTGAGAATTGCCCCATAGGCAATTACTATTTATTTTAACTTAGAATCTCTTGTGTTTGAATTTCAGAGTTGAGCCAAACAAATAGTTTCCTTGGGATGGATGTTGAAATATCCTTGAATGTGTTCTTCATGTTGAAATTTGGATTATTAGAGTTTGACCCTCGTGTGTATTGTGGTTGAGTTCGACCTAACGTTGGTTGTATCATGATTTAGAATTCGGGACTAATTCTTTTAAGGTGGAGAGAGTGTAACACCCCGCCTCCTTCAGCTTCTGGCTTGCATGCCATAATCGTAATTTTCCTCCTCGATCCGTATGATTGGTTATGAGATTGTCTAGATGTGTATGAGAGACCACATTAAGACCAAAACACTATTAAGAGATGCCATATAGTTGTTGACTTGCTAAAGTCACAAGTCGTGACTCGACAATAGCCTAATGCGACGCCGATTGAGAGTTTGCTTGCATTTTGTGTTCGTGACCTCGCTTGGTCTTAGACCTCTATATGATGGCTTATTAACATGTTTAGATGTATTAGACTTCAAGTTGGAGGTGTTCCTTAAGTCTATCGATGATTTGGAAGCTTTGAGATAGTGCTCGTCTCTATCGCAGTAGTTCGAATCGAGTCGCGTAATCGCTCTCCTTTGGGACTCTTATTTCCTAGTTGTTGTTCAACTTCCTAGAAGTATTTAAGTTTCTTCATTAGCCCTTAGACTTGCCTTAAAAGTCTCCTTTCATTGCTCGCTCAATTGCTAGTTCATTCGTCGCTCCGTTGCACGTTGTCGCACCTCTTCCTGCTTCGCCTCCGAGTTGTTTCGGAGTTGTTCGAGTGTGTTTCCGACTTGTTTTGAGTTGGGTTAGACCTTAGAATGGTTGCCCATGAGTTTGGGACCATTTAGGACATGTTTAGACCAAGTTCAAGGGCCGGACCATGCGCCGCAGATCGACTCCCGATCACCACCGCTGGATAAAACAATGCCGAGAGGATTGCAAAATGAACATGAGCTTACAGAAGTCCAGGCGCCCGCCTACATATGTGAGGCGCCCGCCTCAAGATCCGGTTGCACCTACGGAATTTTTCTCTGCTTTGCCGCTTTACAATTTTGCTCCTAAACACCTATTCAAACCTTTTCTAAACCCCACCTAAACCTCCCTAACCTCCTTAATTATGTCCTAACATCTCTAACAAGTTTTAAGAGTGGATTAAAGAGAGCTTTAGTGATTAATTAAGCCACAAAAATCAGATTTTATGAGACCACATTACCTTGACACTTGTCCCACTCGCTTTTAAGCAAATATAAGCACAATCAAGAGTTGACCTCATTTCTCTCCTTCACTCTCCAAAACGGGATTCCTTCCTCAAGCTTCTCCCATGGCTGGCTTTGAAGCCTCATCTTCATCCTCCATGATCCATCTTCTCCATTTGCTCTGCCACCTCCACAAAAAAGTGTAGAGCTTGAAGAGTAGAGCATTTCCTACCGACGATTTCTTCGCTTTCTGGGTGTAGAATACAAGTAAGTTACTTCTCTCTTTGATTTTGTACTCATTGATCCTAAGGAAAACAAACTCTATGCTATTTAAGGTCAATGAGTACACATAATTGCTTTAGGTGATTTTAACTTGTGATTTGAGCATGTGAACTTGTTAAGAGCATATGTAGGATGACTTCTATGATTGTTGAAAGATATTGTTACTCTTCATCTTGTGTTTCTAGGATTGTGAGCATGTTAGAAATCATGTTTACATTTCATTTGGGTTTATTATGAAAGTATGCCTGAGTTTGGGGCTTTGGATATGTGAACTCACTAAACATCATGAGTATGATCATTTAATTGAAATTAAGTGATTTATGAAATGGGTTATGATTTATGTTGGATTTTGATATGAATTTTAGGGCTTGAAATCAACCCCGAATTATTGGAGGAATTATTGTTAATTGAAGTGGGTGTTAATGTTGAGATTGATGAAGGGTGTAAATAATGAAACTTAGTATTTAGACTCAACGGAGTCGAAATAAATTCAATAATGTGTTAATGAACTCGTTGGAACCTACACATTTGGGTTTCGTTTGACTATGATTATAATGAGTTCTTGGGTTGTTAGGCTTGGGAATCAAGCCCGAATGAATTTTGAGATTTTGTAGTATATATGAAAGGAATGTTTAATTGTGGGTTTATGAAACACATAAAGAATGAAAAGTAGAATTAAGACTCAACTGAGTCGTGTAAAGGTCAATAATATAATAATGAGCTTTGGGTTGAAACCCCACGATGTTCGGGTCTTACTTAGTTATGTTTGGCGCATCCGAGTATCTTATTCTGTGTCCAATGAGACACTCATGTTATAGAGACCTATTGGGAGTATATTTAGAGTGCTCGTTGGAGCACGTGAGTATTAGAGATCAACCTATGATCTCGTATGCCTTTAAGAAATGATCATTTGAACGAGTTTTCCTTTAGGGGATTTGGTAGTACGCACATGAATGCACTTGCGGGGAGTGACTACTTGGGTAGTCTTGATGTTCTTGAGTATAGCATTGAGGAAGTCGGTTATATATACGCTTGGGACTATTGTTGAGTCCGGTATGCTTTTTATGTATAGACTAAATGCTAAGTCTTGATTGTGGTTGTTCTTAGACTAAGTAATAGTCTTTGATTTAATCTTGAGTTGAGGACTATAGTAGACCTCACTTTGTGATTTATTGAGCTATAAGCTATTCTTGAATTGGTGATGAGTTGAATATTGTGAATACCTCAATATGTGGTTCTTGAACTAAATTTACAAGTTAGTTGAACATGTTAAGGGTGTACATTTATGTGCATTATTTATTGGGTTTTGTAGAGCATTATGACCTACTTGATTTGATGAGTCCTTTTGTGATGGACTTGGTCCTTATTGGTTTATCCAAGTAAATATCTACTTGAGCATCTTGATTTGAGTCCAGTGGCGTCTTGGTCGTTTTTTCGGCAATGGGACGATTCATAGCCTTTGGAAACATTCGCTATGAATCGCATTGGTACCCTTTCTCCTCACTATATGGCCAATAGTGCGATGTGGTCTCGTATTAGCGCCACCTAGCCCGATATTGAGCTCCCATTTCTCATCCTGTGGTTGGATGAATGTAACGAGGTACTCATTAAGAAAAGCGATGAGTTGTGATCATTTGAGGATTGAAACCCGATTATGATCATTTGAGGGTTGGACCCGTGGTTTGAATATTGAGGGCTAGGCCCGCATTCCGTTATACGTGTTTTACGTATGAGCATTTATGTGAAAGATAATATGCTATATGGCTTATGTGAGTTTATGTGCTTTGATAACTAAGTACATGTTTATTGTTGGTATACTAGTATGATACCATGATTTTTATATATGCTTGTGCATTATGCCACGCCATGACATGATATGCCATACTATTGCATTTAGTAACTTACTGGGTCATTATGACTCACTCCGTGTGTTTGTTTTCCTTAGTGTGTGCAGTGATCCCGTTAGTACGCGTGGCGGCTTCGGATAGTGATTTCTAGAAGGTGGTCTTCCGGGCTTTAAGCTTGGATTTATTATTATTATTGTTATTATGTATTTGTGAGACACGAATGTAAAGTTATGTAGACTTTACTTGGGTAGATTATATTAGTATTTTGTTATCGTATTATTTTGGGAGCCGACTTGTTTGGTCGAGCGGTTGTATCTCTTAAGAGTTGTTCCCTTTGTTATTTCGAGCATGCTTTAGCTCACTCATTCTAGTATTGTCGGTATTGTCATCTCCGACGACATTGGTCGAGAGACTTGGGTTTAGTTTTTAGTATTTAAATATCTTATTCGATTAGTTGATTTGTCCCTCAGGCATGTTGTAGCCGTTGAGTGGTTGTTTATCGTTGATATTCTCGTTGATTCGCCGGCCTTAGGTTTGTCGATGGTTTGTTGCCCGTCGCGCAATGTTGCGCCACGCGAAGTCGAGATTTTTTAGAGATAGTTATCTCTCAGCCATGCCTTTGTTTAGGATTAAAGGCTTGGGTTCCACTTATGATTTGCTTCCGCATATTTTAGTTTTTAGTTGTTCCAGTATTGCCGTTATGGCTTTACCTTCCTATTAGAGTTCGATGGCTCATCTTTTGACTCGTACTCATTATGCTTAGCAGTGCTTGTCCGAATCTTTTTAGTCTGCCTTAACGGCATCGACCTTGGGATTTCGCATTGGAGTCCTGGTTTACAAGCAGCCTCTATCATGCCAAACTAACACTTGCCGCCGATATGACTCTATCTCGCTCCATTATCTCGCCACGAGATAGAAATCATTCGCCGATGCCTTAGCTACTCGGCATCGCTAGTCCAAATCCCTGAAACTACTGCTCACCATTCGTAGTCGGGAAGAAGGTCACTACTGACATCTTTGCGCTTCAAAATTAATGCAGCCTCAGGCGAATCACGAGCTGTACGCTAATATCTAAATCGCTCTTAAAGGTATCTATCCTCCCGCCCTAGACAAAAGATGAAGAGTCTCCCTACGAAGGTGGGCTTCATAATTTGTACTCAGCGGTGGCAGCCTGTATAAGAGGCACTATCAAGGCCTTAACTTATTATGTGTAGATCAAGCCAAAGCTGAGTAAATCATGGATCAACGCATGGCGATACTGCGGGCCCCACATGAATGGCCATATGCTGTCTAAGAAAATTATCCGACAGGGGTACTATTGGAGTACGCTTGAAACTGATTATATTCGGTGGGTGCGACATTGCAACAAGTGCCAACGCTTTGCCAATCTGCAGCATGTGCCCCCGCACGTCTTATATAACTCCACATCCCCCTGGCCCTTCTTAACATGGGGAATCGACGTCATAGGCCAAATTCACCCGAAATGATCCAATGGCCACGAATATGTCATAGTAGCCATCGATTACTTTACAAAGTAGGTGGAAGACTCCTCCTATAAAATTATGAATGCCCGAAAGGTGTCCGAATTCATCCGAGCCAACATAATTTATCGATACGGAGTACCTTTCGAGATAATCTCCAACAACGGCTCGCATTTTGAAGGGGACGTGAATCGTCTAGTCGACGAATTCAAGATCCAAAGGCATAAATCCTCCCCCTACCGGCCGCAAGCCAATGGTGACGTTGAAGCAACCAACAAAACGCTTGAAAATATTATCAGGAAAATGGCTGACACAGGAAGAGACTGGCCAGAAAAATTGCCGCTAACTCTCTGGGGCTATCGCACCTCAGTCCGCACACCCACTGGGGCTACCCCCTATTCCCTAGCATATGGCATGGAGGCGGTACTGCCAATAGAAGTTGAAATTCCATCACTGAGAGTGATGATGGAATCTGACGTAGCAGAGATTGACTGGGTCAAAGGGCGATTCGAAGAATTGGCCCTAATCGACGAACGACGCCTACTAGCCCTGGAGCATACCCGAGCGTATCAAAGGCGCATAGCCCGGGCTTTCAATAAAAAAGTCAAAGGCCGCGACATCCAAGTCGGAGATCTCGTGCTTCAAGAAAAACCCCCTAGTTATGTTGATACTAGGGGAAAATGGAAATCTCCATGGATGGGACCATATATTGTCAAGGAGATTCGGTCAGGAGGTGTCGTACTTCTTACACTACTAGAAAATTGGTTATACGTGATTGTTGGTTGCAATGGCTTTTGAAACCATCACATAATCTTCTTTTTCGCGATTGCTTTTTTCCATCACTTTTTTGCAATCGCCTTATGTATATACGATTGCTTAACAATCGCTAGTGCCATCACCTTTGAATATTTGAGGGGAATTAGCCAAATAAAATAGGCCCCGTGGAAAATAGAAAGATAATGTGATGGTTTTCGTAAATACGCGATTGCATTTGTAGTCACAAAATTTGACTAATGCAGAGCGATGGTTTTTCCATCGCATTTATAAATAATAAAATAAAAATAAAAAAAATAAAAAATAGAATAATGTTTTTTCGTGATTGTTGGTTGTGATGGCTTCAAAAGCCATTGCTTAATCTTCTTTTTTGCAATTACTTTTTCCATTGTTTTTTCTTCAATCGCCTTATGTTTATGCGATTGCTTTACAGTCGCTAGTGTCATCGCCTTTGAATTGGTTGCAATGGCTTTTTAAATCGTCGCTTAATCTTCTTTTTGGCGATTGTTTTTTTCATCGCTCTTTCCGCAATCACGTTATGTTTATGTGATTGTTTTATAATCGCTAGTTCCATCATCTGAAACTATAAAGAATTCAATATAAAATTTATTTTTAAAAGATAAACAATTGCAAATGTATCTAATGGACGTATAGTGGTTGATGCGAAATTACTAATTATTTATTACAAAATTAATTGTTTCCTTCGTTCCTAAAAGAGTGTCATGTTTACCCCTATCGAGAAAAAATTTAAGAAAACATATAATCCATCTGTTTTTAAATTATCGTTCTCTTTGTCCTGACACACCGTTTAAGAAAAAATAATTGACTGTATTATAAATATTGGTGAAATGTGTGGTTTTCTTTAATGTCTTTGAGCATATGGTTATAATCAAAGTAGGTAGAAAAAACTAAGGGTAAAGTGGTAAAAGTGTTTTCCTAAAAGGGAAAGTTTTGAAAGAAAACAATTATTTTAGAAGGGACGAAAAATGAAAGGAGGACGATAATTTTAAAATGGATGGAATACTATAATTGATCAACTTTATTATAATACTTAAGAGTATGTATTTTTTAAGGATACATATGTGATAATGAGGTCCATCAATTAAAGTGATAATCAAATTAAGGTAAAATGATCACTACGAAAAACCTTTGGATTATCAAGAACAAATTTCAAAGGAAATATAAATCCATGGTAATTCCTGACAATTCGAAAATTTCTTCTTTGGTAACAATATGAGCGCTGAAAGGGTAATATATAGACACACACACACAATACAAACCATTATGGAGGCACTCATGTATGAGTTCATATAGTTGAGTACTATTGCTAGCTTATTTCCTTAATTGGGCACATGAGTAGAAAAATTAAACATGGTCTATGTGGTGACATATTTTGCGAGATGCAGATTACTTGATGACATGAAAGCATGATATGACACAATTGCATTACAGAAGGAGATAATTGAATTGCAGGAGTTGGTATTCTAATTAGGTAAACATGACACTGATTTCCTAAGTTAGATAAATATGGACTCTAATTTCTTATAACGATATCTGACATAAGACCCAAAAGAACCACAACGGTTCTACTGGTTGGTCATAAAGTAGAGGTCCTGGGGAATGCCCTTTCACGAGCCACCCAGAAGAAAAACTTCTATTAGTAACATGATTTAGTACTCCCTCTGTCCCAAAATTATTGTTCTGCTTTCTTTTTTCATCTGTCCCAAAATAATTTTCTTGTTTGAAACTTTCCTTTTTATGACAAAACTTTTACGAATTTACCATTATTTTTTCATCTTACTTTAATTATGAGTCACATACATATAAGCTTTAAAGTAAACTACACAACAAACTAATATTAATAATCCAGTCAAATATGTTTTCTTAAACCGTGTGACAAGTCCACCCAAACAATAATTTTGGGACGGAGGGAGTATTAAATGATACTACCTCCGTTATGGACAAATAGACTCCGTTTGAAAGTCAAACTTTTTATAAAAAAAATACACTTTAATAGCTTATTAGTAATTTTTATACCCTAATTTTTGAAACTTGTCTCTTTAAATAAAACATCCTTAAATAAAATAATTGATTATTTACATGAAATATTATTTGATCAATTTTGAAAAATTAAACGATAATAATGGTCTCTTATATTATTCGTTCTAATGTTTTAAGCCATATAAATATTTAAATATGTTGAAAATAAATTTTATTTATTAATTTATTTGTAAAAGAATATATCTTAGAAAAACTAGAAATAAATTTAGGTAATTTTTTCCCCCAAACCGAGGGTTAGTTCGTACACTGCACACGGGAGACAAAAAAATTCGAAAAAAATATTGCTTGGTCTGTGCCTCTGCGATAGTAAGCCGGAACGGGAGGCTGAAGGTGAAGGACTGAAGGCGGAAGGCAACAGGACCACTGTCCACCAACCGACGAGTGGGGGAGGGCGACCCAATCCTCCTTCTAGATCGTCGCCGCTTCTACATCTCTCGACTCTCTCTCTCTGACCAACCGCACCTTCAATCGACGATGAGCCATCAACGGTTCTCTACCCAAGTTCGTCCTTTACCCATTACTGTCATCATCGCTATCTCCATGAACCTCCAGTTCATTGCAATCACACCCCAACTGCCTCAGTTTTTACCGAAATTCTCATCTCCGCTGGCTTGCTCGCGATCTTTTACCATCAACCATTGCCGGTTCTTTCTCTCTAATCTACACACGCACACACCGAGTTTTCTCTGTCCATCAATGCAATTTATATTGATATCTGATTTTTTTTTGAAGAATCTATTAGCGAAAAATAACGCAACTGAATTGAATCATGTAGGTCATAAGTTGTGATTGGTATGGAATTGGGAAGTCAATTGGAAGAGATAGAGAAGCCAAACTCATAAGTTTTAAATCATGTGCAGTCCTTGTTTTAGGTAATTTTCTGTAGCGAATCCGTCCCAGGGAATGTTGTGATTTTTTGATATTTTGTACTTGTAGATTTTTAACTAGTGGTGTGAAGGCACCTGCAGTTGGTAAAAAAAGAAGTTAAAGGAGTTTTAGCAAACACACAAGTCTTTAAAAAAATATCAAATAAGTTATACTTTTCATTGCTACTTTATATTAGTTTGTTATTCAATTTTATATATATATATATATATATATATATATATATATATATATATATATTAGCTTGTAATGTGTTTAAAATTGTAACTTTTAATTTTTAACATGTATTTAATTATTACAGTATGGTTCCTATCCAAGCACGTACAAAGATGGGTCCAATAATCAAACAATATTACACAAAAGTGATAACAAGCTTGAGAGATGTTGAGAAGGAACAAGTGGATAAGAACAAGTGGATGTTGAGAAGGAACATGTGAGGGAAATACTTGGTAAGATAAGACCAAAAGTAGTTTAAATTACTATATACATTTCTTTTATTATTTACGTCGTACTTTATTCATACTTTTGTAGGCTGTTTTTATCTCAAAAATATGTGACATGTGTCTAGCCTTGGGGCCATAATAAATAGTGTTGCCTTGAGGTAGAGATTTGGGTTGATATTTAGCTTATTGTTTATGTTGTTTTTTGTGTTGTTCATGTTTTTATTGTTTATGTTGATGTCATGTTTTAGTTTCTCTTGAGCATAAACATATATTAATTACATGTGTTTTATTTTGTTAGGATGAATATGCAAAGAAATTATGCAAAAAACATGGATTAGCCCCTGATGAAAGCGTGTCTGGAATCGAGGATTTTGGTTTGGAGATTTGGTAGGAATGTGTTGGGGGTGTGACGAGGGGTAGACTCATTGGACGACCTGGCGAAAGGTGGAGTAAGACAGATGTCTCAAAAGACTACGATACACACATTGCATCTCAAGAGTATTCGAAGAAACTTGAGAGGTTGGAGAAAGACAAAATTATACAAAATTATGAATAGTCAGAGTAGTTATATTTCAGAGCAGGGTAGTTATATTTTTGAGATGTCTCAATATCTTTCTAAGAAGTTCGGCATTCTAGCTCCTCATTTCACTATTTGTCCCCCTCTTATGCATCCTTCTACAAATGATGGTGCTTCAGCTAATGTTGCGTTGGTGTTCTGGATGGTCTAGATGGTCCTTCGTCTTCTCGTGATTGTGATGATTTTGACACTGAAGATAATGGTGATAACGATGATGAATTTGAGTCTGATGATGATTGATTTTTCTGAGTTATGTTCTCTTGATTAAGTCATGTACTACTTGATGTGTAAAGTTTGATTTTAAGCTAACTTTTTTTTTAGATTATTAAAGGTGGTTGTGAGTTCTTTGATGTTGATTTAATGAATAACATATTTTGCTAGATGAGGTTATCTGACATAATTCTTTAATATGAAATATTATGAGTCACTTGATTTGAAAAATTTTGTATGTTTTTGGTATATAAATATGTGGTATAAATTTATGAAAATGATTGATATTGTACTAGGTAGGGAAAAATCAATTATGTTAAAATGATGGTGAATGTTATCACATTTTATAGGGTATTAGATTGCAGAAGTCATCGCTTAATAGGAGCTAATGCGATGGTAATAACAGTCACGTATAAGGAATGATGTGATGTCACATATAGCAATAAAGTGATGGTTAATGTAATCGCGTACTATTTCAATATAAAGTGATGGCCAAAGCAATTGCATATTCGGAGATAAAGCAATAGGAAAAACAATCATGTATGCTACAATAAAGTGATTATAAAAGCAATCGCGCATTCAGAGATAAAGCGATGATCAACGCAATCGTGTATCCTCATATAAAACGATGACTAAAGCAATTGCATATTCCTAAATAATGTGATGACTAAAGCAATCACGTATGGCTCACTAGAGAGATGGTTAAAACAATCGCGTATTTTGAGATAACGTGATGGAAATACCAATCGCCTAACCTCTTCTAAAGTGATTGAACAAGCCATCGCCTATTGTGAATAAGGTGATTGCTTTAGCAATCACTTATTTAGTACTAACGTGATGGTTTAACAATCATTTTTCCATGAATTATGCGATGGCTTTGTATTTTTATGAATTAAAAAAATAAATATTATTTTTCATGTTAGGTGATTGTTTACGCCATCACCTAAAATCTATGAGATAATACAACGACTTTTACCATCACTTAAAGTTTTGGCGACAAGGCTTTAGGCGATGAAACTGATGATTGTTTTGATAATCGCATATAGTCTAAGGCGATGGTTTTTTAATATTAGCGATTGCTTTCGGCCACCACGTAAAATCAATTTTCTAGTAATGTTACAAACCAAGAAGGAGAAGACCTTGTTCAGGCCTTTAATCTCGACAAGCTCAAAAGGTATTATGCTTGAGCTAATTTATCCAGCAGTTGCTTCCCTCTCTAGCTCGCTAGGCTGAAAAACCCGAAAGGGCAGCCTAGGCAAAAATTAGAGCATAAAAAAACAATAAAAGAAGAAATAAGGGCTCGCTAGGTTGAAAACCCGAAAGAGCGGCCTAGGCAAAAATTAGAGCATATATAATAAAAAAAATCAGGAGAAAAAGGGGAGGGAAGGCACTATTTGAGTCCTCGGCATTCTACCTCCAGTCCTCAGCATACAAGGGGCTCGATTGACAGGAAAGAGAAAAACCACGACAAAAAGCTCGCAATAAAATACTAAAATATAAAATTTTCAGTTCCTAAGGTGCAACTTAGGAGTAATTGCTAAAGAAGTTTAGGTTATATATTAACTGCTTGTACATATCTATTTATTGCCTACATCCCCCCTTGTTTCCCCAGAAACTATCCCTTCTTTTGCAGCTTAAGCCCCAGGGAGGTCCATCAATGTCTGCGGCGTCCACCCAGTCGGGCCCATATACTCCTCTTGCGAGGCGTAGAAGAAGCTCTAGTCTCACCCGCATGTGAGCCTCCAGAAGTATCCTCTTCTTCATCATCAGCATCCCCGTTCTCCTGGGTAGCTGCATTGCTTGGACCAGCTCCATCATTTCTGAAAGTAGTGCCCCATCCAGGCGGAGGAGGAGGGACAGCCTCCTCTGGCTCCCACGGGTTATTATGTCGGCTCGCGATGCTCAGCCGAGGAAGCTCATTGCCATCAATTCTGAAAGTCGTGCCCCATCCAGTTTGAGGGGGGGCAGCCACTTCCGGCTCCCAAGGGTTGTCCTGCCTGCTAGCATTGCTTAATCTGCGGGGTACATTACTGGGACCCGCAGTATTCGGTCCAGGAGCTGTCTGGGAACCAAGATTATGTACCCGCCTGAACTCCACCTGCAAAGCCTGAGGGACGACTAGCCCCGAACTGTCAATATCCTCGCCTATCTCCATCAGGCGAGCATTTATCCCGCTAGAAATATGACGGCCCAGCAAATTCCTCAGTCAGCGTCTGATCACGTGGGACGTCCCCTCGACAGCCACCATTATCCATGCCAGATATTCATGGGAAAGAAGCATATAATCAGAAAATAAATAGGCTACCTCTAGCCTATCAAAATCCCGTTCCCACATTCCCTGGATAGTGGTACCCAAGCCCTCGACATTATTATCCGCTTCCAAATATACAGGACGAGTTGGGTTAGGGATCAGCTGCTCTCTCCCAAATTGGCGCAAGATCCGGTTGGGTCAATAAAAAGAGGTCCGCGCAATGCCCAGCAAGACCACTTGATTATACTCAGCGGAATACAGAAGAAAGCACCGGATCTGCCAATGGTGGATCACCCAGACTATATCCATGGAGCCCCTATAGAAAAAGTTCTCAACCCAATCAAACTCTGAATAATTGGTCTGAGGAAAGTGGGCACAAAGGCCATAAAACCCTGGGTCATACAGTGCTCCATGCGGTACAGGGGCCATCACCCAAAGAAAATGCTCCTCCAACCACATATAGAGCAAAATGGGGCTGCCAGTAGGGAATAATTCATCGCCGCCTGCAAAAGTATTCAGGCCCGCTAAAGTCTCTGCCAGAATCACCGAAACAATATTTAGCCGACGTTCTCGTGCCTGCAATGCTAGGTCAACGACCCGCACATCGATAAATCCGGGTTGGCCCACCAACAAATATTTTCCTACCAGGCAAAGGAAGAGCGCAGACAGCCTACGCTGCAAGTAATCTATGTCTTCCTCCCTGAATTCTGTAAAGGCTCCAGGAAGGACAATCAAATCAAAAATTACTCCATCATAAAAACCTGGAGTGGCGCGGCGAGTAGTGCGAAATAGTTCCCGGATGGCCATGTACGGACGCCTCCTGTGAGAAGGCACGGCAATCAAACGAGAAGGTGCCACCCTCAGCATTGCACATAATTCTTCGTAAGTGGGGCACATTTCATTCATACCAAAGTTAAAAAGATGGTCCTGAGGAGACCAAAACCTGGAGGCTCCCCTCAGCATGTCCCAATTTATGATGACATTCCTCCAGGATAACAGGCACCTGAATCCAAAAATGTGATTGAACCAATCACGCTCGTCTGACCGCAGGGAGAGGATCCAAAAATCCAAAGCATTCTCGTAAATTTCTATCTCTAGTGCTGTATGAATTCGTGCAGCCATTTGCAAAAAAGATATGCAAAGGATTATAAGGCAAAAGAGGCAATGGTTGAGCAGAAGAGAGCTTAAAAGGTCGTGAGAAAGAAGGGCTAATGAACTTGTGAAGAGGCAAGCAATTCCCCATCCGCTTTTATACCGAAGATTCAAGAAACGGACATTTCTGAGCACAGTACGTGAACAATGCTGAACAGTGAATGCACAGAAAAGGCCTATGGCGCCACCATAAGTCCCTTCTGGCGCCGCACCAAGAGCCCCATTTGGCCGCGCCAGCTTCCTTCCACTGTTCCCTGGAAACTCCCCGGTATCCTGGTTTTGTCTGCCCCGACCATCGACTGCCGTTGTGTCTGATCACGAGAAAATTGAAGAAGCTAGAAAGGAGGGCTATGCACACTAGCGACGGCCATTATATGCCCAGGAAACAGGAGAAGGCGGCTGCCTCTCCCTCCCTGCGTATCACCAGAAAAGCCCGCTCAAGCCTGAAGGTGTATTTTTATAAACTCCTTTTTTCTAAAATACAGCGTGCCATTACCCTTAGATATTGGTATAGCTTTATTTTATGCATGTGTTTGAGTCTGCATTTGTAATATTTTTGCATCATATACAATTATATTGCATTGTATAATAAATGTTTGTACATGTTTCTTTTGTATAAAAAAAAAGGAGAAAGAGAAACTAATAATCGCAGGCATCCAAGACTAATGTGCTTGGGACGACTGGCTCCTGTCAAGACCACCACCCATGACCCAAGGACCCCCTCTGCCACTAGCTCTGTACACTCGACCTATGGCTCGAGCGCGGCTAGACCCGACATCTGCGTCATCATCATCACCATCTCGACGCCTGGTCTGCCGCACTGTGCCGCTCCCCCTGCAGGAAAATTCGTCAGCTAGCTTTTGATAAAGCTTGCTAATACTGAAGAAGCCCCACAACAGCCTCTTGTAGGTAGACACGTTCACCTAAAGAAAAAAGTGAGACGGCAAAAATAATATATTAGTCACCAAAAAAAATAGACATGCATAAAAAAAAGGAAAATATAAATAAATGTAAAGGTAATGTGTCTACCGAACGGGCCTGCTCCTGGACCCGACGCTCCTCAGGAATCTCGACATCTGGGAGAACCTCCTCTAGCATATGCCGCCCCACTGATACTGGAAGGTAGAGAAGACGTCATCAGGCTCAGCGAACTCCAGATTCTCGTCGAGAGACAAGGTAGAAGGCCTTGGTCTAGCAGAGGCATCAGAATGCCGTCTGGGCGCAGCAGGAGCAGGAAAAGGAGGATGAAGCAATGTCCTCAAGAAATCCTCATACGCCATAATCAGAAAATCTATCGCTGGCATGAGGAATTTCGACAGATATTGATACCTGTTCGGCAGCTGGTCGGGCTCTATCACCCAGAAAGGAGGCCGAGGAGGCACCACTGGAGGTACTAAGATCGACTGATGTTGGCAATTAACCTGCTCGCCCATATATAATGAATCCACCATAATGGATACCATCAGTATCCGGCAGCGGCTCAATCCCAAGGCAACAGCATAATGCCCCTCCATACCCTCCCAAGGAAGGAAGTGCACCGTACCCGGACTCGAGCTAGTGATCTGCTCCTGCACTCGCTCCTTCTTGGCACAACTGTCGTCCTGTTTAGGCCGAACCCTGTTCTCATCAATGTACTGACACAAATACGGCGGTTGGTGGACACGCTGATGGAGACGACCCGGCGAGAAATGAAAAAATGAAAAAGCCCAGACCTGCAAAGAAAAAAAAAAGATAATAAGTTTTATCAGCAATGAAAAAAAAAAAAGAAATGTAAGTTGCAAAAAAGAAAATATGAAAAAAAAAAGAAAAGAAAAGGAGAGAAGCAGGAAAAGCAGGAAAAGGCATATACCACCCACGCCGGGGCAAATCCATTCAAGGTCGACGAGTCATTCCGGCAAGCCCTGTCCATGGAAGCATATAATTCGGCCAGGCCCGCCTGCCCCCAATCATAGGAAGGGATCTGCTCAAAATCAGCCAAACGGGCCAGGACGGAAACCCGCAGGGTGGTAGAAGAGTTGGCGAAAAGCAGCGTGCCGAGAAAGAAAAATAAAAATGCCCTAGCCGCGCGAGTCACAGCGGCAATGTCGTTTCGGCACGGCCCCGCGTTGTCGAAGCCAGTGTCGCACGCTGCCAATGAAAATCTCGTCCGTCGATTTAAATTCTGGCTCGAAGCCCAGGAGGTCCACCACCTCCTCTGGACGCCGACGGAGAGTTTAGTCAGGAGCCAGAGTCTCCCTACCACCAGTGATAGCGGCAAAGTCACAGGGGGTCATGGTGGCCTCCCCTCAGCTAAAATGAAAGGTATGAGTGCTGTCCCACCAATAGTCCCGTAGCACATCAAAGATCGGCAGGTAGCTCGTGAAGGGACGAAAAGCATGAAGGAAGGCGCTGAAGCCAGAACCCTCCACCAGGACCTGTGCCGCCTCGGGCAACATGTCGTAAATCTCCCTTACATTGGTACAAGAAGCCCGGACCCTCTGGAATGGCCTGCGAAACTAAAAAAAAAAAAAAAGAAGAGGTAAGTCTACTATCTTTATTTTCCTTGTAAAAAAAAAACAAGAGAAGAAAGGAATGAAAAAGAATAAATAATAATGATGAATAAGTAAGGATAAATAATGAACATGTTGCATGCATTGTATTTAATGAATCATAAAATTGCAGCATGCTAGTTTCCTGTGATACATTTTATAAAATAATTATAATAATAATATAATAAAAAAAACAAAAATAATAATTAAAAAAATGTATTTTGAAAGTATATGTTGTATTCTTTTTACATTCTCATAAAAATGCATTTTGTGCATTTAAACATGTATTTTAGGCATAAAAGAAAAAAGATTATATGTATTGTTTTGCATCTAAATGAGTATTTTTGCATTCTAGGCATCATAAAAGTGTATTTTGCATTTTAAAAATATGTACTGCATTTTTGCATTATCGTATGCATAATAGAACAAAAGAGTGCTCATACATCATGTTAGTAAGCATCCTATAATTTTTCTGCATTGCATTTGCATCGAATAAAGTAATACATGCATCCATCATTTGCATTTATTGTCCAATAAGCTGCATTAGGGGTGCACTAAAAAGAGAATAAAATGCCCCCAATCATGAAAATAAATATTCCTATGGCATTTACTATGTCACTGCAGCATAAGCATGCATGAAAAATAAATTTTAGGGCATAAAATATATCTGTTTTGTCCTGTATTCATCCGAAAAATATGCTCGAAAATGTATCAGGAAAAAATTAAATTGTATTCCGAAAAGTCCGTTTCGTGAACATATTGCATACAAAAATATGTTTTAGTCTAAAACATGCATCATATAGCTCCAATTGCATTTATAGTATAAATCATGCATAGTAGAGTCAAATAGTGACCACCAGTTCAATCATGCATCGCAAGAATAAATTGCATAAATTTCATGCATCATTACCTAATTGCATCATTTAGGCATAAACAGGACATGCATAAGCATTATTAACAGAGTCAGGAATGCTCCAAAAGTGCCAAGCAGTACTAAAATCTAGCAGATCTGAAGTATATCCAGGCAGATCTAAAAAAGAAGAAACTTACAGAAGTAGGTGGAAGGTTGGACACATGGGTGTCTCGATCACGAAGGATATTGCCCCAGTCGTCCGTAGAATATCGGTACTTGATCTTATTCCGGATCAAAGGAGGAAATTCTTTCCTCCTTCTGCCAGATTCTGGGTGCATAGGAGCCTTCCCCTTCCTGGATCGTGACAAGGAAGCCATCTGCTAGAGAAAACGCTTAAGTTGGCGGAAGAAAAATGAGGAAATGAGCAAAAATGGAGAATATATTAAACGGGCAACAATGGCCGCGTCGGAGGAAGCTGAGAAAGAAAGAAGGAAATGAAGAAGAAAGGAGCAGTAGCTCCTCCTGACTCTCCCGTCCTAATAATGGGAGGAAAAAGGAATTTTTCCTTTTTCCCCCTCCAAAGTTTGAAGCTGTGACACTTAAGTCCCCAGGTTCCGAAAATTACAAAATAGCCCCAAAGCTTAACAAAGAGTTAACAAAAGTAATTTTGTTAGCCAAATTTGACGGCCATCCATCCGAGGGCCAAGGAAAAGCGATATCCCCAGCAGATCAGCCGCAAAATAAGCAGAAAAGCCAAGAAATTCAGGCGGCGAAGGTAAGAATCATGAAAGGAAAAAAAAAGAAGAAAATAAAAGAAGAAAATAAAAAAAAGAGAAAAGAAGAAAATAAAGAAGAAAAAAAAAAGTCTCTAGCTTGAAGAAGCAAAAGTGGCAGAAATATCAAAATCAGCTGAATCTGCAGCAGCCACCGAAGCATGAAAAGGTAAGAAAGGTAAGGTATTCTTATCCTACCTTCAAAAAATAAATAAATAAAAGAAAAATCTTTTTCAAGTTTTTCTTTAAAAAAAACAAAAAAAAAAGAAATATTGAAAAACAAAAAAAGAGGAATATAAAAAAACAAAAAAAGAGGAATATTGAAAAAAAAAAGAAAAAGAAAGAAGAAAGGAAGGGAAAAAGAAAAATCTTTTTTGCCGTATCTGGCGACTGATTTTGATCGGTTAGATACAGTTTTCGAAAATTTTGAAGAAAGTTTTTTTTGCCCTACTTGGCGAGAGATTTTGATCGGTTGAGTGCAGTTTTCGGAAAATTTGAAAATTTCCTTATAATGTTTGGCAACAAGGTATTGACCGGTTGAGAACAATTTTTGAAAATTTATTTTAACATATTTCGATAACAGGTATTGACCAGTTGAAATATGGTTTCCGAAAAACTTAAAAATCTTCATACCGTATTTGACGACCGGTTTTGACCGGTTGAATACGGCTTTTCGAAAAACATGAAAATCTTTTTCCCTTTGTGTTCTTGGACGGGTTTTGACCCGAAGGACATGACATCCTCGTTGGTTGTTCGACTTGTTTTTTGCCTGAACTACGTTTTGGTCTGAGTTCCTTTATTAAGGGATACGTAGGCAGCCTACACTAGTAGGTCCGACCATTAGAGCATTTCATTGCATATATGCTTAAAAACTATGATAACCTGTTATAACAGACTAAATGTGTCTAGGCTATGGAGTTTGGTTAGCATTATAAATTGTTGCATTATAACCGTTACCTATTGCATTCCTCTCCTTTTTTTAATTGAACGAAATTGGAGAGTCTATTGTTTATCAACGATGTACGTCTACTCAGTAAGCCTCGGGTTACCCGTAGACTCAATCGTTGAGGGGCTCTGTAGACACCCCAATTTCGTACCCCTGATATGTGACTGTGACATGTGATATCAAGAACTGTTTAAACTTAACAAATGTCAAGTTACAGGAGTTAAAAATGCGAAAGGCAAAGCAGGATGCGCGAAACAGTAAAATGTGAGGGATAAAAGTGACAATTTTGAAAGACAAACAGTAGCTTGGCGCGGCCAAAAGGGCTATCTGGCGCCGCGCCAAGAAGAGCTAGGTTCCGCGCCCAAGCTGCTACAGTGGCACTCCCAGCTAACGCATTGTACAAGAATTGAAGGCTGGTGTACAAGAGTTTTCAACGTACTGAGGTGTCGTTTGGTAGCCAGGATTAAGGTTGGATAGGATTAATAAGCCGAGTTGTCTAATGTTTGGTACGCAATAGGTGGTCGGGACTAATAGCACGAGTTATCCGGATAAAGTCATTATCCCCTCATTATTAATACCAAGGGGGAGGGTGGTATTATTAGCGCCCTCACTAAAAAAAATTGGGATTAACATTTGTAATCTCAAAATTACCCCCAATATACAAGTGAGTATTAATAGCGAGGGCACTAATAGTACTGAGATTAATAATACTACTTATCCTTGTCCGACTACCAAACAAGCCCTGAGGGATTTTTTAATCCCCGATGTATCCCTTCGTCCACCTATAAATAAGTGCGTTCGGGTTCACTTCTGAAGAGACGGAAGAGATCGAAAAGAAACGCTGAAATTTTCTCTGTGTCGTCCTAACGATGAGATTAGTGAGCGAAGTGAGATAGGGAGTGGTTAGCCCATAAAGCTTTGAAACCCTGCCAAAACTCTGCCAAATCAAAAACCCACCGGTTAAAAGTGATCCCTAGCCTTTTAGTTAGGTATCCACCTTATTTCCCCGGCCCAAAAACCATAAAGTAAGCCGTTACTCTGCCCGGGTAAATAGGCCGAAAACACCCAAAATAAACCGTTATTCCGCCCAACCAAAAAGGCCAAAAAGGCCAAAACCAAGCAATTATTCTGCCCGAGTGAACGAGCCAAAACCACCAAAAATAAGTCGTCACTCTGCCCAAATCACAATAGCAGCAACAAAAAAGACTCCCTCTCCCTGAAGGACAAAGCGAGCACACCCCGCTCTAAAAGGTAATAGCCTTTAAGGGCGTTATTTTTTATAAAAGTTGTTCTTTAACTCCGGCCCAATGTAGAAAATATAAGTCGTTGTGCTGCCTGGATTTAGTTAGAAAATATTATGTAAAAGAGCCATTATAATGGCCAAATATTTTTAAATATATCTGTAATTATTGTAAAGAGACGACTGCAAGTTCGTAAATAATGTAGCCGCGGATGTATTTGCTTTTTTTGTAAAAGAGCCGTTATAATGGCCAAATATTTCCTGTCTTTAAATGTTTTATTTATTTGCAAGATAAATAAAACAAAAAGCATATTTTAACCAAAACCCACTTTTGAGACCGAAAGAGTGAGTTGGGTGCCTAGCACCTTCCCAAGTTGTAACTTAGCTTCCGAACCCGTTTTATAATCTCTGGTTTTTCTTCTTTTTTTGTTTTGCTTTATTTTTGCCTTAAAATAAAGATGGCGACTCTATAAAACATTTTGTATCCAGTGGGGCCTCGCAACACTCATTTCTTGCACTTTTTCCGTTTTTTCCTAAAAAATGGAGAATGAGAATGAAAGGGTGATGTATTCTCATATCCTGGTATCCCCTAAACAAGGGATAACTTGATGCGGGGAACCCAAAGCTCCCATAGTGATCCGAAATAGTCCATAAGGCTATTTTTATAAAATCCATAGTGGGGGCGTCGCGACATCCTTTTTTGCAGTTTTCCGTTTTCCCCTAAAAAGGGGAAAATGGGAATGAAAGGGTGATGCATTCTCATATCCTGGTATCCCCTAAACAAGGGATTACTTGATGCGGGAAACCCAAAGCTCCCATATTGGATCAAAAATCCACTAAAGTCAACCGAGGCTCATTCCAACGCGCTATTTTAAACAGCACTTCTCTCGCACTTTTAATTTCGTTCTCCCCTAAAAAAGGAAGGATGGAATGAGAGCAGTGGTGTCCCACATCCGCACGTACGCGCACCCCTATCCAAGGGCGCGGGCGCAACGCCGGGCGACCCACACCTGTGCGCCAAATAAAATGAGGTGTGCTCGATACCTGGCAGAATAACCTGGGCATAGACCCATGTATACAAAAAGAAGCTGCGGATCCGCCAATGGCTGATGACCTATATGATTTCCATGGAGTCTATGCGCAATAAATATTCAATCCAATCAGACTCCGAAAAATTCGTCGGGGAATAATGACCACGAGAGCCATAAAGACCCGGATCATATATCGCTCCCAGCGGCATTGGGCCCATCACCCAGTTGAAATGTTCCTCTAGCCACATGTGAATTAGAAGAGGGCTACCGGAAGAGAATAACTCATCACCAGTCGCAAAGGCGTCCATGCCAGAAAAAGTCTCAGCCAGAATCACCGGGATGATGTTTACCCGGCGGTCCCGAGCTTGCAATACCAGGTCCACGCCCCGCACATCAATATATTCGGGTCAGCCCACCAGCAGATACCGCCCCACTAGGCACAAAAAAAGAGAAGCCAGCCGGCGCCGCAGATAAATTGGGTCATCTTCCCTGTACTCCGTATAAGCACCGGGAAGGACGGTCAAATTAAAGTTTACTCCATTATAAAAACCCGGGGTAGCTTAGCGGGTTATACCGAACAGCTCCCTTATTGCCATATAGGGACGCCTCCGTGGAGAAGGCACGGCGATAGGTCCAGCGGCTGTCATCCCCACCATGGCGCAAAATTTTTCAAAGGTGGGACACATTTCATTCATGCCAAAATTAAAAAGGTGATTCTGAGGAGACCAGAACCTAGAGGCTCCCCGCAGCATATCCCAGTTAATATAAAGAGTCTGTCATGACAGCAGACACCGGTACTCGTAAATATGTTCAAAACAGTCCCGCTCATTTGACCGCAAAGAAAGGACCCAATAGTCCAGAGCATTCTCGTAAACTTCTATCTCTAGAGCCGTAAAAGCTGTTGCTGCCATCTCTGGACAAAAACAAAGTTTTATCTGACAAAATAAAAGGGAAACGGAGCAAAAGAGGACTTAAAAGGCTTAGCATAAGGAAAGAAAGAGAACTGGTGATGAAAATAAACGTTGTCCCCGGCTCTCCATTTATACTGAAAAAACCAAAGAAGCAGATGAATTCTGAGCACAGTGTTGAACATTGCATGAACAGGGACTGCACAGAAGGTAGCCTGGGCGCCGCCTATATCCCTTCCTGGCGCGCTACCCATTCCTCCTATGGGTGGCGCCAGGATCTCCATCACTGTTCCCCAATACTGCCTGGTATCTCGGTTTTTGGCTCTGACCATTCCATGTTTAAGCACGAGAGATAGAAGAAATTGCAGGGGCTACGCAAATAACCTCGCCTATAATTCAAAATATCAAGCACAGGAAGAGGCGACTGCCTCTTCCTCCCCGCAGAACATCATAAAAGCCCGCTTTAAATCTGAAGGTGTATCTTTCTAAATCCCCAGTCATAAGTTGCAGTGTGCCGTTACCCATAGATAATGATCTAGCTTTCTTTTATGCGTGAAATATTGAGTCTGCATTTTTAAAATTTTGCATCATATAAAATCATCTTGCATTGCATAAAATAATATGTGTATGGAATCCGGTACAAGAAAAGAAAAGCTAATAAATGCAAGTAGCTGGAACTATTGAGCTTGGGAAGATTGACACCATTCAAGATTGCCACCCATGACTCGAGGGTCGTGTCCACCAATCCTAAACCCTTGTCCCCTCGCTCGAGCACGACTCTATCCAGCAACCACATCATAATCATCATCATCATCATCATCATCATCATCCCGGCGCCTGGTCTACCGCACTACATCATTCCCTCGGCAGGAGAACTCATCCACAAGCCGCTGATAAAGCTTGTTGATGCAGAAGAAGCCCCGTAGAAATTTCTTATACGTTGACACATTAACCTGGGGAAAGTGAGACAGCAAAAGAGAAAATATATCAGTCTCCAAAAAAAATGATGATAAAATGACGCGAGAAAAAAATAGAAGGGCAAAAAAAATGTTTACCGTGCGAGCCTGCTCCGGGACATGATACTCCTCAGGGATGTCTGCATCGGGAAGAACCTCCTCCATAATCCTTCCATCGCGATGGTATCGAAAAGTGGAAAAAGCAGCAACAGGTGCAGAAAACTCCAGATGCGCGTCAAGGGCTGGAAAAGAAGGCCTCGGCATGGCAGAGGCATTGGAAGCATGCCTGGCTATCACAGGGACAGGAGGGGCAGGATGGAGTAGAGTCCTCAGAAAGTCCTCATATGCCATAACTGGAAAGTCACTCAGAGGCATAAGAAATCTCTGCAGGTACTAATACCTGTTCGGCAAGAAATCTGGTACAACCACCCAATGGGGAGGCATAGGAGGCACCACTGGGAATGTGGGGAGCACAGAATGCTGGTGGTTGACCTGTTCTCCCATATATAATGAATCAACCATGATGGATACCATCAGTATCCGGTACCTGCTCATCTCCAGCGTAATCATATAATGCCCCACTAGGCCCCTTGAAGGAAGAAAATGCACCGTGCATGCGCTCAAGCCAGCAATACTCTCCCGCAACCTCGTTGTATCCAAGCAGCTACCATCCCGATCCGGCCTAACTCTGTTCGCATTCACGAACTCAGCCAAATAAGGTGGCTCGTGAACGCGCTGATGTATCTGACCCGACGTGAAATGAAAGATCGAATAAGCCCAGACCTGCAAAAAAAAATCAGCAAAAAAGAAACAAGTGCTAAAAAAAACAAACACAATGCTGAAAAGAAAAGAAATCAGGAAAAAAGAAAAAAGTTACCTCCCAAGCCGGAACAAATCCATTGAGAGTTGGCGGATCGTTGCGGCTGGCTCTATCCATAGAAGCATACAGCTCGGCCAGGCCTGCCTGCCCCCAGTCATAATCAGCAACATGGTCCAAATCCTTCAAGCAGCCAAGGAGGGAAACCCTCAAGGAAGTGGACGAATTGGCAAATAGAGACGATCCAAGAAAAAAGAATAAAAATGCCCTGGCGACGCAAGCTACGCCCTCGCTATCATCTTCTGCAACCTTCTCGGCGTTCGCCAGAAGCCACTTCCTCACACTGCCGATAAAGATCTCATCAACAAATTTATACTCGAGCACAAAACCCAGGAGATCTTCCACCACGTCCTGGTGGTGACGGAGGGTGTAATCCGGATCCAGTCTTGCCAATACTGGTAGGGATACCCGTGATGGTAGCAAAATCACACGGGGTCAAGGTCGCCTCCTCCCAGCTAAAATGAAATGTATGGGTGGTGTCCCACCAATAATCCCTCAGCACATCAAAAATGGGCAAAAAGCTACGGAAGGGACGGAAAGCCCGCAAAAATGCACTGAAGCCAGAACCTTCCACCAGGACTCGTGCTGCTTCGGGCATCAAGTTATATAAGCCGAGACATTGGTACAGCCCGCCCGAATCCGGATCAGGGGCCTGCGCATCTGAAGAAAAAGAGAAAGAAAAACAACAGCATATCACTATATCTGCATCAGAAAAAAGGGGAAAGGTGAAAATTCTTATCTTTTTATTTAAACTTCTTGCGCATATCATTGAATTAAGCATGTTGCATACATCGCATTTTGTAAATTATCATAAAATTTTGCATAATAAAATTTTATTGCATCTGTTGCATAAAAAAAAAACAGAGGAGAAAAGTCTTTGGCAAAAAAAAATGTATTTTAGCATCCCTGCATTAAAAAAAAATGTGTGTTGCATCTTTGCATTCATAAAAAAATTTGCATTCATGCATTCAAAAAAAAAATTGCATCCTTGCATTTAAAAAAAACAAAAAAGATTTTTTATCTTTTGCATTCAAAAAAAAAAAAGTAATATATTTTGACATTCCGGCATGAAATAAAAAAAAACGTGTTTTGCATTCAAAAATAAACACATGTTGCATTTTTTGCACATATTGAATAATGCACATGCAACATGTTAGCAAGCATCTAATAAATTTTTATGTCACATTTGCACCCCATAAAAAATGATATATGCATGCATTGGCAATTTATCATTTGCATTCATTTTTTTTCAAATAACTGCATTTTGGCATTCGCGAAAAAAAAATGTTGCAAATACTTTGAAAAAAAATAATATTTCCATGACATTTATCATGTCTCTGCAGCATATGCATTCATAAAAATGAATATTATTGCATAAATTATTCCTATTACATTTTGCATGCATTCGAAAAATATGCCCGAAAAATGTATCCAAAAAAATGCATCATATTTCCAAAAAATCCATTTCATAGGCATGCATCCTATAAAAATATTTTTCAAACTAAATATGCATCATATAGTCAAATTGTATCAATAACATGAAATATGCATCGCAGAGTTAAATACTGTCAATTGTTCAAATGGGCATCGCAAAAATAAATTGCATGAATTTCATGATTAAATTGCCAAATTACATCATTCTAGCGCATAAATTGCATGCATAAGCATCATAAGCAGGATCAGGTATGCTCCAAAATCCCAAAACAGCAGAGAAATCTAGCAGATCTGAAAATTCATTCAAATGGGTTTGAGGAAAAGAAATTTACATTGGGATTCGGAAGATTTGACACGTGGGTGTCCCGATCGCGAAGGAGATTGTTCCAATCATCCTTCGAATAAAAATAGTTGACATGGTTTCGGATTAAAGGAGGAAGTTCTTTCCCCTCTTCACCCGAATCTGGATGCATCGGTGTCTTTCCCTTCCAAGATCTTGAAGAGGAAGCCATCTATTAAGAAAAACACGCAAATTGGCGGAAGAAAATTGAGAAAATGAGGAAGAAATGAACTCGGTAGCAACAATGGCCGAAAGAAATGAAGAAGAAGAAGAAAGAAGCAGTGAGCTGCTTCTGCTCTTTCCTTCCCCGTCGCATATAATGGGAGGAAAAATGATTTTTCCTTTTTCCCCCTCCAAAGTTTCAAAGTTCAGCACTTAAGTCCTCAAATTTCCAAAGTTGCAAAATGGCCCCTAAAGCTTAATGGAAAGTTAACAAAGTTATCTTTGTTAACAAAAATTGACGGTCATTCATCCAAAAGCAAAGGAAAGCTCACATCTCCAGCAGATCAGCCGCAAAATGATCAGAAAAGCAAGAAAAATCAACAGCAAAGGTAAAATTTTCAACAAAAAGCATGCAAAAGAAAGAAAAAAATGCCAGCATGCAAAAGAAAGGAAAAATGCAAGCATGCAAAAGAAAGAAAGAAAAAAAATGCAAAAGAAAGAAAAAAAAGAGAAGAAAGAAAATTTCCAGCAGAAGTTGGAAAAGCAGGCAACAAAAGAAAATTCTGACGAAAGTTGGAAGCGAAAAGAAAAGTTCAGTGAGAAAGTTGGAAAAGCGACAAAAGAAATTTCAGTGAAAGTTGGACAAGCAGCGAAGTGAAGCCAGAAAGCAACAAAAAGCCGCCAAGCGGCGAAGCGGCAAAGCGGCCGAAGTAAGAAAAGCGGCCAGTAGAAAAAGCAAAGCGCCCGCAAATGCAGCCGAATTAGCAAAAGAATGGTTAGAAAAGGTAAAGTATTTTACCCTTTCTTTGCATGCAAGATGTGTTCCACCATCGCGCTCGCTTAAAGGTCTCTACCTTTGAGGATGCGATGCTTTCCTGCTTTATATGAGTAGCATAGGATCATCTCTTTGCGGGTAACCCCGAGACGAATGATCAACCCATGATGTGTCCCACCATCGTGTTCGGCAAAAGGTCCGACCCTTTGAGGATACGATCTTTGATCAGATTGTGTTCAGCTTTTTTCACGAAGGGGCAAAGACCTTGGGCCAGAGAAAAAGGTTATCGCACTTCGATGAAGGACCCGTCCTGATGAGGCGATGCACCCCCCCCCCCCATCGTGTTCGGCGAAGGGTTTCGACCCTTTGAGGATACGATGTTTGATCTTGGCATTCCACCTAGCGTTGTTTGTTTGCATTAGGTCGAACTACGTTTGGTCTGATTCCATTTTTTAAGGGATACATAGGCAGCCTACTTCGGTAGGTCCGTCCATCAGAGCACATAATTTTCATATCTGCTTAAAAACTACGATAACCTGCTATAACCGACTAAATATGTCTAGGATATGTGAGGTTTGGTTTGCATTATAAACTGTTGCATTATAACTGCTACCTGTTGCATTACTCCCCATTTTAAATTCCACGAAATTGGGAGTCTATTTCTTATCAACGATGTTCGTCTACTCGGTAAGTTGCGGGTTACCCGTAGACTCCATCTTTGAGGGGCTTTGTAGACGCCCCAATTTCGTACCCCTGGTATGTAACATTGACATGCGATATCAAGACCTGTTTAAACTTAACAAATGTCAAGTTACAGGGTTTAAAATGCAAAAGACAAAGCAGGATGCGTAAAACAGTGAAATGCAGGGGCCAGAGTGTCCAAAAAGGAGGCAAAGATTGAAGGCTGGCGCTGACACCAAGCCTTGTGGGCGCGGCGCCCAAGCACCATGGTGTCGGTGCCCAACCCCCCTACAATGCATTACGATTTGAGAAATAGCACAAGCCTTCAAGCGCGTGGTACAAACTGGTGAAGCACAAAGAGAAATTCACAAATGCCAGCGGTGTCCCTCTTCGCACCTATAAATAAAGGTGTCCGACTTCAGGAATTCACACACAAAAACACACAGAAGAAAGCCGCAAAACGCTGTGCGTTTATTTTACGCCGTGATAGAGAGCGATCATGATAGTGAGTTCCCCCTCCTATACAGCCTCGAAGCTCTGCCAAACCTCCTCCAAACACAAAACCAACCGGTCAAAGTGAGCCTTAGCCCCCTAGCTAGGATTCCACCCTATTCCTCTGATCCAAAAATCCCAAAAAGAACAGTTACTCTGCCCGAATCCAAAGGCCAAATCCGCCAGAAGCAAGCAGTTGCCCTGCCATATTTCCGCCAGTAGCAAGCAAACAACAACAAAAACGCAAGCAGTTGCTCCGCCTGTTTGACGGTGCCCAGAAGCAACTTTTCGAAAGCAGTTATTCTGCTCGAAGCACAGCAGCACAACAGCAAAAAAAAAAAACTCCCTCTCCCTGAAGGATAGAGCGAGCACACCAACACTCTTAAAGGTGAGCCTTTAAGGGTTTTATTTATAAAAATGTTATTTTCATCCGGCCCGATGTAAAAAATATAAGTTGTGCTGTCCGGATTTATGTAGAAAATAACATTAAAAAGAGTCATTATTATGGCCAAATATTTTAAAGTATATTTGTAATTACTGGAAGGAGGCAGCTGCAAGTTCGTAAATAATGTATATACATATATATTTGTTTTAATGTTTTATTTCATTTGCTAGATAAATATAACAAAAGACATATTTTAGCCAAAAACTGTTTTGAGACCGAAAGGACGAGTTGGGTGCCTAACACCTTCTCACCTCGTAACTTAGCCTCTGAAACCTTTTCTACAAACTCTGGTTTACTTTTGGTTTTTCTTTGTTTCTCCTTAAAATAAAGATGGCGACTCTGTTACAACATTTTGGATCACAGTGAGGCCCGCAACATCCTTTCTTGCACTTTCCCGCTTTCCCCTAACCAAGGGAGAATGGGAATGAAAGGGTGATGCATTTTCTGTGTCCTATCTTCCCCTAAACAAGGGAGGGTGAGATATGGAAAAACCAAAGCACTCATAGCGATCCAAAATAAGCCTAAGGTCATGGTGAGGCTCGCAACATCCTTTCCTGCACTTTCCCGCTTTCCCCTAAACAAGGGAGAATGAGAATAAAAATGTGATGCATTTTCTGTGTCATATCTTCCCCTAAACAAGGGAGGGTGAGACACAGAAAAACCCTAGGCACTCATTATGATCTAAGGCGATTTTTGAAAAGTCCATAATGAGGCAGGGCGTGTTCCCACACGCTCTCGCAACATCCTTTTTTTGCACTTTTCCGTTTTCCCATAAACAAGGGACAATGGGAATGAAAAGGATGATGCATTTTCTGTATCCTATTTTCCCCTAAATAAGGGAGGGTGAGATACGGAGAAACCCAAAACTCTCACAATGGACCAAAAAACGCTCACTCAGGTGACCGAGGCGTATTCAACGCGCTGTCGACAACACTCTTCCTGCACTTTTAATTTCGTCTTCCCCTACACAAGGGAGGATGGAATGGGGAGAGTGGTGTCCCTCCTGCATGTCGCGCACCCCTAAAAAAGGGTGCGCGGGGCGCGGGAGACACCAATATTCCGGGGCACCCACAACGCCATGTTGAGCGCGCCAACCAGTGGGCTGCTACCGCTGAACAACGAAGGGTTGGTGCCATCAAGGAGGAGAGAGCTACACATCATCTGAACTAAGCACTGATAGAAGAACAAAACAAACTTCAAGAGCGTCTCAATGATCGTATCAGAATTTGGGTTGGTGACTACTTAGAATGACGCCGAACACAACCCAACCTATTATGATCTGGTATAACTCTTCTGTTCTAACTTTTTATGGTTCAAACTCTGCTTTGAAAAAATCTACTGTTAAACAGCTTGTTTAACTTACAGATGAATATTTTTTTGGCTCATGATATGCTCTATGTGTCTCATCTTACTCATCATGACCAATTTAAACTTCACGTTTAAATCTTTATACTGCTTATTTCCTGCTATTTGTTAAGATTTAAACTATGCTTAACTTTGTACTTGATCTATTTCATTTACCTTGTAAGTACTTAGTTTATCTATCTCTCTACTAAGACTTCTGTTCTGAGAGGCATGTCTAATCTACTTAAATAAAAATTTATATCAAGACATGTTATTATCTCAGTGCATGATTCAAAGTCTGCTAGTAGCTGAAATGATAACATCAACCAAATAGGAGGAGATTGTTGACCCTCACAGGTTCTAGATTTGGTTGAGTCATTATCTGATTCTATTGCACAATGGCTAAAAGGTCTGCGTACCAGTTAGTGTGGAAACTATCTTAGAATCAAGGGTGTAATAGAATAGTTTAGTGTTAGTTTCTCAAAGGCGCAAACCATCAGGCTTCAACAGCAGCCTTGAAAGTACCGTTCACCAGTAGACTTTGAAGTCTGCTCGAAGCCCAATCTGAAGCTTAGCCAAACACGTCGATTCAGGTCACATATTATTTGATCTAGATATTTTTAATATCTAATCAAATAATATTCAAATTATCATCTTCAGATTTCCCTCCAAAGAAGTCAACCACGTCATTATCTGACTTTGAACAAACTGCACAGACAACTGTCCAATCTTTTGTCTAAATCATAAAGACTGAAGACATTACCTCTCTTGGCTAAGAAGACTTTCAAGCTGTAACGCCTGCAAGGTGCAAACTTACTCTATTTAGGAATGTCTGCCTTTGCAATCACTGCATCTCTGATATCTGTGCTGCAACCATTCTACAAAGCACTGAATTGCATTCAATGCATTATACCGTTGGACTCAATCTCTCCTATCTCCGTCCAACGGTCCTGAAGATCTCCCCTGGTATAAATTCAAGTTTTGAAGATCTAAAGAAATTCATCTCTTGCACATTCAATACTCAAGCTTCATCTTCAATATTCAAACATTCAAGAGATCCAAAGGACAAGAACTAACACTTCACCAAACTTCCTGAAGCTACAGATCTACTACTCATTAATTGCTTTCAGCTTCTTCTAGTTTGCCATTAACTGTTTTTTACTTTAGCACTTGAGAGAACAATTATTCATTGATTATTTCTCTCATCATTAAACACTTAGTTGTACACGATCCATTAGAGATCTAATTCTCTCACCTAGTGGATAAACAAGTGCACCTTTCAAAATCCAAAGCTAACCACTTTGGTAGTGGATGTAGTACAATTCACAGTACGAACCACTTCTAAATTCATGTGCACCTTTCAAAATCCAAAGCGATCTATTTATGCTTTGGTATATTACAATTGCTACATGTGTATTCTATTTTGCTTTTACTGCTATTTGCTAGATACGTTTAAGGACATCAGCCTTTTAATCTGTTATATCTTCTCTATTTTCCGTTGCCCTAACTCCTCTTAGAAGTTAGCTATTTTAAAAAGAAAGAAGAACATTTTGAAAAGTTTTTAAAGGATTTTAAAAAGCACATCTAGGCTATTCAACCCCCCCACTCCCCTAGATCGAGCATATTTGGAATCCATAAAAAGGATTAACAACGTGAAAATTTAAAAATCGTACGACCAAATTGGTAAAACAACTGTTAAGGGAATAATGGCTGAAAAGGTCATACACTCATACATAGCTAAGGGATCAATTGTGAGATTTACCCAAAACTAAAAGAAAAAGGTTATAGAGAGCCAAATCTGAAAGTGTCTAATACAGATCTCCTCTTTCACCAAAGGAACCAAAAGCTCTCATCTACACTCTTCCTAGCTTTCATTCCTTCCTTCCTTCCTTCACAATCCTTCCAATATCAACACTAATCACTTCAACTACCTCCCAAAGACAAATCTCTCTACTAGTTTGTGCATACGATTTCCAACTTGGATCTGACAAATCTCAATTTCCAATCCGCCAATGGGTCTCAAACCCTTCATTATCTCATTCCTACTAACTACACTCACATTCTTTGTTCTCTACATACCAACTTTTAGTAATTGGGCTTGTGGCCCGATTATTTAGTCCCGCCCACATGGAAAATATATTTATATTATTATTAATTGGTTAATAAGTTTCCTAATCCAAATGCGTTTAGGATTGACTTAACCTACAAGAAATAGGTTTCTTGGTAATAATATATATAGGGCAACTAAGGGGATAAAACCCTACAGTATTACACGCCTAAAGCTATTGGTCGCCCTTCTCTCTCCTCCCAATTCTATCTCACCAAAATACTCCCTCTAGCCTAACCATCAAGAGGCTTGGATTTGCGGTGTGAACCAGTATTGATATTTGTGCCCTGTGATATCAATCCGACGAGAGAGACTTGCAGGTTTATAGATCTTGGTATACGAAGATCATAGCTCAAGCGAAATTCTTCTGCTTCACACAAGGTTCAAGTTCGCACAAGGTAATTTACGATTACTGTCTTGATAACGAACTTGTATGATATATGTTTAGATATATCCTTCATTGGTATCAGAGCCTATATGATTGATTGCTCGTATCGTTATGCCATGAATCGCATGCTCTTGTTTTTGGGTTTGATTAAAAGTTTTACCCGATAACGAAACAAATGGGTTTTATTATTTTATGTGTAAAACTTTAAAATTTTCGAGAAAAATTTATATGTCTGAGTTCCCTACGACGAGGCGAACAACATACTAAATTCTCGTTGAATTCCATTGGGTATTTTTCAAAATATCGCAAACCCAAGTTTTGTTGAAAATCGTTTTTTTTTCGAAACTTTGCGTGCTGTTATGACCTATTTAACTTCTTTAAAATCGTGATTTTATGGACTATACTTGTAGTACTCCGCGAGAGCTTTCCAACGACATATTATATGTTTAATTTGGACTTAAAATGAACGTTTTATGGCCTCATGAGTTAAGTCGCACTTCGCGAATCGATTTTTTGGGTTAAAAATCGTGTCAAAAACAACCCCCACTCTTGGCCTCGATACACGTGCCTTTTGTGGCACTCCTTTCGAGGTAAAAAGTACACCACTGGAAAGTACTCGATGAGACGAGTCCAAATCCACCTTCCGTGAGATCATCGGACCACGAGGCGGCGGCGTGGGCTCAAACTCAGGCCGGGCGGCGTGGAAGGCAGTGGAACAAGGAGCGCCCGTCAACCATTGACTGGTCAACGGTCAACGTGTCGACTGCCACGTCATCGCCACGTCACCTGCCACATCATCAGTGGGGCCCACTTGAGAAAAGTCTTCTTTGCTGATGTCATCAGTGGCGTCATCCTGCCATGTCAGCCCTAGGTCCCAATCAGCATCCAGTCAGCCTCAGAAGGAAGCCCACACGCAGCGGTGGCGTGCGCCATTGCGGCCATTCGAGAACTTCCGTTGACAAGCGGCCGTGGCGTCTAGCTGTTTTGGCCATCGAGTCCAATGGTGTCCTGTTTTGATCAATTCAGCACTTGTAAATATTTGTTTTTGCTTTTTGGTGTATAAAAACACATTTTTCGATTTTTTAAAAAATACAAAAATAATATCCGAGGCAATTTGTTTTTGTCATTCTATTAGACTTTAGGGCTGTTTAGGGCTTTGTTGTTGAATTTTTAAAATTCTTTGTGAATTTTAAGTTATTTTTAAGTCATTTTTAGCATATTTAATTGTCGTTTTGGGCTCTAAAATTGCAATTGGGACTATACGAGACCCAATAAATTTATTTTCAATAGTGATAATATTTATGTACATCATATGTGCTTGATGGATTTGTTCTATCATATTTTTTTTTGTTTAAATCATCAATTTATGAATATTTTCACGTTGTGCATACTTTGGTTGTGATTACGAGCCTCGCGGATTTTCCCTCCTTACGTGTATGATGTGATTATATTTAGTAATTGATTTTTTAAAACAAAAGTGAATCGAACTATATATATATATGCTTATGTCTTATTTTTGCAATAAATTGTAGTGAAATTGCTTCTCAGAATGTAATCGCTGACCTTAATAAGGGTGAGAAATTAGATAGCTCAAACTATAGTGTTTGGTAAAGGAAAATCACGTACTTGCTAAACGAGCAAGAGGTTCTGGATAACCTTGATCTTGTGATGGTAGAACCCAGGAGATGGGTAACTTGACCATCGCCCGGCATCGCCGAGAAAATGCGAGGAATTCCTTTGGAAAAAGAAAGATCGATGTGCACACTTTTCTATGCTGAGTAGCATGCATAATGATCTAATTGGCGAGTTTGAGGATTGCCTGACTGCTAAACAAATGTGGGACCAAATTAAGCGCACTTATGGGAATACTTCTGCTACAAAGTTAATGACTTTGAGTTACAAGTTTGAAAGCTATAAGATTGACCAGAAATGTAACATTCTTGAACAACTACGCGAGATGTCTGGAATGATTCGTGATCTTAAAGCTGCTGGTTCTATCTTATCTGATGAACAACAAGTTCAAGCGGTGATTCGTTCACTGCCTAACTCTTGGAGTGGTTTGAGGCGTATCTTGACTCATACATACTCCATTCAGACTTTTACAGATGTATCTCGCCATGTTGAGCTTGAGGCAGAGTGTCATGAATCGAATCGCGCGATAAGTGCTGCGACTCGTGATCTTGCTCTTTTTTCCCTTAAGGGTCCGCGCAAGCCACCAGAACCACAAGAAACAAGCTAAAGGCAAGAAGACTCGAATTTGGCCCCTAAAAGTGACAAGATTGTTAAACGCCGTAGAGGCAAAAAGGATATTGCTAGCGAGAAGTGCTACAAGCTGTGGTGCCTTGGGTCATTTGCTCGGACTTGTCACGAGCCCAAGGTATCACTTAATCCTATCTCCATGCAAAGTTGTGTTTGCTCTCATGTTTTATTGGCTGACTCTCTCCCTGTGTGGATTGTAGACTCAGGCTCAACCAAACATGTGACGAGGGATCGAGAAGGATTTGTAGATTATCGAAAAGTTCCTGCAGGTACAAGAAGAATTTTCATGGGAAATAGTTAGATGCATTGAAGTCAAAGGAGTTGGCTCATACCAACTTCAATTGGCGAAGTGGGCCACATTGACTCTTCATGAAGTTCTTTATGCACAGGAATTCGACATAATCTATTATCGGTAGTACAATTGCTAGGACATGGATATTCTTTTAATTTTAGTAATGCTCACTTGGATATTTGTTTTGGTGATGAGATTTTGGGACATGGTTCTTTGTCAGATAATTTCTTTAAATTAGATTTGTTGGATTCTCATAATTTTTCTTACATTAATTCTTCTTCTTGCATGGTTTATGATGATTCTAATTCGAGTTATGGCATGCTAGACTTGGACATATAGGAAAAGATAGGATGACTAGATTGGCTAGAAGGCCTATTGGGGTCTCTCAAAGAAAGTCAACCTACCCTTGTGTGAATCTTGTTTGGCGGGGAAAAGCTTGCCGAAAGCCTTTTGGTAAGGCAAAAAGAGCCACACATCCATTAGAGTTAGTCCATTCGGACATTTGCAATGACCAAGGCACGTCATGGAGCTTCCTATTTTCTCACTTTTATAGATGACTATACACGCTATGGTTATGTTTACCTTATTTCTCACGCGATGAAGCTCTCAAGTGTTTTGGCGCTTTCTCAGAAGGTTGAGAATCAAAGGATAAAAGCTTAAAAACTTTTAGAGCCGGGGCCGTGAATATTTATCGATCAATTTAAAGAATTGTGTGAGAAAAAGGGAATCTACGATTGACAATTCCTAGAACTCCAACAAAATGGTGTTGCGAGCAGAAGGAATCGAACATTGTTGGAAATGGTTAGGTCGATGATGGCACAGGCCAACCTCCCAATTTCGCTTTTGGGGGATGCGCTAATATTGCCGCCTACATACTTAACCGAGTGCCTAGCTTCTAAGTCGGTTCCCACAACCCCTTATGAACTTTGGAAAGGTGAGAAGCCTAAATTGGGGCATCTTCATCCTTGGGGTTGTGCAAAGTTATGTCCATAGTACCTCCAATAAGTTTGAAAACTAGGCCCTAGAGGAAACAAGTGTGTTTTCATAAGGTATTCGAGATACCTCAAAGGGTTATGTTATGTACGGTGGAAAACTGTGAAGGAATGAGCTGAATCAGAGTCGCGCAATGTTGATTTCATTGAGAATGATTTCCACTGATAGGTGAAGTTAGGAAAGATTTTGAACTTTTGAGATGGAAGAAGAACATATGACATCTTTTGGCGAAGGTGGGGAATTGTCTCTACCTAATCCTACGGTACAACATGAGGTTGAACCTATGGAAGTCGCCAATAAGAGTCAAAGTGATCTTCATCCGAGTGGGAGTATGGATTCTAGTGGGAGTCTGATACTAGAACGAAGAAGTAAACGTGGAAATATACCTCGTCGTCGATTCGCGATCGAAGAGGAATCTTTCTAACTACTTCTTTCAATTCTAGTGAGCCTACATCGTTCAAAGAAGCCCTTTCTTTACCTACAAGCAATGAATGGATTGAATGGAAGATGAAATTTCCTCTATGAAAAGAATTAGGTTTGGGAGTTAGTTGATCTTCCAAGGTCGCAAGACTATTGGAAACAAATGGGTTTTCAAAGTCAAGCGAAAGCGATGGATCAATTGACAAATATAAGGCACGTCTTGTGGCGAAAGGTTTTACCAAAGAGAGGGTTTAGACTATGAGGAGACATTCTCCCACGTGGTGAGATTTTCCTCTGTTCGCCTAATCCTAGCGATAGTAGCACACATGGATCTAGAACTTTATCAGATGGATGTTAAAACTGCATTTCTCAATGGAGAACTAGATGAAGAGATCTATATGACTCAACCAGAGGGTTTTGAAGTCAATGGACAAGAGCGCAAAGTGTGCCGACTCAAACGTTCCATCTATGGTCTCAAACAATCATCTAGGTAGTGGTACATTCGCTTTCACAAAGCGATAACCTCAATTGGCTTTGTGATGATTGAGGAAGACCATTTGTGTGTATGTTAAGCGATCCAAGAAAAAGATCTTGATTACGTCATTATATGTTGATGACATCCTACTAGTTGGGAATGATATGGAGATGATAAATGCCACTAAAGAGTGGTATGCTGCTGCTTTTCGATATGACGGACTTGGGTGAAGCAAGCTATGTGCTTGGAGTAAAAGTCATTAGGGATCGTTCGAAAAGATTTCTCGGTTTGTCTCAAGAGACTTACATTAAGAAAGTTATCGAACGATTTGGCATGACTAACGCAAAACCCGTTGTCACTCCAATGGAAAAGGGATGTGTCCTTAGTACAAACCAATGCCCTAAGAATGAAGAAGAGAAGAAGAGAATGTCTACGACTCCATATGCGAATGCGGTAGGAAGCTTGATGTATGCTATGGTGTGTACTCGGCCTGACCTATGCTTTGCAGTAGGGATGTTGAGTCGATTCCAAAGTAATCACGGACCTCAACAACCGGATGGCGGTGAAGAGGGTTCTGCGTTACTTGGTGGGAACCACAAATCTAACCCTATGTTACCAAGGTGGGGATTTGAGCTTGAAAGGTTTCACTGACGAGGATTGAGCTGGAGATGAAGATGGTTATAAATCTACTTCAGGCTACGCTTTCCTCCTTGGTGGTGGAGCTATCTCTTGGAGTAGCAAGCGACAGACTAGCACCGCCCTATCTACGATGGAGTCAGAGTACATGGCTTGCTCACCGCGGTTCAAGAAGTCTGTGTGGTTGAGAGTTTTCTTCAACATCTTGATGTTACGACGCATGTGGATCGTCCCGTAGTCATTGCTTGTGATAGCATGGCTGCTTTAGGTTACACTAAAGATCCCAAGTATCATGGGAAGACGAAACACATTAACATCAAATATCATTTCACTAGAGACATGGTTGCAGAAAAGAAAGTTGTTCTAGAATACATTCCTACTAGAAGCATGTTAGTCGATTCTATGACTAAGCCTCTAGCTAGAGATCTTTCGGGATCACATGTTGGGTCTAGGGCTTCGTAGGATTTGACTTTTTATTCTCGAGAACACTTATGTTGACATTTGATTATTATTTCATTATCGTTTGAATAAATTGCAGTTTCATTTTGTTCCTTTTATATGTTAATTGGATGTTTCAATATGAAATTGCGTAGCATATATATTTTGATTAAAAAGATGTCGTGGATATTGAATTGGCCCTCTCACATGGGTAATTCACCTTGTCGCTAGGTGGGCGAGCAAGTTGAGATAGTAAAAGTCTTTGGTACCTACGAAGGGGGGTACGCAAATGACATTACATTTATCGCCTTGGCATACGGCCAAGATGAGACCTTTTATAAGGTCGACTTTATATCCCAAGAAAAAGTCCGAATGTGATATCTTAAAAGAGAGTCACTAGAAGAGTGACTGCTTTTAAGTACTCAAGTTAGACGCCAGAAGGGCAACTAGACTATGGTTCGTATGACGTTTAAGCATGACATGCTTGCTTCATGTGGGAGTTCCGTCATAGCATACACTTCATACTGTATGTGACTATAATGCGACTTAAGAAAGTGATTGAATGATCCCTGCTTCATCACTGTGTGAGCTCTAGTGATCAAATCCAGATCACAATTATACCCTATGTGACTTAGAACTATATCATGAACTTGGACGTTGATGATGCTACTTTGGCATGCCGACCAACAAGCTATGCACATACAAAAGCATTCTTTGAAAGCGATTAACCAAGAGTGATTAATATGAGTGTCTAAGGAAGATAGTATGATATGCATCTCTATTTTTGTGTTTCAATGCCATGGCGATCATATTGAACATATGGTTCAAGAGGTTGATCTTGATACACAAACATATTGAGATTTAAGCACCGCTCTTGAGGGATTGAGGATACTTAAATTGATGCATGTATACAGTCTGGGATATAGACGAGTTTTGTTTTCTAACGAGGACGTTCTATGCTGGTCAGATGGTGATTTGGTATAGCGCTCCACCCTTTATCTTTCTCGTCATGTCGCACGCTTCACTTCCAGATGAAGAGGCGTGTTTAACGGTTTTGATGATACGATGTGGTGAGAGAGGTGAGTCCATGTGTATGAGTGGGAGATGTTAGTAATTGGGCTTGTGGCCCGATTATTTAGTCCCGCCCACATGGAAAATATATTTATATTATTATTAATTGGTTAATAAGTTTCCTAATCCAAGTGGGTTTAGGATTGACTTAACCTACAAGAAATAGGTTTCTTGGTAATAATATAAATAGGGCAACTAAGGGGATAAAACCCTACAGTATTACACGCCTAAAGCTATTGGCCGCCCTTCTCTCTCCTCCCAATTCTATCTCACCAAAATACTCCCTCTAGCCTAACCATCAAGAGGCTTGGATTTGCGGTGTGAACCAGTATTGATATCCGTGCCCTGTGATATCAATCCGACAAGAGAGACTTGCAGGTTTGTAGATCTTGGTATACGAAGATCGTAGCTCAAGCGAAATTCTTCCGCTTCGCACAAGTTTCAAGTTCGCACAAGGTAATTTACGATTACTGTCTTGATAACGAACTTGTATTATATATGTTTAGATATATCCTTCACCAACCTTATCCAAAATCAACACATTCAATCCGATTATTAAACCCAAAATCATCATCAATAACACCAACCCAAACCCAAACCCGTATCCGGTATCGTTTGCCTACTTGATTCAGCATCAGCAGAGGAGATTCCTCCAAGCTAAAACGGGTCGCCCAGCGCCTACCACCGGGAAACCATTACTTGATTCACATGGATTACGACGCCGACCGAGGTTGAGCATCGAGATTGCTACATTTGTGACAAGGGATCCAGCTTTTAGTCAAGCTGGGTAATGTTTGGATCGCCTGAAACCCAATTTGGTAACCCATAGAGGTCCAACCATGCTTGCTACTACTCTCCATGCCATGTCTATACTTCTGAGAATTGCTAATTGGGATTGGTTCATTAATCTCAGTGCTTCTGACTATCCCTTAATTACTCAAGATGGTACGGTGAGTGCCGTCTATCTGTCTAATACAGTTTTTTTTTCTTCAATACAAACTTAAATAATACTCCATCCGTTTTCGATGCCCTGCAATTTAGGCATCATAAGTTTCGATGACATGCAATTAAGGCATCATAAGTTTCGACGCCCCACAATTTAGGCATCATAAGTTTCGAAGTCCCGCAAATTAGGCATCATATGTTCTGACCAAATTGGTATATTACATTTACATATGAGTTTAAGAGAGGTTTGAAGCAATTTATTGTGTTTGCTAAACTGAAACATTGGGTTTCAACACGGGTACAAAATAATGATTCACAAAGGAGTCATGTTCTTCTCGGTGAACCTGAAGCGATGATCCTTGACAAAACACAAGTTCAGTGTGTGAAGGATATATGTAGGAATGCAGTCGGTCCTAAAATAAGAAAAGAAAAGAAAAGAAAAGAAAGGAAAGAGATTGGATAGTGGGATTCATACAGATTCTTAAAAATAAGAAAAGAAAGGAAAGATAAAAATGTGAGGTGTCGGAAGTACTCAAGAGAGAAAAAAAAATGAAAGAGAAGGGAAAGGAAAGAGAAAAAAAAAAGCAGCCGGATAGAAAGAGAGAGATGACGATACTTAGTGCTTGGTGTCTTGGCATTTTAGGAAAAAATTAGTGAAAATAAACTTTTGCGCTTTAAAACAGAAAGAAAGTACTTGAGCGGTTATAATTATAAAAATTGGTACCGACCCATAATTATTCATGAATATATGTTTAGCAATTACTTAAATCTTTTACAATAAGCACGCATATAACATTTTAAAGTTTTTTTTTAACATTAAATTTCATTCTCTTAAACAACTATTTGAAGACATTAAGTGAAAATTAGTACCAGTAAGTAAAATTTGTCGTGAGAAAAAATCCATTCCTTAATAATAATAATAATAATAATAATAATAATAATAATAATAATAATTATAATTATTATTATTATTATTATTATTATTATTATTATTATCATCATCATCATCATCATCATTTTCTCTATTATGAGTCCCTTCGTTTTTTTTCAAAAATATCATATTTTAAAAAATTAGTAATTAAAAAATTTATAATTAACATTAAAGGAACTCATTATTACAATAATGTTTAAATATAATTAATATGTCGATATCAAATATAAAAAATAAAATTAAAATATTATGTAGATTATAAAAAGAACTTTTAAAAGTAATTTTTTTTTATGTGAAACGTCTCGTCTTAAAATAGTATGATGTTTTTTTTATTCATAACCAAGAGAGTATTATTAAAGGTATTTTTGAATCGAAAGGCACAAGTCTAATTACTAAGATGCGGTTGGAAAATTATTTTACACTCAACCAAACATTTCTGCCATCATTTTTTTCAATTTAGTGAAAAGGTGAAATATCACTCCCCCCGCCTTTTTTGTTTTTTACTGTGGGGGTGTTGACCTGAGATTGATAGCTAACAGAGAAACCAATTAATGTGTTGTCCTGTGCCTATTTGAGGAGTCTACCAAATTCCAGCTGGTTGTAAAACAGAGGAGAATTGACTTGACTATGATATTCTCCTCATTAGTCCCTTAATAATTTTTTTATCAATTTGGTCTAACAACTTTTAAATTTTCATGTAATTAGTTCTTTTGATTGATGTCGTTAGTGAAATGCCATTAAATTTCCCATGAGCCTACCATGTGCGTTTGGATAAGGGCTAACATGAAATTTCTAAATATAATTTGCAATCGAGTCTCTAGGGTTTGGAAAAAAACGAAAATGCTTTCTTCTTCAAGATTGCATTCTACGATGTTTGTCTCCCTTCTTTACCCCTGCTCTCTCTCTCTCTCTCTAACCTTCAACTTTCCATCTCCAACACTCACTCTTATCGCCCACCCTTCAATTTTTAACCTAGCAATAGCTCTCCACTTGAATTTCGAGACCTAGGGTTCTGGTTACCATTTTCAACCAAACAACCATTCGTGTTCAATTGGCACCTAGGGCTTGGAATCAAAAGTTTTCTTTCCCAAATTTTCGATCTTGGGCCTCATTCTCTCTCTCTCTCTCTCTCCAAGCCCTCGCACAGCCATGCCCTAGCTTTCTTTCTTCTTCAACCCAAACCCTAGCTTGGATCCTCGCAAGCTCGACGCTCGTCTCTAGTCCTCTTTCTTGTCTCCGGCAAGAAAGCCCCAAATTCCTATCAAGCGATCCTCTGCCCTGATTCCTATACATGTCTTCAAGTTTGGATCCAACCGATATCCGCATCGCTGGTCATCACTTTGAAGTCTGACATCTCTCCAAGCTCCATCCAAACACCCTTCCAACTTCGTGCAAGATCCTAACCAAACACCCTTTTGGTCATCAATTAGAAGTTCGGTGTCTCTCCAGGCCAAGAAAGCCCCAAATCCCACTTGCATCAAAACTCGAACTTATAACCATAACTGGCGTGTTTTGTTTGATAGCTACATATAAGATTAATTGCTATATATAAGTTTTGGACTTTCAAGAATAGAGATGAAAGCCTTGTTGTATTTTTCTAAACCCTAGGGACTCGATTATAAATTGTGATATAATTTATCTTTGAAAAGTTATATTTTAGCCCTTAACCAACCTCACGTGAGAGGTACATAAGAAACTTAACGACATCCATTAAAAAGATTGCCAACATCAAAATTTAAAAATCGTAGGACCAAATAGGTAAAACAATTGTTAAGAGAATAATGATGGAAAAGGTGATAGCTAAGGGATCAATCGTCAGATTTACCCCAAACTAAAAGAAAAAGTTTGTAGAGAGCCAAATCTGAAAGCGACTAATACAGCTCCCCTCTTCCACCAAAGGAACCAAAAGCTCCCATCCACACTCTTCCTAGCTTTCATTCCTTCCTTCCTTCACAATCCTCCCAATATCAACACCAATCACTTCAACTACCTCCCAAAGACAAATCTGTCTACTAGTTTGTGCATACGATTTCCAACTAGGATCTGACAAATCTCAATTTCCAATCCACCAATGGGTCTCAAACCCTTCATTATCTCATTCCTACTAACTACACTCACATTCTTTGTTCTCTACATACCAACCTTATCCAAAATCAACACATTCAATCCGATCATTAAACCCAAAATCATCATCAATAACACCAACCCAATCAACCCAAACCCAAACCCGTATCCGGTATCGTTTGCCTACTTGATCTCAGCATCGAGAGGAGATTCCTCCAAGCTAAAACGGGTCGTCCGGGCGCTCTACCACCCGGGAAACCATTACTTGATTCACATGGATTACGACGCGACCGAGGCTGAGCATCGAGAGATTGCTACATTTGTGACAAGGGATCCAGTTTTTAGTCAAGTGGGTAATGTTTGGATCGTCGGAAAACCCAATTTGGTAACCTATAGAGGTCCGACCATGCTTGCTTCTACGCTCCATGCCATGTCTATACTTCTGAGAATTGCTAATTGGGATTGGTTCATTAATCTCAGTGCTTCTGACTATCCCTTAATTACTCAAGATGGTAAGGTGAGTGCCCTCTGTCTGGCTAATACAGTTTTTTTTTTCTTCTATAGAAACTTAAAAAATACTCCGTCTGTTTTAAATTATGGTCTAACCTTTTTTTTTTTTGTTCCGTTCTTAAATAATTATCTTTTTTAAAAATAAATTTTTTTAAAATGTTTTTATCATTTTACTCTTACTTTTTCAATCTGTTTTACTTATAACCACATACTCAAAGGGTATTAAAGGAAATCATACATTTCACCAATATTTATAATATAGTCAATTACATTTTTTTTTTTTGGGTAAAACGGAATCGATCCTCAGATAACCCGAGCTCCCGTATGTTGATGGGCTAAGTGGTGAGAGAGTGGGATTCTATCTTACAGATAAAGATCCATACGTCTCAAATAAAAACTAATCCTTCTGTTTTCAAATTATTGACATTTTTTATTTTTTTATCGGTTTTAAAAAATGATCAAGGTATTAAAGGAAATCACATATTTCAGTAATATTTATAATACAGTAAATTACTTTTTCTTTAAACGGTGTGACAAGTCAAGAGGACAATAATTTGAAAACTGAGAGATTATTTATTTATTTATTTATTATTATTATTATTGTTATTATTTGTATGATGAATTTTTTTTAACAATGATGACCGACAATGTTGCTTCAATGAAATGTCAGATCTGATTAGTGCGTTTTCGGAGCTGCCAAGAGATCTTAATTTCATTCAGCACAGCAGTCGTTTGGGATGGAAATCGTAAGTACTCCATATCTCTATTTTTCTTAATAGTTTGTTTATAAAATTATTCCCTCTTCTTCGGATAAATAGTCAATTTTAACACGGTACCTTTAGTTATCGTCACATTTTATTATTATATTATTTTTTTAATAAGATTATTATTGTACTTTGTAATATACATGCAATTTTATCATTTTATCTAACTTTCATCCAAAATCTAATTGAGTTCATAACGCGACGTTAAACTTTGTCACTTGGTATAATGACTTGTTAGAACACGAGAGATTTGGGTTACGTATCAATCATACCAATTTTTCGATCAAATCGTTTTTGGTCTTGGGTTGAGTTAGTATTTACCATCAAAGCAACAAAAGTTTCGGGAAAAACTTAATTAGCAGTTAGTGGAATATCAATCAAAATTGATTGAAAATCGACAAAGGATTTACTATAAATAGACAACGAAGGGTTGGCAATGACATCCATTTTTAACCAGGTTGAATCCTGGGGTAGTAGTTCCGGTCCCTCATTGCTACTATCAGAAAAATCGCGAGATGTGCCCGAAATGATCAGGTTTGAAACGCATAACCGATAACACATCTGGTCCAACCTCGAAGAAAGCAAAGTGCTTCCACCAAGTATCAAACCTCACGCATGCCTCAAAGATCTTATGCCCCTCCTCTTTTACCACTGCTTATGTCTCGGGGGACATTGGCAATGACATCCAGAAGTCATTAACAATGGAACCATTCATCTCAGGGTCTCCAATATAAGCTACAACATCAACTCCCTATGTGTTTGTGATAGGGGTGGCAATCCTGACCCAAAAACTGAAAACCCGCCCGACCGGACATGGTGTTATCTAATTAACGTGTTCTCCATAATTTGTTTGTTACGACAGTAATTGAAAGGAGGGGGGAGAAGGGATGGGACGGGAGGAAAGTGTAATAACTTTTGGTAGAAAGTGAAAATTAAATTTTGACCCTTAATTTTACACGTCATCATGTCCGGTGAAAAAGTTTAACGTCGCGTTATGACCTTAGTTAGAATTGAATGGAAGTTAAATAAAATGACAAAATTACATGTTTATTTCAAAGTACGATGACAATTTTTCTCAAAAGATAGTACAATGGAAAACTGTGATGATAGCTGAAAATACAGTGACAAAATTAACTATTTTTACTCTCTTGTTCTTAATAGATGGGAGCATTTTGATATTTTTCGTCTGTTTGATTAAATATTTATAAAAAGATTTTAAAGTCTTGATGCTTAAAATTAAGGCAAAAGTTTTGGTAAGACCGATTTACAGAAATTTTTTGTAAAACAAATTATTTTTATCCGACTCACCATGTATTGGTGGGTTAAACTGTGAGTAAGTGAGGCGTCATCTTACGAATTAAGATCAACAAGACGGTCTTACAGGAGACCTATTATAAAATTAAACACATGATTCAATTTCGTCTTTGTAACTAAAAAAACGCATACTCTGTTTATTTTTAAGAAGTGTCATGTTTGATTCGAAATACAGATTAATAAAAATGATTATCACTGTTATAAATAATAAAGTAATGGATATTTTTCTAATAAACCCATGCGATAGTAGGGCTCATTATTAGATGAGGTGGTTTCATGTAAGATGGATCTATCCAAGTTAAATGAAATGAAAATTCGAGAAATCTCACCCATGACCCTTTAGTTTTGAAAATTACAAAGACCACCTCATATTTATATATGCAGAGTGTCACTTTTTACTATTAACAGTGTCACTTTATAGTATAAAATATGTCACTTTTGATCTTAGAAGTGTCACTTTGCTGTTTTAATGAAAATTATAATTTTTTCCTAAAAAAGTGTTACTTTTTAGTCTTAAATGTTTCACTTTTAGTCTTAAATGTGTTACTTTCACTTTGAAAAGTATCTCATTTTTTTATAAATAAAAATCATTACGATTGACATTAAAGTGTTATTTTATAACATTAAAAATGTTATTCTTTTATAATTAAATGTGTTACTTTTGATCGTATAAGTGTTATTTTGTCTTATAAATAAAAATCGTCGTTATTGACCTTAAAAATGTCAACTTTTAGCATTGAAAATATCACGTTTTAGTACTAAATGTGTCACTTTTGGCAGTCAACGTTAGTTTTAAAGTGACACTTTTTAATATTATAAATGCGTCACTTTTTAGTATTAAGAGTATCATTTTTTAGTATTAAGAGTGTCACTTTTAAATATTAAATATGTCACTTTTTAGTATTATATAAGAGTGTCACTTTTTAGTATTAAATGTGTCATTTTTAGTATTAAATGTGTCACTTTTTAGTATTAAGAATGTCACTTTTTAGTATTAAGAGTGTTATTTTGTATTTTAATGAGGATTATAATAAATTTTCCTTTATAGTGTCACTTTTAACATTAAAATGTGTCACTTTTGTGTTTTCAATGTGTCACATTTGCTTTAAATGTGTCATTTAGCATTTCGTCAATGTCCGTTAGGATCTGTCAAGTATCCCAAGGCAATTGATACATAAGAATTTTAATGACAAACATTGAAAGTGCAAGGATACCGAAACAAATAAAGGAATTTATCATTAAAGAGCATTAAAACAAAATAGTGTAAGATAGGGAGTTTCAAACCACCAACCTCAACATGCTAAACCTTTAATGGTTATGTTTGACCAACTTGGCTGATATGTAATTATGATTTTTATTAATATGTTTATTTATTAACCCTTAAATTTCTAAATGTGGCTTCGTCGTACGAATTTAGGATCCGGGTGAGACCATCCTACACAAGTCTTTGTCTTATTAGATTGAGAATCAAATAAATGATAAAATGATAATGATAACTTGTACAAAACTAAATATTATAAAGTATACCATTTTTTGACCTAGGGTAAAAACTTAAAAAAGATATAGATATTTTATGTAAGATGATTTCCATTATCTGATTTTTTTTTATTTTTTGGTGTATTAAGTTGCGAAAGAATATGATTTCTTTTAATAGAAATAAGCTTACATTGCGCAGGAACAAAAGAGGGAAGCCAATCATAATAGACCCAGGTCTATATAGTTTAAATAAATCCGAGATATGGTGGGTAATTAAGCAAAGAAGTCTCCCAACTGCTTTCAAGCTTTATACAGGTAATTAATACTTTTTCATTTTTCTTTTTTCTTTTTATTTATTTATTTTTTTTTATTTTATTGGTCTACGTTAAGCTTTATATTTGAGTGGATGACATTATTATTCTTATTATAGAAAGTGTGTTTATAACCAGACATGTTCATTGCTATTTTCATAGCATAACATGTGATGTTATGAGGACCACACCTATACCAAGGTTACCACTAGTAGATAGATTTACACAAATATATAGTACCGCTTCCGTTTCTAAATAATCATCTTAATTGATTCGATGCACAGTTTTAAAAAAATTATAATTAACTTGATTATTTATATTGGTTTAATGTATAGTTTCTTTTAAAGCACATGTGTTTGTGACTCATAATTAAAGTAAAATGAAAAAGTAAGGATAAAATGGTAAAAGTGATGTTCTAAAAAGGTAAATTTCTAACTGGACAATTATTTTGGGACGGACGAAAAAGGAAATGAGGACGATAATTTAGAGACGGAGAGACGGAGGGAGTACCACATAATAAATTTGGTATTAATTCTGAGTAAGTCTCCATTATGATCCTGTGAGATTGTCTTATCAATATTAATAATAAAATAAAATCTCATTTTTTCATAGTTCAGTCTACGAAAACAAGGTCGGGTCAGACGAATTCGTGTTACAAAAAAGAGTACGTCTTTTATAAGATCGTTTTACGGATCTTAATTCGTAAGACGCCGCTTCACTCTATCATAATTCAATCCATTAATACACGATAGATTGAAAAAATATGATTCGTTTTATAAAAAATATCCGTAATACTATATTATGCAAGTTTTTACTTATAAAAAAAATACTTATAACATCATCTTTCATAAATTTTTATCATTTGCTGATGATAGATTGATAGGTAAGATGTCATTTTCATTAAAAAAAAAAATTGAAAAGAAAGAGATGTCATTTGCCCTTTCTTTCGTGCTCGGTGGGGTACGGTTTAATCACCTTTTTTTAAAAGTATTGTTTTGATATCATCAAAATTTTATACTTGAAAAAGAAAATAAAATAAATGATAGAAGTGGGAAGTGAATCTAGGCAAAAGATTACGAATCAATCCGATAGACTGCTTCAGTGGCTTGATGAATGTTTATATAAGCAATTTATTAAGGGAGACTGTTATTTCCACTATAATTTTTACTTATTTTCTACATCATTGATTATTATATTAAATAAATATATGTTTGAATAAAACTATTTATTTTTAAGTTGATTAATCAAATTACTTTCTTAATCACTTTATAACATTATTTTTTTGATCAAACATTAATGGACAACATAATTATTTTTTTGTATATTCTTAATATTTTAATTCTTAACAAACTAGGTATTTATTTATTTTTTGTAATAAATATGTTTAATCAATTTTTCTAATGACTCACATTTCATATTTCATTATCATAAAAATAATATAATTAATACATTTTCTACCAAAATTTTAGAATATATTGGATATTTTATTATCAAAAATTAATATTCTAATTTAGTTTAAAAAATATTATTTTAAAATATCAATTCAATTATTATTGTAGGTATTAAACTGAATGTTGGTTTCAATCAACTCAAAAATTAAATTTTCGAATCAATTATAAAAGTAGGCACAAGATTTAAATATTACGATACTATTTCATATTATGATTATAGTATTCGATCATTTTTTACAATTACATCATTTGAATTTCACTTCAATTTTTTTTTCATAACCAATGAACATATATATATTTACTCAAAGTTTGGTCGAAAAAGTATGTCCTTACGATTTTTTTATAACTTTAGTCATAAGATCAATTAAAAAAGTCATTACTTATGATTTTAATATTCGATCATTTTTTACAATTGCATCCTTTAAATTTCACTTTTAATTTTTTCAATAACCAATGAACATATATTTACTCAAAGATTGGTAGACAAAAAATGTCCTTACGATAATTATACATTATAACTTTAGTCATAAGATTAATTAATAAATCCATTACAAAAAGTAAAATAATAATAGAATAATATGTTGTTCATAAATGTTTGAACTAAAAAATAATATTAAAAGGTAATTAGGAAAGTAACTTGATTAGTCAACTTGAAATATGCAAGTACTTAAGGGGTAATTTTATCCAAATATATTTATTTGACACAATAATTAAAGATACAGTGAAGAAATAAAAATTATAATGAAAATAGTCTCTTCTTTATTTATCGGATGTTTTGTGTTCGGCAAACTCTATTTAGCGAGAAATAATTAATCTCAAATTCAATGTGATATAGAGACACCTTGTAGAACATCATAAAAATAAAATAAAAAATAAAAAAACTTGTATTCCTACAAGTTTTAGTATTAAAATCATTTGATAGTTAATTAGGTAATGATTTGGAATGAATGAGCCATTATTTAGGAAAAAGGAAAATTTGATCAGAGAGTGTAGCATCCAAGTAAATTTGATCTATCGAGAGTAATACTTATTTGGTAGTCGGGAAGAGATAAACAGTACTATTAATCCTAGTATTATTAGTGCACTCGCTATTAATCCTCACTTGTATATTGGGGGTAGTTTTGAGATTATAAATGTTAATCCCAATTTTTTTTAGTGAGGGCGCTAATAATACCACCCTCCCCCTTGGTATTAATAGTAAGGGGATAATAACTTTATCCGGATAACTCGTGCTATTAGTGACCACCTATTTCTCAAACATCGACAACTTATTAATCCTATCTGACCTTAATCCTGACTACCAAACGGCACCTTAATCTTAGTACTATAAAATATGTTTTGAGATATTAATCCTCAATTATATATTAGGGGTAGTTTTGAGATAAAAAAATATTAATCTAATTTTTTTTAGTAAGAGCGCTAATAATATTACCCTTTCCCTTGCTATTAATAGTAAGGAAATAATGACTTCATTCAGGTAACTCGTGTAATTAGTCCCGATCACTTATTGTGTATTTAAGATCAGACAAGACTTATTAATTATATCTAGCTTTAATCATAACTAACAAAAGACATCTACGTTTATAAGAATAAGACAAACTTGAGCTCGTAATATCAAGACACTTAGATTCATTTTCCCTATGAGCAGTCTCTTATTTACCTTTTATTTTTTTATTTTCATAATAAAACAAGTGAAAGTAGAGAATCGAAGAGCAGTCTCGACTTTTAATGTTTGATTGTACTTTGGGAGTTTTGTTCCTTTTGAACCGGAATACGATGAAAACCTAATCAAGAAAGTTCAATTTTTAAAGTAGATTTGTAAAAGTAAATTGGATTAAGACCTAATTAAATCTGCAAACGGATTGAATTTTGATCTAAATCTAATTCGAGTCTTATGTTATGTTGAAGATTTAGATTACCCAATTGTGATATAATCCATAACATAACTAAACCGGATTTGTTTAAAGTGATATGATACATTAAGAACCCAATCCAATCTAATTTTAAAATTATAGTAATATTCTATATTAAAAAAAGGTATATATATGTTGAACTTTTAGTCGTTAATTATTACTCTCTACTAAATATAAATATTTTTGTGCATTATAATATTTTACTAACATTATCATTCATGTTTGTTTGAGCTAGATTTTTCCAGTTTGTTCGACCTTTGATTGAGTTAAGGTGGTGCAAGTCCCATATATATATATATATATATATATATATATATATATGATGTTAGCTACAAATTAAAATATTATTTGTCTCATTTTTATTGTTATATTTAATATTTGTCAAATTGATTAGAAATAATTTCTTTTAACCACCAAAATCAAGTTAAATCGAGTAGTTCGGTTTGAAAATTTTGAACTAATCGGGGTGATTTTGTTTATGGTTTTGTTATAATGGACCAAATCAAATCGAACCATGTACACCCTTAAATTAAAAGTACATTGATATTATTAAATTTAGTAATTTAGTAAGGGTCAAATAAATTCCGAATATGATCCGAATTCAAAAAATTTAAGATATTAATCAAGCTTTGAATTTAAGGTATCTTAAAAGTGGTTCGATTCGATCTAAATTTATTGAAAATAATTATGTGAAAATCATCACACAAAAATTGAAAAATCAGAGCTTCAGGATTAAATAAATAAATGCACATGAGTATTTATGAAAGTGCACGTGATTCCTTCCTTACTCAAAAAAATGGGCCCTCCAAATTCTCACACAGGACATGGGCTTTGAAAAGGAAAACTGAGAACATGGACAATGGCTGATTTTTCACATATCAAAGGTGAATCCAACTATTCAAAGGAGAATCAAAAGAAATCAATGCAAATCAATTAAGGCATGTTGTGAAACAATAAATGTGGACAGTAGCACCGTCACGCGTATTGTCCAATGTGTCAAGGTAAAGACTTATGCAGGATGATTTTACGGATCCTAAACTTGTAGCTCATTTAAAAATTCGTGGTTCATAATAAATAAATAACAAATTTTAAAAAATCATAAAAGTAAGTCGGTTAAGATGGTTTAGATTTGGTTTATAAGATTCAGTGGTAGGTCTAGTGTTTGACTCCCACAAGCCTAGAATTAATATATTTTGCACCTTAATATGAAGTTCTTTATTTTGCTTCGGTGTCCCTGCACTTTCAAGGTTTGCTATCGAAATTTTTATGTTTTTCACGCATTACAGTTTAATCTTTTGTCAGTTCTGTTAGTCATCTGTTAGCATCAATTGTCTTGGGATACTTGACGGACCCTAACTGACTTTAACGAAATGTTAAATGACACATTTAAAGTCAAACGTGATATATTAAAAAGATAAAAGTGACACATTTTAAGGTTAAAAGTGACACTATAACAGGAAATTTATTATAATTCTCATTAAAATACGAAGTAACACTCTCAATATTAAATAGTGACACATATAATACTAAAAAGTGTCATTTCCAAAAGTGCCCACATCTAATACTAAAGTGTGACACTTTTAAGGTTAATAACGATGATTTTTATTTATAAGGCAAAATAACACTTGTATGGTCAAAAGTAACACATTTAATGCTTAAAAGTGACACTTTTAATGTTATAAAGTAACACTTTAATGCCAAACGTAACGGTTTTCTTTCATAAAAAAAATGACAGTTTTCAAAGTGAAAGTATAACACATTTAAGACTAAAAGTGACTCATTTAAGCCCAAAAAGTAACACTTTTTTAGGGAAAATTTTGTAATCTTCATTAAAAATGTAAAGTGACACTTCTAAGGCTAAAAGTGACACATTTTATACTATAAAGTGACACTTCTAAGGCCAAAAGTGACATTTTATACTACAAAGTGACACTGTTAATAGTAAAAAGTCACACTGCATATATTAATAAACATGAGGGGTGATACTGTAATTTTCAAAAATTAAGGGGTTGCATTGAAATTTCTGAATTTTGCTCCATTTAACCTGGATTGATCCGTCTTACGGATAAGGATCTATAAGAGCGTCTTACAGGAGACCACCTCATATATCAAAGTCTGTGTGCCAAACTTTGAAAGTATGACATATACACATTAAAAACACTTAATTAATACATCATTTGTTCTAGTTTGTATATATATTGTTATAAAATTACTCTGTTTACAAGCTAGAACATATGATGTATTATAGAGAAAGAAAAAGAATGTTTTGAAGCAGAAGAAGTTAACTCTCAGTACAAGATCACTTTACAATGACAACTGGTATTTATAACCGAGCCATATGGGTAACAATTATGTGTTTTTATTGAGCTTGTGTCAAAAGTTTGGCACACAGACTTTGAAAAATTTGACAGTAGGAGTGGCAGTGCTACTGCCTACATTTATTGTTTCACAACACTTCCTCGTTGATGTAGCACTGTAAGCTGGATGCGTGTGCCTCATTAAAAACCTTTAATCCGAAAAACTCATACATAAGAAAAAGAGCACGCAGTTTAAATATGAATCATGAGCATGAGTTGTCTTGTTAAAAACCTTAACATGGAAAACTCAATGAGACAAAATCATGATAAAAGAAAAAGAGTACAACCATACGAGCTCCCCTTCGAGTTAACAAGGATCAAGAGAAATCATCTTTATAAATCTGGTAGATTTCGCATCTCAATATTATGAACATGATAGATTTCACATCCCAATATTATGAACATGTTTTCTGGGATAAAACAATCTCAAATCAATCATTCCTTGAAAATAACGAAATATGTGTTTAACCTCATTCTAGTGTCTCCGTGATGAAGATGAATTATATCTTTCCAATAAATTTGTTGTAAAAAATATATCTGGTCTATTATAATTAGCAAGATGCATAAGGGCTTTAATTGCACTCAAGTGTGGTACTTCAGGACCAAGTATCTCTCCGTTCTGCTCACAAGAACGAAATTGACCTTTTTCAACATTTAGCGATCTGCTAACCATAGGGTTAGTGAGGGGATTTATCTTGTCCATATTAAAGCACTTTAGGACTCTTTGGATAATTTGATTGATGCACAAATATTCCAATATGTAAGTGCTCTATTTGCAAACCAAGACAATATTTAGTTTGTCCAATACCTTTCATTTCAAATTCTTCATTTAGATAATCAACTGCTTCTTGAATTTTCCTGAAAGTTCCAATGATATTCAGATCATCTACATAGACAACAATAATTGCAAATCCAGTTGTCGTATTCTTGATAAAGATACATTGACATAATTGATCATTCACATATCTATCTTTCAACAAATGCTCACTTAAGCAATTATACCACATGCGTCCAGATTGCTTTAATCCATACAGTGATCGCTATTGTTTAATCGTACATAATTTTTTGGGTTTTGAGCTCAGTGCCTAAGGCACCTTAATTTCATCAGGAATTCTCATATAAATGTTGGTATCCAATGACCCATATAAATAAGTTGTTACAACGTCCATGAGATGCATCTCTAGATTTTTCGAAACCGATAAGTTGATTAGATATCTAAACGTAATAGCATCTATAACCGGAGAATACATTTGTTCATAATCAATCATATGCCTTTGGGAAAAACCATGTGCAACAAGGAGAGCTTTGTATCTCACAATCTCATTTTTGTCATTTCACTTTCGAACAAAAGCCCATTTGTATCCAACAGGTTTCACAGCTTCAGGTGTGACAACGATGGGCTCAAATACCTTTCGTTTATTAAGCGAACTTAATTTAACCTTCATGGCATCTTTCCATTTTACCCAGTCGTACATGTTTTGACATTCAGATACAGATTTTGGTTCGTCGTCATCAGTTCTGTCATTAATTTCTTGTGATACCGAATAAGAGAATACATCATCGATATCATTGATTTCTTCTCGGTTCCATATTTTTCAATTACATATGTAATTAATGGAAATCTCATGGTTATCGTTGCATGTAGGGCTTTCTAGACTTGAATGATTGTGTGATTCTTCTGAAACACATTCACTTGATTGAGGTTTTTCAATTCCCTTCATTTTTCGAGGATTTTTATCCTTTGAACCAATAGGTCGTCTACACTTCAGGCGTGTTTTAGATTCATTCGTCATATTCTCATTGGGTAGCCCTTTTAGAATTTCAATTCGGGCAGGAGCATTCGCATTAGCAATATGTGACTTTGTCACTCACTTTGTGTCTGTAAAAGCATCTATCAATTGATTTGCTACATTCTGTAAGTGTGTGATCTTTTAAACTTCCAGTTCACGCTGCTTTGTGGGAGGGTCAAGGTGCAACAATGATAATGTGCACCATTTGATCTCTTTTCCCACTCGTTTCTCCTTTTCACCTAAGGGTGAAAACTTGTCTTCGTTAAAATGACAATCAACAAAGTGTGTCGTAAAGATGTCACCCGTTTTTGGTTTACGATACTTGATTATCGAAGGAGATTTATACCCAACACATACTCCCAATCTTTTTTGTGATCCCATCTTTGTGCGTTGTGGTGAAGCAATGTGTACATATACCGCACAGTCAAAAACTCTTAAATGAGATAGATTCGGCTCTCGCCCGAATGCTACTTGTAATGGAGAGTACTTGTGATATGTACTTGGTCTTAGACGAATTAGTTCAGCGGCATGCAAAACAACATGACCCAATGTAGAAGTAGGAAGCTTTATTCTCATCATCAATGGTTTGGCGATGAGTTGAATAGGTTTGACTAATGATTCAGCCAAACCGTTTTGTGTATGAACATGAGCTACCGGATGTTCAACATTAATTCCTATTGCCATACAATAATTATTGAATACTTGAGATGTAAATTCACCGGTATTACCAAGTCTAACTTTCTTGATCACGTAATCTGGGAATTGTGCTCTCAATTTGATTATTTTTGCAAGGAACTTGGCAAATGTCGTATTGCGAGTCGATAACAAATACGTATGTGACCATTTGCTAAAAACATCGATCGATACCATAAAGTATTGAAATGGTTACATGGTGGATGGATGAGTCCACATATATCACCATGAATCAGTTCCAAAAATGATGGTGATTTATTTCCAACTTTGGTTGGTAATGGTCTAATTATCAACTTTCCTTGAGAACAAGCATCACAAGAGAGTTCATTAGATTGAAAAATCTTCTGATTTTTCGACGTATGACCATTAGAATTCTCAATAATTATTCATATCATTATTGACCTTGGATGCCCCAACTGATCATGTCAAACTTTAAATGTTTTCGTAAACTTTGAGTTTACTGTAGAATATAATTCAAATATTCTTATATTTGTACTATATAATCTAGAAGATAGAGCGGGCAATTTTTCTATTATGCACTTGCTTCTGGAAGTGTTAGAGGTAATACAAAGATATTCATTATTCTCCTTATTCATAGTTTCAATATGATATCCGTTCAGACGAATGTCTCTAAAACTTAGCAAGTTTCTTTTGGATTTAGGAGAGAATAATGCATTACTTATCATGAATGTCGTGTCTCTACGCATCAGGAAAACTATTTTGCCAAATTCATAAATTATTTTGGCATTACCAGATATAGTGTTGACATTTTCCTCATCAATTTTGAGATAAGAAAAATACTTCTTATCCTTAAGTATGATATACGTAGTAGCGCTGTCCGCAAGACAAAAATCACCTTCTTGGATTTTGGATTGAAACATATTTATGATGTATTTCAATATGAGAAAAAGGAAAAATAAGATGAATAAACATTATAAGTACTTTTAGCACAAAATACATATATAGATAACATCGTTGAGCTAGTACACAGGAAATAACAGATAACACTCGCACATATAAAATGTTACATTACACCTATCAATGAAAACATTTAGGAAAAAGTTGTTGTTCATGTCCATTATTTTCATTAGTCATATCATTGTTCGCCATATCACCAAAGTCAAAATCAAGATCTTCATAATCATCTAAGAGGAAATTCGTCTCAACGTTATTCAGTTTTTTGTGATCTTTGATAAAGATCAACCAAATGTTTTGTCGTACAACATGTGTGTGACCAGTAGCCTTTCATGTCGCACCTAAAACAAGAACTGCTTATTGAAAGAGTTATCTTTATTATCTTCTCTATTCCACTTCAGGTGGTGAGAGAAACGTCCTTTGTAAGGACGATGATGATAGTTACTTCTTTCATGGCCTCTCCTCGACCTTGACCTCACTCACGACCTCATCCATTATCTCGGCCTTGTCCACAATGACTACCTTGACCTCGACCTCGACCACGACCACTCCCTTGCCTATCATCGTATGTAGTCTCATTCGTTTCAGGGAATGGGGTAGAGCCAGTTGGACGAGATTCATGATTTTTTATCAGAATCTAATTATTTTGTTCGACTAAAAGGAGGCAAGAGCTCAAATTGGAGTATCTATGAAAACACTTTTCTCGATATTGCTGCTGTAGGATCATAATCGAGGCATGAAAAGTGAAGAATGTCTTCTTCAACATATTATGATCAGTGATGGTTTCCCCCACATAATTTCAATTGTGTGGTAATCTTGAACATCATAAAATTATACTCACTGTTCGTTTTAAAATCTTGTAGGCGTAAATGGATCCAATTGTAGTGTGCTTTTGGGAGGATGATCGTCCTTAGATGGTCATATCTTTCTTTCAAATTTTTCCAAAAAACGAGTGGATCGCTAACTGTGAGATACTCCATTTTTAATTCTTTGTGGACGTGGTGTTGAAGAAAAAGCATGGCCTTAACCCGATTTTGATTGTTTATCCATTCATTATTTTCTCTTTTGATGGTATTTTCAAGGCTCATGGCAGCCAAGTGAGTTTCAGCATCTATTACCCATGACATATAATTCTTGTCGGAAATATTTGGCCTTTCAAATTCAAGCTTAGCGATGTTTGACATTATGGAGAGCTATAAGGGAAACATATATATTAATAAAATTCTGACATGAGAATTTTATTTAAAAACATAAGAATCAATACATGTTGAAGTACATGTTGAAAGTTACTACTACTGCTATCAGAACATACATAACTCAGAGACTAGTAACACACATCTGAAATTCATTTAGAGAATAATGAGCACTTAAACCTAATATGGTGTACGTGATAACTAGTATGATAATAAATATCAACATTGGGCTAAACATATTGAAGAAAAGGATATAATATTGAGAGTTTGTAATAAGGTAGTAAAAATGTGAGTAAACTATTAAGATGTTGGTGTATTTATGGAGTAAAAATGACCGTTTATGACCGTTAACTAGCCGTTAATAGCCATTGGAGGAGAGAGAAAATATGTAAAAATTCTGATTTGATAGAATTGCATTTATATTATGTATAAATACAAATCTTATTAGGAGTAATAAAAGAGTCCTAAAGCGCTTTAATATTGACAAGACAAATCCCCTCACTAACCCTATGGTTAGCAAATCGCTAAATGTTGAAAAAAAATCAATTTCGCTCTTGTGAAGAGAATAGAGAGATACTTGGTCCCGAAGTACCAAACTCAAGTGCAATTGAAGCCTTTATGTATCTTGCTAATTGTACTAGACCAGATATATCATTTGCTACAAATTTATTGGCAAGATATAATTCATCTCCATCACGGAGACACTAGATTGGGGTTAAGCACATATTTCGTTATCTTGAAGGAACGATCAAGTTGAGATTTGATAGGGACACACACATAAGGCTAAAGAGTCAATGAAACGGAAAATAAGACAAGGATTATAATAAAAGATTTGAAGTCGGTACTCCAAGTAAAGAATTTTAAAAAGTAAATTAGGATACTAGTTTTTATGTTTGGTTAATTGATTATGAATTTTCATTTAGTAATATTGCATTCAACAAATAACTACCAAATTTTATACCAAAATAATGTGTCGTCCTATGTGTTTTTCTATTTGGCATCTTATGGGCTGTGAGTTTAAAAAGTGAAGTTAACTAGATGACACATAAGATGCTGCATTATTTTATGTTAATTATCATATTGTGGCTCTAGCTTTATACGTTTTTGTTTGATAATAATCGAAGAAAATGTGAGATATCGAGAGAAGCTGGTGGAGTCAAAGAAAAAAAAGTGAAAAAATCAAAAACTAAATTTTTGAAACTTTGCACTGAGAATCCCTATTGACATTTTTTTTATTTTTGACTTTCTTTGGCTCCACCAGTTTTTCTCGATCTCATTTTTTCTTTGATCATTAGAAACTTGTATTATCGAATTAGCTATAGTCACAAAGTTTTCAATGTCATGCAGGCTCTGCATGGACAATATTATCAAGATCATTTGTAGAATACTACATAGTAGGATGGAATAACCTATTTATAACAAACATTTAATAAATTCTATAATGTAATAATACAAAATCAAATACTTATAACTCATTGAAACTAACCTCGAAGAACTAGAACTACTGCATTCATTGTTATGTCATCCAAACACAACCTTTTATGTGTACAATTGTAGTTTTCCACTACTGCCAAATGATCTTCCAAAAAATCATTGATGAATTTGCGCAATAAATTTCACTGAACTGAATCACAAATACCTAAAACTAATTCTAACTAAATAACTAATCCGTAAAAATATTTATTAATCTGATTACTTTCAAAGTTATTAAACAAATACTTTCAACGAAAGCTAACGAAACTAGGGGAGCTAGGCGTAAATTTGATGAACCCCAAGAGGCCTGAATGAAATCCAAGTGGTGCTGACATTGTGGGTAACTTCAGCCACGTCAGTGCGTAGAAGACTGATCGTGCATCTAATCCAATTGCCGACGCATGAAGAAAATGGGTCGACGTCAGCCGCTACAGGCGACGCGTGTGGGCACGTCTAAAGGCCGATGGCGTAGATTTTCCTGGTGTTGTACTCGTCCAGTCTAGGCGCAGCCAGTGGTGGTGTTCAATTTTTGTTTTGGGTTATGAAAGGGTCATTTTTGCTCGATGGAAGTGCTGCCAGCACGTAACAGTGGATCTCCGCCTCCAGCATCTTTAAGAGGCGCGTATGGCCGCTGTGTTAGACCGATGATGATGATTTTTGTGCAGTTAGCTTCGTCTGCTCAATGCGCATCTACTGGTGGCCTCACTTTGCTGTTACGGTCTTGATTTCTTTACATCGTTCATACGGACTGCACGTATGCTTGTGTCCGTTAATGGAGTCCCGTCACTTTTAGAATGGAGTTCCATCGAAATTCACGTAGCTAATGAAGTCGTTCCCGACTATGGAATGAATTGATGTATCCAAAAAAAGCATCATACTGGGGGTGCCGAAGGTAGGGTCGAACATGGGTTGCCGGAGTTATGGTTTGACGGTGAAATCTTCATCATTGGTGGATATATGTCTATAATTTGTAAAACGAAACACCGTGAGTCGGCAAGGAGGGCCCCCACCAAAAACCATCCGTTGTGGTTATCAGTACAACATATCTATAAAAAGAGAGCACGTAACGCCCATGTGTGTGTGTGATTCTCCGTCAGAAAGAGAGAGAGAGAGAGAGTCTCTTCTGTAAGAACTAGAAGGGGTTATTTATACCTGAGAGAGTGGGTTCAACCCATTGCGCATGGGCCCAGTCCAATCCTCCGGACATCATATAAAATATAATGGGCCATTAAACGAAGCCCAAAATGCCATTGAGGCGGATCTAAAATATACACATCAGTAGCCTTCTACTCATTATTTTTTGAGATTCATCTCGAGGGTAAGGAGTACTATTCGCTCGTAATTCTCTTTAATTTCTCGGGATAGCCGAGACTTAATCACTTTCGTCTTAGCAGATAAGATAACAAACTTTTAAACCCTTACTTGTTGTAACGAGTAAAAAATGCTAGTACAATTGGCGCGCTAAGCCGTTTAGATCCTAAGTACAAGCTAGGACCCAAGCTCTCCTTTCATCGAGCTAAGACAACCATGCTCATAAAGGCTATTAACTTTATAAAAATTAAATAAATCAATGAATGGAGACCTAAAAAAGGAACCATCCAAGTGAAGCAAGGAGGACAATATGAAGCTCAGCTGCAAGTAAACTCGAGTGGGGAGTATAAGCACAGATAGGTGTTATGTACAACTCAACCGCGAGTAAACTCAGGTGGGAGGACAATATGAAGCTCAGTCGCGAGTAAACTCGAGCGGGAAGCATAAGCGCAACTATGTACAACTCAACCGCGAGTAAACTCGAGCGGAGAGGTAGGAGCTGTATATAACGGAAGCTAACGAAACTAGGGGAGCTAGGCATAAATTTGATGAACCCCAAGGAGGCCTGAATGAAATCTAAGTGGCGTTGACATCGTGGGTGACCTCAACCACGTCAATGCGTAGAAGACTGATCGTGCATCTAATCCAACTGCCTGACGCATGAAGAAAACGTGTCGACGTCAGCCGTTACAGGCGACGCGTGTGGGCGCGTCTGAAGGCCAATGGTGGAGATTTTCCTGGTGATGTACTCGTCCAATCTAGGCGTAGTTAGTGGTGGTGTTCGATTTTTGTTTCAGGTTATGAAAGGGCCATTTTTGCTCGATGGAATTGCGATAGGCGTGTAACGGTGGAGCTTTGCCTCCAGTATCTTTAAGAGGCGTGTGTGGCGTTGTGGTAGACCGATGACGATGATTTTTGTGCCGTTGGATTTTTCTGCTCAATGTGCATCAACTGGTGGCCTCACTTTGCTGTTTCGGTCTCGGTTTATTTGCATTGTTCATATGGACTGCATGTATGGTTGTGTCTGTCAATGGAGTCTCAGCACTTTCAGAACAAAGTTCCACTGAAATTGACGGAGTCAATGAAGTCGTTCCCGACTATGGAACCAACTGATGTATCCAAAAAAGTATCATATCGGGGGTGTCGAACGTAGTGTCAAACATGGGTCACCGGAGTTATGTTTCGACGGTGAAATCTTCATTGTTGGTGGATATTTAGTTATAATATGTAAAACTAAACACCATAAGTCGGCGGTCATGGCCCTCACTAAAAACCCTCAGGTGTGGTTATCACTACAACATATCTATAAAAAGAGGGCGCGATAACGCCCATGTGTGTGCGTGATTCTCCGTCAAAAAAGAGAAAGAGAGAGCTTCTTCTTTATGAACTAGAGGGGGTTATTAATACCTGAGGGAGTGGGTTCAGCCCGTTGCGTATGGGCCCGACCCAATCTTTCAGACATCATGTAAAATATAATGAGCCATTAAACGAGGCCCAAAACACCTTTGAGGCAGATCCAAAATATGCACACTATATATATATTAATTTGAAACAAATAAAATTTAACAAATACTTCAAGTAGCAAGAACCATATAATGGTAAATCACAAAACGAAACAAAAAATATTGCAATATAATTTTTCCTCTAATAAACATGAAATGTTTCGGCAATCAAAGTTACCTCTCTTTCAAAGAAAAAAAAAAAGATAAACTGACCAATCAATCATGGGCGAATTGATTTGCCGTTGTGTCCGAAAAGTAATCACTTTTACTTCAAATTGTAGAGTGCCTAAATCTTCTCATTTGGAAAGCTATCTCGATGACCACTAGGGGTGTAAGTGGTTCAATTTGGTTTGGTTTAAGTCAAAACCACAAACCAAACCGCTCCGCTATTGCCTATTATTTCCAAAACTCTCAAATCAAACTGAACCGAACCAATCGGTTTGGTTTGGTTTAGTTCGGTTTTGTGGTTTATATAAATTATTTTTAATTAATTTAACCAATATTAAGAATAACAAAAAATTCCAATTTGGAATTAATATCAAAATTAGAAAATAACCGACTAAAAACAAGTTAAAGAAAACAATACAAATACCAAAATAATCATAAACAATGAAAGAAATAATAGTCCTCCAATAATCTTGATTTTGTTTGGTTTAATCACACACACACACAGTGTGTGTGTGTGTGTGCGCGCGCGCGCTAATGATGCTAATGTTGTGACTATAGCATAAGAATTATGATATTCCTATGAATAGTAAAAACTTACTATTGATGCGTACTCCACCAAAAGAACTTCAATGTAATGATGAACTTTGAACTTTTATTGATGAATGCTAATACAGTGGAAGGAGAGAGAGATTACACTCCGTGAACTATTTGTTTTTCTAACTTGAGAGAGAGGGAAGCGTAGGAGTTTAAGTATGGAAGAATTCCAATATGTCCTTCCTACGAACAACATGTCTTTTTATAATGAAAAACTTTGGATTTCAAAATAAAAATTTGACATCCGAGGGCCAAGTGTCGTGGAAATTATTGTAGTCGATCCGGGCTCGGGTGGTTTTACTATTATGTCGAAAGTGGATTCTTTTTCCAATTATCAAGATAATGATAATTTGTCTTGCTCTTAAATTATTGACTATCGAGGCCCTTGGTGGCGGCTTTTTTTCTTTGCTTTTTTACTTTTGTCTTTTACCCCGTAAAATTTGAATCTTTTGAGAGACAAATTTGATCTTCTTACGAAAATTACGAAATCATTTGCTGCTTTGAATAGTTGAAAAACTATTTTTTTCCATCTTCTCCGCCTTTTGTTGATTTACTCTTTCTTAAGTAACTCCAACAATGGCGTCCATCAAATCTCTTATTGTAGGAGATATGTCTTCTTCTTGTGTTCTAATTTTTTCCATCATATATGTTGGATCTCTAGCTACAGAGGTTGGGGAGCTAATTGATTAAAAAGTTTGGAATAATCTGAAACTGTTTGAGTATTTTTTTGAAAAATCGAATTTGTTTCAAACTTTTCCCGCCATTTATAGGGAAAAGTTCTTTTTAGGACATGAATTTACAAAGAATCATATGAGAAAATAATATCTTATTTTTAGATCCAAGAAACTATGTAAAGAACCACCGAGTATTTCCGCCAATATAAGGATTTTCAGTATTTTTGCCTTTAAGCTTAGGATGAAATTGATACCACCCAAGAAATAATTCAGAAAGTTGTTTTTGAAGTACATCCAATTCTGGGCCATATTTTTCCCACCAACATAGGAACTAGGTAGGGAACCCACCTTCTTGTATAATTTTTGGATTGATAACAAAAATTCAAGTATGTTTTCTAATAGGATTTTGATAATAGAATACATAATACCATGCATTAATATAATCTCAATAATTATATTATGTTGATTTATTTAACTGTAAATTTTTTGGTTTTGATGAATCCAAAAGGCTCCACTGATGTGGGTGAAGTACTTTAATTATAAGCACTTTGAATGTGTTCTTGCTGGAGTTTTACCACCAGACTTAGCATTGTGAAGAAAATGATCAAACTGGATTGAGCCAGTTTCTTCCAATATTGTTTCGTAGATATAACGAAATTTTCCCTATGGAGTAACATAATTCTGGTTACCCAGATATCTATCTTTGAGGACCAAAGGGTTATCTTTCCATTGTAAGTCTACAAAAGACAAATCAATAATATGTTCCAGATGGTGCTTTTGTAAATAAGGAACAACCACATATTGTTGTTTCTCTTTTCCTTCCCCAGATGGGTTGGAATTTCCGCTCCCGATTTCTTTGACCCTTCACCAGAGGTGGAAGGAATTTTAGGATATTGATTTTTGTACTTTACACATTTCGGTGTTATCCATCGACTCAATGGATGCATCCTACAAAAATTCTCTTGTTATAAAATCAAGTAATGAATTATCAATACCTTTAATATATTCAATTATAAAATCAAATATCGATAATTCAGATTGTCATCTGGCAAAGATTTGTTTTGAAACAATATTTTTTACATCTTTTTGAAAGATGTATTTTGTCGCAATGCAATCAATTCTGAGTAAGAACAAATATATAATCTTTATCAGAATTGATTGCAGTGCGGCAAAATACATCATTCAAATAGATGTAAAATATATTGTTTCAAAACAAATCTTTGTCAGATGGCAATCTGAATTATCAGTATTTGATGTTAAAATTGAATATATTAATGGTATTGATAATTCATTACCTGATTTTCTGACAAGAGAATTTTTGCAGGATGCATCCACCGAGTCGATAGATAACCCCGAAAGGGATGAAGTACAAAAATCAATATCCTAAAATTTCTTCCACCTCTGGTGAAGGGTTAAAGAAAGTCAATCCCTCTGGGAGTGGAAATTCCAACCCATCTGGGGAAGGAAAAGAGAAACAACAATATGTGGTTGTTCCTTATTTGCAAAAGCACCATCTGGAACATATTATTGATTTGTCTTTTGCAGACTTACGATGGAAAGATGACCCTTGGGTCCTCAAAGATAGGTATCTGGTAACCAGAATTATGTTACTCCACATGGAAAATTTCGTTATATTTGTGAAGCAATATTGGAAGAAACTGGCTCAGTCAAGTTTGATCATTTTCTCACAATGCTTAGTCTGGTGGTAAAACTCCAACAAAAATACATTCAAAGTGATTTATAATTATTGGGATTATATTAATGCATGGTATTATGCATTATATTCACAAACTCCTATCAGAAAACATACTTGGATTTTTGTTATCAATCCAAAAATTATACAAGAAAGTGGGTTCCCTACTTGGTTCCTTCGTTGGTGAGAAAAATGTTGCACAGAATTGGATGTATTTTCAAAACAACTTTCTGAATTATCTCTTGGGTGGTATTAATTTCATCCTAAGCTTAAAGGCAAAACTGGTGAAAATCCTCCTATTGGCGGAAATACTTTGGGGTTGTTTACGGAGTTTCAAATTACTTGGATCTGAAAATGAGATATTATTTTCTCATATGATTCTTTGAAAATTCCTGTCATAAAAAGAACTTTCCCCTATAAATGGTGGGAAAGTTTGAAACATATTCTACTTTTCAAAAATTTACTAAAACTGTTTTGGATTAATCCAAACTTTTTAATCAATCGGTTCCTCAGCCCTCTGCTTTCGATCAAAGATCCAAAATATATTTATATATATGATGGAAAAAATTAGATGAGAAAATATTATCATCTCTGGAATGTCAATTAAAAATCTTCGAAACAATGAAGAATCAATTTGATGTATCTCAGTCTTCTCGACCTGAGACTAGTTTATCATCAATAGTTCCAAAATCTTCCTTTGCAATTCTAGCCGGAGAGTCACGAGAAGAAAAAGACATATCTCCTACAACAGGAGATTTCATGGACGTCATAGTTGGAGTTACTCAAGAAAGAGTAAATCAACAAAAGGCGAAAAAGATGGAAGAATAGTTTTTTAGCTATTCAAAGCAACCAATGTTTTCGTGATTTTCGTAAGAAGATCAAATTTGTCACTCAAAAAATTCAATAACAAGACAAATTACCATTATCTTGATAATTGGAAAAAGAATCTACTTTCGATAGAATAGTAAAGCCGCCTGGGCCTTGATCCACTCAAATAATATCAAGGACACCTGACCCTTGGATGTCAAAATTTTAATTTGAAATCCAAAGTTTTTCATTATAAAAGGACATGTTGTCCGTAGGAAGGACACAAATATTCTTCCACACTTAAACTCATACACTTCTGTCTCTTTGAAGATTAGAAGAAAAAAAATAGTTAGTGGAGTGTAATCTCTATCTCCTTTCATTGTGTAAACACTCATCAATAAAAGTCAAAGTTCATCGTTACATTGCAGTTCCTTCCGTGGAGTAAGCATCAATAGTAAGTTTTTCTTACTATTCACAAGAATATCATAATTCTTATGTTATAGTCACAACATTAGCATCATTAGCCTTTTAGTAATTATTATTATTTTCCCGCACATACTTTGGTGTGTGTGTGTGTGTATATATATATATATATATATATATATATATATACACACACACAAGGGCCTAGATTATGCATATCAAATGATCCAAGGGGGAGGCTTAATACAACATCTATAAAATACTTAATATAACACTTTTTGTTGTAAAAATACTATATTACCCTTAACAAAATTTTAAAAAATAAAATTGAACATCGCCACTAACCGCCGAGCCCACCGCCTACCCAGCCCCCAGTCCCTCCCATACTGACCGACCAAGCCCAGTCCCTCCCCCAGCCCCAGGCGGTGGCCACCGCCAAGTCCATCCCCCACCCTACTCCAACCCACGCCTGCCTAGTCCTAGTCCCTCTCCCATCCAGTCCAGTCGGTACTGGACCTCCCCCAGCCTCCCCCACCCACCCACCCAGCTCCACCACCTCCTTTCCCTCTTCCGCCACCATCTCCGCCCAGTCACATTATTTAATAGTTTTTTTTCATTTAATTATAAAATAAACAAATGGCAAATTGGTCAAAAAAAATTTAAAAAGTGTTGTATTAAGTATTTATAGGTATTGTATTAAGTACCCATGATGATCCAAATGTTCATACTAGTTAACAAATGTTATATATTATATAATTAATAAATAAAAATATATAGGTTGGTTTGGTTCAGTTAGGTTTGATTTGATTCAATACGAAGAACCGTGAACCGAACGACTTTCCAATTTTTGAAACTGAAACCAAACCATCTTCAACCAAACCAAATTAACATGTTTGGTTCAGTTCGGTTCGGTTCCGTGGTTCGGTAGTTCTGAATTACACCCCAATGATCCTTCATATAGTTTTAGATTTTTGAGGATAGAGAATGGAGAGAGAGGTAATGAGTTAAGGGAGTGAAGAAGAAAAACTAAAATGAAAGTTGGTTCATGGCAAAAATAAGGTGGGTTAATAGTTTGCTTTTTCTTTAGTGAGAGGCCAAGTCTGCCGGAATATATATTGACAAGAGGTAGTGAGACCCAAAACAAAGGGTTTTGATATAAATGAGAGTTGTGTAACTATCATTCACATTTCATAGCCATGCATCACAATTCTAAATTGATGTCTCGCAATTCAAAATGGTCCATTTCCAATTCATGATTTTTTGTATTTATATTTTAATTATTTATTTAAATTTCATAAATTACAGTTGTTCAAATTTATTTATTTTATTAATGTTAATCAAGTGACACATATTTTTTTCTTTATTTTCATAATAATTTTTAATCAAATGATGTAATTTCAATTAAATTGAAATTGGATAGTAAAAATTTAATCAAATGATATTTGGCTATTCATTAAAGTTAATCCCTTCTTCTTTTAGTTTTGTTTTTTGTCTTCATTTTACTCGAGTATAATTTAAATGAGCATAATTTACATGTTTTTGGTTGATAATAATCGAAGAAAAAGCGAAAGATCGAGAGAAGCTGGTGGAGTCAATGAAATAAAAAGTCTAAAAGTCTAAAACTAAAGTCTGGAAATTTTGCAATGAGAATCCCTATTGATAATTTTTTAATTTTTGATTTTCTTTGGCTCTATCAATTTCTCTATGTTCTCATTTTTTTTCTTCGATCAGTACAAACTTATATTCTAGAATTAGCTATATTCACAAAGTTTCCAATGTTATGCAGGCTCAGCATGGACAATATTATCAAGATCATTTGCAGAATACTGCATAGTAGGATGGGAGAACCTACCACGGACGCTACTCCTCTACTACACAAATTTTGTATCTTCGCCGGAAGGATATTTTCAGACCGTTATTTGCAACTCCGACGACTACAAGAACACTACCGTGAACCACGACCTTCACTACATTACTTGGGATACGCCACCGAAGCAGCACCCGAGGTTACTTGGACTTAGAGATTATCGAAGAATGGTTCTCAGTAGCCGTCCCTTTGCCAGGAAGTTCAAGCATAATAATCCTGTTCTCAACAAGATTGATCGTGACCTACTCAAGAGACGGCATGGACAGTTTGCGTATGGAGGGTGGTGTTCCACGAGTAAGAATAAGAAGGATGATACGTGTTCGGATTTGGAGAGCGAGCGGTATGGTGTCTTGAGGCCCGGAACAGGTGCAAGAAGATTGCGGACATTGCTTACGAAACTTATCTCTGACCGGCATCTTAATAAGCATCAATGTAAATGATTCTTTGGCGAAATTCATAACAAAAGAAGCTACTCAATACTAACTACTATACTTCTTGAAAGATGATTTCTTTTGAGGCTATATAATTGGAGTTATATAAACATGAAAATCTGTTTTATACTACAGTCTAACGTGCTTACCTTGTCCGCTGTGCTGTCTGTGATCTGTTGTATACTCGAGTCTAACGAGCTTCCCTTGTATACTGTGCTGTCTATCATTGCCGCATACTATGCTGCTTATGCAGAAAATCCAGACTGGTGTTATAACTGGGATCGTAAAAGCTGCAGAAGAACATATCGCTAATAGAAATCTCATTCATTATCATTTATTCACCACATAAACTGTACTCGTAACGAGCTATTTGTCTAAAAACCTAATAATACAAGTTACTAAACTTTTGCTCGTTTTGCATATGCATCATCTCCTCAACTCATTTTCAACAAGTCTCTAGGGTTGCTCAGTAGATCAAAACATACCCGACAGCTAGCAATATGTTCCAATAAAGCAGCCTCTGAGGTTGATCACTAGATCAACACTTACCGAAAGCTAGCAATATGTTCCAATAATGTAGCCATCATACTTAACCTGTGGAAATTATTTTACTCCCTTCGTCACTAATTCTGTATGTTTCGGGTGAAAAACTTGATCTCTAGAGTTATCTCAAGGATATTAAACGGAAAGTTCATAAATTCGAATACTTTCTTAAACCGGGCAATGTCAAAAAGAGGGTGGAGGGAGCATTGTCAATGACCAACTCAACGCTAATATGACATGCTTCAACCAAGTGATATATGTGACCTCTTGTTATATTCATCACCAAAAAGATATCAAATGCTCATGAAGCTGCAAGGAAAACAAACAAATACCCTTTCAGTAAGCTTTATGTCTTGATTTCATGCAAAAACAAAATCCACCAATAGGAGATATACAGATGATATTGTCAAATACATGTGACTCAAATCGTCATCGTACATGGTACGTACAAAAAAGTACACACATGGCCCTGACATGTCCTGTATGATACGAAGCAAACCTTAGAGCTTATGGATGTCCAAGATGACCTCGGCCACCACAATCTGAACACATAATATTACCAGTTCCTCCACAACCTAGACAAAAGATAACATAAAACAATATAAGAAACGGCAGTTGTAACGATCTATTTGTCAAATATATGAACACAACACAGACACGCACCCATATATAACTATAGTGTCTAAGAATTGAAAGAGAATTATATTAATATGAGGTTATGCAAGGAATCAGAAGAGAAAATAATGGTAGAAAATCAGGCGATTGTCTTAATTTTCTCGATTGCTTAACTTTGCTAAACCCCGAGTCTTGAAGAAAAAAGTAACAAAAATATAAGGAGTTCTGATTCTTGCATTGATGTCTAACCCATGGTTTTATATAGAACCCACCTCACCTTTCATTCACCACAATGTGGAATGTGCAACCTATTCTTGTAATAAAGGAACATTGACTTATGGACTACCATAAAATTAGAACTTACTAAAGAAAAAAGTTAAGTCTCAGGCCAGCTCTGTGACAGCCAAATCTAAACATGGAACATTTTAAAGCCAGCTTCAACACAAAGCTAACTTAAAATGACTTGATTTGAAGGAGGGATGGGCTTAGTTTAACTGGAAAATTATTAATCAAGAGTTTTCAATGATGAGGCATTCTATCAAAAACACAGCATGAAGTCAACCTCACAAAGTGTAGACAAAATTATCGGCCCTTTCATCATAACCTTAAAAATTTGTCAATAAAGTAGTATACCAACCTTAAAATCCCCCCCCCCGAAATCGTAATCATCCAATGATCAGTAGCGAAGCCAAGATTTTGTCTTTGCAGTAGTGCAAATTTTTTTGTCAAAAATAACCAAGCTCAATAACTCATACATTAAAATAGTAGAAATTTTTTAAGGTCGCAGGGCCATGGCCCCTTTGCTACATAAGGTGGCTCCGCCACTGCCTGTGATGGTTTAGTGAGTGCTTGTTTGTTGCAACTTATTTGGAATGACTTTTGACTTTTGACTTATAATAAGCAATATTTATAGTGTTTATTTCAACTTATTGGGCCAAAGCCAATAAATACGGTACAATACCCTTGCATCAAAAAGCCAAAGCCAAAAGCCTCAAATCTTTTTTTTTATAGGTAAGTGTGACCCCTTGTTGGTGTGGGGATTGGAAGCAAGGACCTCAAGGTCTTTGCCTGAGTGCTCTTGCCATCTCTCCCACCCCTTGGGGTCAAAAAAAGCCTCAAATCTTTTTCATTTTTTGACTTCATAAAAACATGCTAAGCACTATAGATTAATTAATTTGTTCACTTCCCAAACCTACTCTCCAATAATCCAGTGTATTAATTTCACTCCCTATAGAGGGTTTCATCGAAGATAAGTTTAGAGCCTTCCGACTGGGGGATGCCTAGGGAAACCATTTTATATATATACAAAATTACAGGTTACTTTAACAAACATTGAAAGCAACTTATATTAGGAGTATTTTAGTCATTTTAGCCTATATCAACAACTTCTAGCCTAAATAACAATCAGACACAATTAGCTTATAACAACCATAAGTTATTTTAAACAGCTGAAACAAACTGGTTAACTCTGAAACAAACATGTTAACTCCCATCAACCATCAACCAACAAGCCCAATACTTCCAACAAGAAGCTTAGATTATCAAACCATCAAACATGATAAACAAGCCCAATTGATGGTTGACAAACAAACCCAATACTTTCAACAAGAAGCTTAAATTATCAAAACAAACTATCGATATTACAAGCCCATATAACACAAGCTATGTTTCCATATATGTGAGTATGGAACAATCGAAAAAGGCTGCGCCTATCAACAATAAGGGTCGTATGCTGACTCTGCTTTCGGCTTGGATTTAGAAGCTTTCCACAAGATCGGAAAAGAGATTTCATAAGACCTCGAATCGTTGATCACTGATCGGAGTCGTAGATATAGCACCAAATGCCTTATAAATATTATGAGGATACATATACATATATATCGTCCAATTGCCACCATAGCACCAGTTGAAGTTGCTTGTCATGGGAATTTGAACTAATACTAATGCATTTAGGGATGTTTCCAATGCATTGGGGATGATTTTTAATGCATCTATTTCCATTAATGGAAACCTTAACAAGTGTCATAGAGGCACTTGTTAGCAAATCGCACACACACACACTGGATGGCAATGACTGACACGACCCGATAACACGAGCCAATACGACACGATTATAAAACGATTATAGAGACAAATGACACGATAAGACCAGCACGACACAACACGAAACATGATAGGAAAGACACAAAATTGTTAATATATTCAAAATAATATTTATTGTTATGTTTATGATCAAATAAGATAGATAACATGAAAACACGATAGTGAGGCATGAACATGACACGATATATATATAGTTCAGTACACATAAAACAAGCTAAGTTTCAATAAATGTGCGTATATATATGTTTATGCATGTATTTGTATATATGGTCTAGCTAACAATTGTCACTATGGCACTATTAAAGTTACTTGTAATGGAAAAATGAGCTATTCTAATGCATTTTGGGATGTTCTCCATGCATTGGGAATGAGTTTCAATGCACCTATTTCCATTAATGGAAACCTTAAGAAGTGTCATAGAAGCACTTGTTAGCAAAAGCATATATATATATATATATATATATATATGATAGAAGAAGAAAATATATAGACTAGAAGGAAAAAATGTACAACAAAATGGACAAGAACTCCACACAAAAAAGGGAAACAACAGAAAAATAACAACAAAGAGCACACTAATCCCGCTTAATCTCCGAAAAGGGAACCCCACTAAAAGCCCCTCTAGCATATGCCCATCGAAAAGCCAAGAAAACCACTCTATGCCATAGGAAAGACCATGACAGAATCTAATATTCAATCAAAGGGCCCATTCTTTCCTTCCCAGTAAGTCCCTTGCTTATAGAATGAAACAAGTGTACAAAGGAGGACTTCTTTGTAATTTGGAACACTCTATGTAGGCCATCACATGTCACCTACCCTCCCCTTCCCCATGTTCCCTCTATATTCTACAAGCAACTAATTGCCCAGTAACAGCAGCAACCAAGATTGAGTCCAGCGACCAAAACTCATGAACATTCAAAACTTACAAAGGTGAATGTGATTGGTTTATAAAACTCTTCCACAGATCAGATGAAGGAGATTAGTACAAAAATCTATGGATATTACCTGCTCAAGCCATGTTTTCGGTAGATGTTCTTAGTTACAAAAAGAAAAGAACATTGGATTGCCAGAGGGAATGCATCAGTAGGGAGTAGGGACCAACGACTTTTCCAATCAAGTAATTTTATATGAATCTTTTAATCTCTGCAAGATTTCAACAATGTGGGTGGTCTTTGGCTGCAATGATGTGAAAATATTTGCTCCATGATATTCATGGCTTTGGGAACTCGATAGAAACATTTTTGTACATTTTTCAACACCACAATCAGAGAACCCAACAAAATCAAGGGTACAATTTATCGTCCAATTAGCTCTCTTGTGGATTGTTGATTCTAGCTTCTTGTTTCCATCCCTTTCCTCTAAGCATGTAGAAGTATTTCCAGAAATTCCCAGCGCCACAATCGAAGAAACCAGCAAAGCCCCCTCATTATAAGCAAAGGAGGGGTTTACCTCCAACTTCTTCTGCCTTTGAACAGTATTTGCTGATGAAATAGTTGGAAGGGCATTATGGTACCAAAGATTACATATAGAAGATTTGGGTGTAACCTCTGTGGGGGCTATTTATAGTATGTGAACATTATGATGATGATGGAGGATGATATTGAACAAGTAGGGCAGGGGGCAATGATTTTTTCATTCATGTGAGCACTGTCACCGGGATTTTGCCTTGCAGGATATCATGTCCTGCTGTTTGGAAGAATGAGAGAGAGGGGTGAGCCGTAGCCATAAATAAGTGTGCCTAATTGAATGTGTGAAAACTACTGATAGAGCTTTGCAGTTGTTTCATTCTATTAGCAAGGGACTTTTGGGAAGGAAAATTGACCCTTGGCTAATGGAGTATCTTAACAAGACCCGTATATAGAGTATCTTAACAAAGACCCATATTTATTTTCCGAAAAAAAATCCTCGTGTTTTATAAATTGAAAGAACTAGACAAAGAACTTCTCTATAACTTGGTTCTCTAAGGAGACATCCCACCTATTACTCCCTCTCCCTTTCACTCTTGCTCTCTCTCCATCCTAGCAACAAGATCACCACCCAGAAAAGTATTACTTGCTCAACCCATGTTCTATATTATTGATTGTTCTTACTTATCAAAAAATATATACTATTGAGTTGTTCTTAATTTTGATTGTCAACAAATTTACAAATTAGATAAATGGAGGTAATGTAGTTAGAGATCAGCGCTACAATATAATTCATTTCCTCGGAATCTTTAAAGTTTAAATCTCTGCAAGATTTTGGCAATGCGGGTGGAGGTTGGTTGCTTTGGTTTGTGGTGCCGACAGGCAATAAAACAAACTGGTCCACAGTATTCATGGTTTGAAATTCTCCAAGTATAAACATCTTTTATACGACCATCACTTGATTTTATTTTTTACTTTTTACAGTGTTCAATGCCCCAAATAGAGATCCCAACAAATTCACCTAGTTATATGCAGTGGAGGGGTGTACCATTGTCAATCTTTTGTGAATTAAACACTTTCGGTGCCGACGATGTTAATTAATCACCATCCATTACCCCTGCCCCTTTGTTGGAGATTTCTAGTAATGGACAACAGAGAGAGAGAGAGAGAGAGAGACTAGGTGGGGGGTGTTTGACATGAGTATATATATCAAGGAGAGGTAGTTTTGATGGCTGCGATAGCTTCACTACCTAATGGGCACGGCCATAGAATGAGAGATGACGGAAGGTGACCGACTTGAAGGGACATCATATGTGAAAGAAGGGAACGAGCCTTAGCCAGCCTGACCTTCTCGCCTTCCTTGTAGAGCTTAGACCTTTTCAAAAGAAGAGTCAGTGGCATCATATGTGAATATGTGATAAAGCTTTTTTAGGCACTCAGGATTGTTAGTCCTTTAGCAAAGGCACATAGATCAAAGAGCTGGAGCCCAACCATTCGTAAGAAGAAGGATCTGCATAACTTTAATCAAGATAGAGATTGAATTAGTGGCTTGTATGGAAGTAAGGCGATCTTAGATCCCTATAGCCACTAACATAGGGCAAGAAGGGGATTATCTACTATAGTTTATGCCTCAATCCAGAGCTTAAGCCTTAAAGAGTAGGGTGCCAGACCTGTTTACTTTAAATAGTTCTCAAGATTTAGTACAAATCTCAGACACGGGCTCTCAAGGACCCATTAGCAAATCTTTGCTTGTTTAATCTTCATATATGAAGCAAAGGGCCACTGATTCGTAAGGCTCGTCAACGAGGATGGCAACAAAGGCTACTTCATCTGGTAATTCTCAAAAGACTTGGACCATTCCAAGAAATTCTCAGTGAGAAATTGACGAAGTCGGGATTCGTCCATATGAATCCATGACTTGATCCTTGCATTAGAATCACTATTGCCTAATAGAGTCGACAAGGAAGACCAAGGAGAAAAAGTAACACTCACAACCGCATGGAGCGAGGTCATTAAAAATGCTCCTCGACTCCTCACAAGAACAAGGTCACTTAGAAATGCTCCTCTGCTCCAGATGTGTGAGCAATGTCAGAATGGAAAGGGACCTTAGCTCCTCATAAGGGCAAGGTCAATGTGGAAACGCTCCCATGCTTTCGCACTGCAAGTTGGGTTACAAGAAACACTATACATGATGAACTTAAATTAACTTCAACATTCAGTTCAAAAGAAATATCATAGTTATCTTGCAATTGTATGCAATAAGCTACATCTCCAGGTAAGAAGTACCACTACAACCAGCATTCTAATAGTTAGTACTTAAATGAGTTAATATCCCCAAATTAATTAATAAATTGGCAAAGTCTCAAGTCAATATTCACTGATTTGAAAAACAGAAAAAAAGATTATGCCCCTATCAAGTACCCGGAAAACCAATGAATGATGGAGCAGAAAAGTCATAAATTTATTTTCTTGACCTTCTCATAACTATGGAACTTTAATAGCTGAAAAGATTCATCTAAAGACAGTTATACTAGACAACTAATCAAACCAGACAAACATCCATTCTTAATATCCGTCAACATTCCAAGTTACTATAAGCCAAGTAAAACAAAGCCATGCTTTTAAGTGACCAGATTTTAGAAAAGGTGTAGAGCGCATAAATATCAATTGAGAAGAGGGTAATTGTATAAATATAGGATATGTGTGTGTGAGGGGGAAAAAGAAAATTTTTACCTAAACATCGAACTTTGACAATGATTCCCTGACTCTCCAAAATGGAGTCAACATACAAACCCGAACCAGAACAAGTGGCGCAAAGAACAGCGCCTTTTGCTTGGCAATCGGTGCACCTTGCATTTTTGCCAATAGCTTTTTCTGATAAGGACAAACCAATTGGCTTCTCAATTATCTCCTCTGGTACAGCCTTGTCGTAACAAAACAGAGACTCCAGGCTGCTTATTTGTCTGTGCACATTCCCAACTGCATTTGATGATGACTGTAACATAAAAAAGGTCTCCTTTCAGTAACTTGTACTCACATACAGAAGCTTTCACAAAAAGTAGTTTATAGCTAAAATAAGTAGTTTCTTATAACAGTCTAATGGTCCTCAAGACAAATCTATCTATCCATGAAAACATAGTTATACCAAAGCTTAGATGTTGATTAGATCAACATAGAATATGAAATTGACTCTCTCACTGTTCAAACACATTCATAACAAATGACAAACAAACTTATACACGAAATAAACTTTAGTGTTGTGAATGTATGTAAATAATATTATATATATATGGTTTGTTGTAGTTATTTTTGTAAATCAGGCAGTGAATATTAAATATATCATGCCCAACCCTATTGGAGTTAGAGATTCTCAATGCAATGATTTTTTCCCCTACTTTTAAAATGGCAGCAAAGCCATCGCATTGAAAGGAATAATACAAGAGTGTTTCTTTATTGATTGGAGCAATTTGTGATTTTACTAAGTCGACAAGATGAGAACCACATAGTTCGCTGTGCATTGTGTATCAGGTAATGTTCACACGCTGCACATAGTACTATCTCAATCTTTGTGGTTGTGTGGTCTTTTTCATTTGTGAATTTGATGCCCTGAGGTGGACTGAAATCATAATCCATGGTCGGAGATGTCATTGTGTGACCATTAGTACTACTGATCAGATGTTCAATGGTTATAACTATTTGCATTGGAGCCAAACCATGCAGTTATATCATCTATTACTGAAATGGTATTTCATCTCACATATGATCATCTTCATAACGTGCAAGGAGAAAAGACATGCTTAGCAGGGAATGCGTAGATATATTTGGCAAATAGAGAATCTATTAAACCTTAAGTATTAGCTAAGGCTAACCATTCTAAGTGTGTCAAGAATATATAGGAGCGTTTAGATTTTCTCAATATAAGTTATGTCTTATCTCTGAATTTTGTAATTTAAGAGGAAGGCCAAGGAATGGAGAACTTTACTTCCTACAAGTAGAAATGTTCAGCAGCACAGTGCAAACAGTTTCTTTGTTTTGGGTTTTCTCACTAAAGATCTAGGTTTGTTACCTCTCACTTGTAAAATTTATCTAGTACAGAAGTTGACTCCCTTTGTGAGGCTTCTCTCATATTGTGTGATTCTCGAGACTCTTCTCAGGAAAGTGGAATGGTAGAGTCTTCAGCCCCCACGAAGTAGTCATCTCACAAGGAGGATATGATAGCGGTGGCCGAGGAGGTGGCAGATGGGGTCGTGATGGTGCCGCAGTGGTCAAGGTAATCGACTCGTGGTCTAGGTAGAGGCCAGGATGTTAAAGTATGTTATAATTGTGGGAAGCCAGGATACCTGCATCATTGTTAGAAGCTCCATGGGAAACCTCCCTGTAATTGGTTGCAAACGAGCCTCCAGCGTCTAACCCATTTGGACCCCTTAAGAAGTTCTAACCAAGGACCATACAGATCCCAAAACGCATAGTTTCTCCAACCAAAATGACTCCTCTAATCAAGGAACACATTAATATTCACCTAACAGGTAGGGCCTTCAGCAGATCCGACATTAGTTCCAAAACATTGGTCTTTAGTTAGAAAAGTAAATTCTTGAGCATGAGATGCTTCTGACCCCCAGCTAAGAGAGAAGATGGTAATGACGTCACATCAGGAGTATGCGCACTGTACACAGATGTTGGATGGCATTATCAGTGAGTGCATTAAGCCAATGTAAGTCATCTCCACTCTTACCTCAATGGGAAGCAGTCGTGAGCATTATTTCGTATCTTAAATAAGAGCAAGGTCATGGATCATTCTACTGTGATCATGGCCATGGATAGATGGGAGTGGAAGGGTTGTGCCATGCTGATTCGGCAGGGTATCCCCCAGATAGCAGATCCACAAAGAAAACAAGTAGAAGTAAGGCAAATAGTATTACCGACGTCAAGTGTAGAGTGTTAAGGGACATGGCTCAGTCCACATGTCCACATCTGAACAGATGTGAATATGCCGATCACCTGATGGGATCGGATTTGGTAGTTAATGCCACTGCAACTAAGATGTGATAGCTGAGCATTCTTTCGCATTACTTCATCATAGTATTTCATGAGCGCACAAAGCAGAGTGAGGGTGGCTATCAATTTTAGCATCAAAACATCATTGATTATACATGTTAAAATATGTTATAAAGTTGCAGAGCTTTATACCAAATATGTGAATGCAAAGAAGTGGGCTGTATTTGTAAGAAGCTCTCAAGTTTCAAAGGAGTCTTAGAGATAGTGTATTTTCATTCAGGGAGTTACCATTTATCTCTTGCTTTATATATGTCAATGAATACCCATGCCTAACCATTTTATAGTTATGGCTTCTGTATTGTTTCTATTGTTACAGATCATGAGGTCAATTCATGAGTTATTCTGGAAAATGTTGCAGAGGTAGCTGAATACAAAGCTCAACTTTTCCTCCTTACACAGGACGCGGCACCTGATTTGTTGCTCTTTCTTTATAACACTTCTTACATGTCAAAAAACGAAAAACTTGTCCTCCTTATTCTATCCACAAATGAAGGTTTAAAGGATGTGAATGAAAGAAGCTCTGTTGACCTATTGAGGGGAGTATGTGACCACATTACCTCTTGAATACAGATACTTTCCAAGGGTGAACTTTCATATAATCGTTTTATTAACAGAATTACCGACCATACTCAAATTAAATTTAATGGGCTTGCAGCCAAGAAAAGTAGAGCGTAGTAATTAAGAGAACAGATGGATATGTAGGAAAAACAGTGCACCTCGTTTCCAAATACAGTGTTAATCTCAGACCCGTAAATCTAACCCTTTCCTTGCATGTATCAAAATCTAAAAGCCGGCACTTGCACTTCTCCAGTTAGCCACAAGCTCCTATTAAACCAACCATCTATAACCACATCATTGCTTAGGTTTCTACCAATATTCAGATACTCTGGTCTTCTTTTATTGATTGTGTAGGGCTGATAATCTTGCTATTACTGTTACTAGCTACTACCAGTAGAAACTACTAACTTGTAACTGCTACTGAAATCCTTCCTTTACACACGATTTTAGAATAAAGACTTGGGTTGTGGACATACTTTTCAACATATTTACGCTGCAAGATACAAGAACAGTATCTTCGTCTCAAATGGAGTATCTTCATCTTATTAAAGGAAGGAAAATTAGGTGCCGAGTCCATCAACAAATTCATGGTTCATCACATATTCACATGCATCTAATAGCCAATGACTGAAAAGTACTTGGATACTCTAAGGTATCAAAGCATAGTTGGCAAGTTGAATTATCTTGCATTGGTTGTACTGACGCTAAATATCTTCTTAGTGTTGTTAGTCAGTTCATGTATGCTCCTAAAAGTTCTCACTAGCAGCCTTTTCAAACAGATATTATAAGTAGTCTTGATGGGAGAACCAGAACATGGTATTGTACTCTATACATGACATTGAAAGGTTTTCCATAAGACATATTGGGCTGGTTAGAGGCCTATTATAGGATACTGCGTCAAGGGTAACTCAGTGTCTTTGTAGAGTAAAACAAAATGTGGTATCCAAATTAAGTGTATGGTCGAATATTGAGTGATGGCAAAATCTTTAAATGTAAGCTTAAGTGGTTGCATCCAAAGCGTTGGTGACAACCGAGCGGCTATTCCCATGGCTACTTACATTGATTCCCAAAAGTTAGATCCTATCATGTTAACCATGCCCAGAGCCTGGTCATAAACAATCCAATGGCTTCTCAATGCAAGATTAAACCATGATTCAAAAATGGACCCAACGCAATAGGGAGGGAGTAGTAACAAACTCAAAATTCCAACTGCAAGATTAAACCATGATTCAAACCCAATAGTATAAATTAAGAAACTATACCAAAGCTAGCTAGATAAGAGCACAAACCAGGTATCATTAACAGTGTAATTTCATTTATCAAAAGAATGCAAGCAACAAAACAAGAAAAATCTATTAATGGGAAAGTGGGGGGCGATAGAATACTAACAGATTGCAAACCGGAGCGAGAAATGGAGCCGTTATCGGAGGCGGCGGAGATTTTGATGGAGAAGGGTCGGCATCGTTTAACACCAGAAACTGAACTTCTATGAGGATGTGATTTGGGAGAAGGCGAATTTGTTAAGCTAATTGACGAAATTTTCAACGTGCAATCCATTTTATACGGGAGTAAGAATTTGCGGGTTCTCGTCTGAAATTGAAATCTGTTTGAATTAGAAGGAAAACGAAACGGAAAAACGTTGAGAACTTTTGGTTCTTGAAGAAATCGATGCTAAAAGACAGATGTTTGGTAAGTTCACCTCGTTGTTAACGGTTTGAATGTGCATACAATCGGGTCCGAATTTTAGTAAAACGGGTCAACCGGTGACTAGGCGGCATTAGTCAAAAACCAACCAAAATGCTACAGTGGTCGGTCTGTCGACCACTTGTCGATCGGTGATTTCGCATGTTAATGGGTGTATTTTTACTGGTTTATCGATAAATCACTCGTGGTTTATCACTGGTTTATCGATAAACCAGGCCATAAAAGAGTTTTTTTTTTAAAGTGAGGCTACAAATGACCAAGTCATCTTTGACTTGGCCATTTTTGTAAATACCCCGGTGACTAGTTTGGTCCCATTTTGATACTTCTAAAACGGTTTTACAGATATTTTTTGTTGGTATGTTGAACTGTGAGAGAGTACAGTTTCATCTTACACGAGACTTGCTCTTACTTATAATATAATTATATATATTTAATGAATAACATTTTTTAAAAATTTAATAGGAAAAATAAGGCTAGTGTTATAATCTTTGTATACTAAGAGTATAAATGTAATACAGTATTATTAAATAATTTTTAATCTTTGTATGAAATATAAAGGAATTTCATTCGACTATCACAATTTTTTTTACATAAATAAATAAAATATATTTATTTACTCGACATATATAACTATAGGGTTAATGGTGCAACAAAATAAAATTAAAATGTGATAGAAAAATGAGTGTCCATTTAAGAAAAAAAAATATCAAAATGAGTGTTCATTTATGCATAAATTTATTAATCTTACCGTTGTCACCTACTATGTCCTAGTGTAAACTTGCAATATAATTTATGGATATTAATGTATATATGTTACTAAAATGATGACTCAAAAATCAACTTTTTAAATTTCGTGAAAAACTAAAAAATTAAATATCTTTTTGGGATGGTTAAACTTTTTTTAAAGAGTAGGTTTGAAGGTTTTGCGGACTTAATATGTAAGGCGGATCTATTTATGTTAAATTGGTCAAAATTTAGAAATTTCAGTGCAATCCCATAGCTTTTGGAAATTAATCACCCCTCACGTTTATAAATAAAGAGTGTTACTTTTTAATATTAAAAGTATCATTTTTAGTATAAAATGTGTCATTTTTTACCCCAAAAATGTCCCTTTACATTTTTAATGAAAATTATCACTATTTTTCCTTTTAAAAGTGACATTTTTTTGCCTTAAATGTGTCACTTTAGTTTTGGCCTTAAATATGTTACTTTTGACCTTAAATGTGTCACTTTTGTCTTTAAATATGTCTCTTTTGCTTTAAAAAGTGTGACTTTGCATTATAAATGAAAATCGTTATTTTTAGCGGTAAAGTATCACTTTCACTTTATAGCATTTAAATGTCACTTTTTAGCATTAAATATGTCATTTTTTGACATAAAAGTGTCACTTTGCATTATAAATAAAACGGTTACCATTAGTCTTAAAAGTGTCATTTTTTAGCATTAAAAGTCACTTTATATTTTCATGAAAAGTATCACATTTTTTCACCTAAAAATGTCACTTTTGCCCTTAAATGAGTCACTTTTGATCTCAAAATGACACTTTGAATTAAAAATAAAGTTAATTAAAGTTTTAAGTTGATTAAGGATTAAAATGCAAAGTCTGGGTATAAAGGAACTTTGGCAGGAAAGTTAGAAAAGAGGGAGGGCAGCGATGCACGATTTGGAAATTGGAGGGTAGTGGAGCAATTAATGAAAAATTTCATTAATGTGTTGTCACTTTGCCGCATGAACCGCACCTTTTTTTAAATGGGTCCAGTTTCAGGTCATTTGATTCGGCATGGATCCTACCTATTCATTTTTTAATGGATAACTCGTGGCCTTTTTTGATGGATTTCTCACTTTAACCACCTCTTTTATCATTTTTGAAGCTTCTTCTTATAGATTTAGGATCCATAAGATCGTATACACAAGTTTTTACCTTTTAAAAATATTTTGGTACTTCTTTTCAATATTTCATTCAAAGTCCTGATATTGTACTTTTTATATGTATTATACAAAAAGAAAATAATGCATATTATAGGAAATATAAAAAAAGGCTAATAATAAAAAAGTTTAATTGTTGAAATTAAACTATTGTTTGGGACAAAGATAATATAAACAATATGTTAATATTATTAGAGAAATTGTGGGCCAATTCCCATTTCCTTATTTTTTTAATCGTTTAAATACCTCATTTTTATTCAACCACTAAAACCCGCTTTCATTAAATTGTTCCAATAATACTCAATCATATTAACAATCACATTAACGATGTAAATTTCTTCTTCTTCTCCCTCGTCATCGAGTTCTTCATTTGTCTGGGGACGACAAGAAAAGTATGGTGGTTATGAATAACAACAACAACAACAAGGGATGGAGAATATAATTAAGAGGAAACAAAGTGAGAAGAATGGTGGTACTACGTAACTGTGTCTTCACCACTCTAACTTATCACTCTCTTCTTTCTTCATCCCTTGTTGTTGTTGTTGTTATTCTTCTTCATTATGTTTGTGGATGTGTGATTCAAAATAGATTTTTTGTGTTTGTGGTTCTATACATGTAAACAGTTCGATTAAATGTTCAAATATGAATTTGTTCGTTGTTTGACATTTTTTTTTGAATATGGATGCATGATTTGCAAGGCGATGCAATATTATTTGCAATGCAATATTATTTGCAATGCAATGCATCAATTGATGCATCTTTAATGCTTGACTTGGTGCGTCGCGATGCATAAATTGGATTATGTGATTTAAAGTGATACATAGCGATGCATAAATTGATTTCATCATATATAAATTTATGCATCACGATGCATAATTTGATTTCATTATATATAAATTGATGTAATGTGATGCACTGAGTAAGTGATCCGTACCACATCTTAGGTTCATTAAGGGTATCGTACTTTTTAGGGGTGTAAGTGGTTCAGTTTGGTTTGGTTTATGCCAAAACCACAAACCAAACCGCCTCGGTTCCAAAAATCTCAAACCGAACCGAACCGAGTAAGACTTGGAACCGAACCGAACCACTCGGTTTGGTTTGGTTTGGTTCGGTTTTGTGGTTTATATGAATTGTTTTTAATGAAATTAACCAACATTAAAAATAACAATAAAAATAATATTTTAATTTGAAATTAACATCAAAATTGGGAAATAATCTACTAACAACAAATTATCATAAATAAAAAATACAAATTCTAAAATAAACACAAACAATGGAAGAAATAATAGTTCTCCAATAATCAAGATTTTGTTTGGTTTAGTATCCGTCTATATATACATATATTATGAATAAATCAAATGTTCAAAATCGTTAATAAATGTAATATAATATATATTATATAATAAATAAGTAAAAATATATAGGGTGGTTTGGTTCGATTCGGTTTGGTTTGGTTCAATACCAAAAACCGTGAACCGAACTGAACCGCGTGGTTTTTCAATTCTTGAAACCGAAACTGAACCGTATTCTACCAAAACTGAACCAAACCGACTGGTTTGGTTTGGTTTGGTTTGGTTTGGTTCGGTTCGGTTCGGTTCCGTGGTTCCGTGGTTCCGATTTACACCCTAGTAGTTTTTGTGCCCTAAAAGTAATTTTTTCTGGTTAAAAAAAACGTAGAGTACTGTAGTGGTTGAAAACTTCATAAAATGGACCGGTCCGAATTTCTCCTAATATTATTTCAATATGTGGGATTCTAATCCATTAAACCCGCTCTCTCACAGGTCAGCTCACCAACAAGCGGTGGGTCGGGTCAGATGATTCTTTTTACAGAAAATGCATGTAAGACTGTTTTTCTTTTAAAAAATCCAAAATAGAAGCGTAGCTAAGTAGTAAAATGCTTCACCTACTTCAAATTTATTGTGGGTTCAAGTCACCATGAGCGTAAGTGCGGAACCACTATTAATCATTGTTTAAAATAAAAAATTGCCAACAATTATTTTTTAAAAATAGCGTTCCGCATTTTTCAAACCAAGAGCCAACTCCTTATAATTCTTCGTAAAACATTATCATTACTAATTACTACATATTCCTAACGTATAAGGTTTAACTTATCATCAACAACCCTAACTTAAAAGGCAAAGACTTGTGTAAGACGGTTTTACGGATCCTAGCCCCATTTAGGAATTCACGGGTTAATAACTACACATGTTAATGAAAGTCATAGTAACTGGGTAACCGAGTTGGTGAAAGTTAAACCCTAAGGCTTAGCGTAAGGTGGTTGCTGGTTTGAAATCCCCCAGCCACATTATTTAGTTTTGATGAGAAGTTCCCCTACTTGCTCCGGTGCCCCTGCACTTTCAATCTATTTCGCCGAAATTCTTATGTTTCCCACGCCTTACAGTTTAATCATTTGTCAGTTCCGTTAGCCATCCGTTAGCATCAACTGTCTTGGGATACTTGATGGATCCTAACGAACTTTGACGAAATGCTAAATGACACTTTTAAATCAAAACGTGACACATTGAAAACACAAAAGTGACACATTTTAATGTTAAAAGTGATACTATAAAGAGAAATTTATTATAATTCTCATTAAAATACAAAGTAATACTCTTAATACTAAAAAGTAACACTATTAATACTAAAAAGTGAAACATTTAATACTAAAAAGTGACACTCTTAATACTAAAAAGTGACACATTAATACTAAGTGACACATTTAATGCTAAAAAGTGTCACTTTAAAACTAACGTTGACTGTCAAAAGTGACACATTTAATACTAAACGTGACATTTTCAATGCTAAAAAGTGACACTTTTAAGGTAAATAACGACTATTTTTATTTATAAGGGAAAATGACATTTGTACGGTCAAAAGTAACACATTTAATTCTAAAAAGTGACACTTTAATGTCATAAAGTAACACTTTAATGTCAAACGTAATGATTTTTATTTATAAAAAAAAGAGACACTTTTCAACGTGAAAGCAACACATTTAAGCCCAATAAGTAATATTTTTTAGGGAAAAATTGTAATTTTCATTAAAAATGCAAAGTGATACTTCTAAGGCCAAAAGTGACACATTTTATGCTATAAAGTGACACTGTTAATAGTAAAAAGTGACACTCTGCATATATAAACATGAGGGGTGGCGCTGTAATTTTCAAAAACTAAGCGGTTGCATTGAAATTTTTGAATTTTGCCTCATTTAACCTGGATAGATTCGTCTTACGGATAAGAATCCGTAAAACCGTCCTACAGGAGACCACCTCAACTTAAAAAGGGTTATAAATTTTGAGTGCTTGTGTCAAATATTATTTCAAATATATGGATATATTATATTAGATGATCAAAAACAAACAAAATAAATATGTAAATAAAATTTCAGCTATTATAAAACGAGGATATTTAAGTTTTTTTTTATCTTCATTGCGGGAGTGGATCAATTGAAAATAATAGTACTCCCTAAGTTCCTAAATAATCGTCATGTTTAAAAATAACTAATTGACTCTACTATAAGTATCGATATAATGTGTACTTTCTTTTGATGCTAATATGCATGTGTGAGTATTTTATCTCACATGAACAAAATAAACCAAAATAATCATTGTGGACTCAAAATATTAAAACAATCTTTATTTTATGTAAATTTGCAAAGACTAAGTTTGCGCACTCAACTATTATAAACTATGTTTTTTATTATATTTATTTAGATGAAATAAAACAATATATATATATATATATATATATATATATATATATATATATATATATATATATTATTACAACACTTGTCACAGCCTCCTTTCGGGAGCTACAAATACATTTATAAATATTTGACCATAATAATGACTTTTTTTAGTGATATTTTCTTATAGAAATTCGGGGGTTAGTCTAAATAGAGTTTTAAATCACCTACCAGCTTTAGTTTCCTAGCGGCTTAAGGTGTGCTCGCTCTGCCGGATTTGATTGATTGGAATATACTACTTGCTTTGGCCTATGGATTTTTGGAATTTTTGGACCGGAGGAATATGAGAATCCTGGCAGGGTAACTAGGTTTCAATTTGACCGGCTGGTTTAGTGTTTTGGGGGAGATAAACACATTAAAAAAAAACTTGTTATTTTATTAAAACCTCAAAGATGAGACCGAAAGGGCGAGTTGGGTGCCTAACGCCTTCCTTACTTGTAACTTAGCCCCCCAACCTACATTTTCTGGTAACATTTGGGTTTTCTCTATTTAACCTTAAAATAGAGGTGGGGACTCTATACACACATTTTTAGAGTCAACAACGAGATCGAGTGTATTCCCACGCGCTTCAATGTTTTGAAACTACTTGCTTTTCAATAGCGACGACATGTATAGAAGTGGGGTTCTCACAGTGCCGACTCTGCTGGTGAAATTGTTTATTTAAATAAAATAAAAAAGGGCTAGACTCAAAAAATTTTGGGGTTTGCTAATTTGTTTATATATATATATATATATATATATATATATATATATATATATATATATATATATATATATGATGCTATTTTCTGCGCCAAGGATATGATCGGGAATCTACTCAACCAGCCTGGATCGGTACCTGAAATAGACAAGCAAACGTCACCTGAGCAGGGGGGTGGCCCTGCAAACCCCCTCCAGCGTGAGAGTCAGTATGAGTGATGATTCGAGAGAATTAAATTTGACAGCGTAAGGATGTAGAAATGAGAACGTACCTTTCCTGTGAAGGGGTCAGGGCCTTTATATAGGGTTGTACGGAGTAAAGTTTGTTATGCCATGACGGCTTCTAGAATGCATATCTGTCCTGCCGAGGTGGACAATGAGCATATGGCCTGGATTAGTTGGCATCAACAGGTGGACACCTACACCTCTTAGGGCCGCATGATCCGCCTTACTGCTGGCAATGGTATGTTGGGCCTGGTCCGCCCCTAGTGCCTCCTTGTTACAAGTGGTTGTGTTGTAATGACATTTTTACCCCTGTAGATAATTATGGGCGGCTCAATATATATATATATATATATATATATATATATATATATATATATATATATATATATATATATATATTATTGAAATGTTAAATTGCTTCGTCAATAATGCTTACATGCTTTGTTATCATTACTATTGCTTTTTGGCAAATGATGTTTGTAATTTATATTGGCGAAAGCTAGGCATGCAATAATTATTTTGTTCATTTATCAATTTTATTTTAGAGTTTATGACAAACATGTAATTACTAGGAACAGATAGTGTTTGATTATGCTTGATTTAGTTAAAACCATTAAGTTAGATAATTTTAGTAGACTAAGTTTTTAAAATCTTAAGTTCCTTCAGTTGGTATTCCTTTTGACATATATAACTATCGACTAACACTTATAAGTTCTAATATAACATTTAAAATCAATCTTTTCCAGGTTTGATCAAACAAGATATTTCTAATACTTTTCTTATTTGTGCTAGGATAAATATCTCATGTCTTATATCCTACGTACAAGATCTCATGATCTTGTAAAAGTATTCTCTCATCAAATTGGATTGGATTTCAAATTCAAATCTTGCCTCCAACGGTTTGAATCACAAGCTACTCTATATAAAGACCTTGGAAGCAACAATTTGAAGACAACTGAAACTTTTTTTTTCTATTCTCTCAAAGCAATCATTTACTTGAAGAGCTCCAGCCTTAAACACCAACTAGATAGTCTCATAATTTTATTCTCTTCTAGTTTGTGCTTAGACAATCATTGTTTAGCCATTCCTTACTTCTTTCATATTCTTTAAGAAATCATTTGATTGTCCCACGAGTGTGGTTGACTTTCAATCATACTCCCTAAACATTGGTATTTGTTGTACACTAATCCATTAGTGATCACTTAGATTATTAATAATATTAGTGCACTTCAAAATCCAAGTTTGACCAACTTAGTAGTGGACGTAGTAGTTTATACTGTGAACCACTTCAACTGCTTTGTTATTTACTCATCGGTTCTTACAAACTGTTCTAACACTTAAGCAGTCTTAATCTACTTAAGTGTCAACCAGTTCATTACATAAGTTGTGTACTTACTTGTTTTATAAATTATCTTTCAGTTCTTTTTCTTATAATTTGTGATCTTTTCAAAACATCAAACTGTATTAGCCAGTATGATATATCTTCTCTTTCCGGCTGACAGCGTCAGTAACTTAAAACCTTTAGCCAACTGACACTATATCAATTGACTGGTGAAACTTTATTTTCCACTGCAACTTTTGAATTTTTTCAAAACGACCCTCAAAGTTTTAAAAGGTTATTCACCCCCCTTTAGCCTTATTTGTTGCCAACTGGACTTACAGATAGTTTCCCCCATTTTTCTTTCTATATTATTAATGAGATTGAATGTCATCTTGCGCGATCGCTCCGTCCCTTATGGGAATTGCAAATTAATCAGCCGAGAAAATCAACAACAGAACAAAAAGACAAATAGACAAATTTTTGTTGCCTTATATTACTGCAAAAAGACAAAACAAGCTATGCTCTTCCAACCAACTTTTAAGAAATACAACAAAAAAAAATGTCTATTAATAAAATGCACACTGTACTTTCCAAACCAAGCCTTTGAGTCATACCTTCTTCGACCATTTTTCCTCATAAACCTGGCCCAAACCTGGAAAGGAAGAGACAATACTAGTTATTTGATAAGGAATTTGAGTTCAAGTACAGAAGGCAGTTCAGACGGTACAGATTTGGTCGTTTAATATAGTTAAATTATAATATTTCTTCGCATCATTTAAATATTTTAAATAATAAATTATGTTCATAAAATGTAAATATAATTACAAAATAAGTTGTTATTATGTCCAAATAATATTTATAAACAAAGCGCCTTTATTTTCATATTATATATATATATATATATATATATATATATATATATATATATATATATATATATATATAATAATAATATTTTTTCTAGACTAAACACATTAAAAAGCATGTTATTTTATTAAAACCCCAAATATGAGACTGAAAAGGCGAGTTGGGTGCCTAACCTCTTCTCAACTCATAACTTAGCCCCCGAACCTACATTTTCTAATAACATTTGGTTTTTCTCTGTTTAACCTTAAAATATAGGTGACGACTCTGAGTCCACAACAAGGCTGAATGTATTCCCACATGCTTCAATGTTGTGAAACCACTCGTTTTTCAATAGCGACGAAAGTTGCCGAAACGGGGTTCTCACACAGATCTACTATTTGAACTAAGCAGCAGACTTGTTCATAGCTGAGTAATGAACACTGCTGACAGATTGTAGATAAACTGTTATCTTATAAAATAGTTTGGCAGCAAAAATGTTCTGACTTAACAGATTTATCTTTAGAAGGTTTAAGCAACAGTACACGAATATATGTTCAGAACAACAACATACTTAACACTTCTTTAGATGCAAGACATGGGTTCTAGAATAGACAACTTTATTGAATTAAAACCGTTTAAGTATTGGAAAGAGAAATCAAGGCTGAGTTTGATAAAGTATCTTCTATTAGAAATCAGTAGAGGTTTACTCAAAGGCAATGCCCAAGTTGACAAAGTTTGAAGAGTTTATGAAGAATACTAGTTATAAGGAATGAATTGAAACACAATCTATAAAACAAGTAAGTAAACAACTTATGAAACTGATTGGCTGATACTTAAGTAGATTGAAAAGGCTTAAGTGTTAGAACAGTTTGTAAGAGCTGATAAGTAAGAGACAAGGTAGTTGTCAAAGTATAAACTGCTACGTCGACTACCAAGTTGATCAGTGTACAACAAAGACCGGTGTTTATGGAGTATGATTGAAAAACAATCACACTCGTGGGACAATCAAATGATTCTTTAATGAAAATGAAAGAAGTAAGGAATGTCTAAACAATGATTGTCAAAACAAAGAACTAGCAAAGACTTAGAGTGTAAGAATATTTAGCTAATGTTTTGGCTAAGGCACTTCAAGTGAGTAATCAGCTTGAGAGAGTATGAATTCTTCAGTATCTTCACAACTTGCTTCAATGTCTTTAAATAGAGATTGAGATTTCCAATCCGTTAGAAACAAAGTTTGAATTTGAATTGTGCCAATAATTCGGAGGAATCTCTTTTCAAGATCATAGGGATCCTGTGTGGGAGATATAGAACAATATGGTCTATCAAAGCAAAAAACAGGTAAGTGTCAGTTTTATAATGTTTAAACATAAAAGGTAAGAGAGTTGACACTTAAAAAACCGATCAACATATTTTACACTACTGACAAACTTCTCAAAGGCTGACAAGCAGTTACTTAATAATGTTTAGATTTTTATGCAAGAAGTTTATAACTTAAGTAAACTAATTTAGAAGCATAATGGTTTTTAAGCAAATTAAAACATGCATGTTTCGACAATTACCCTCTAATTTTCTTGAAAGTGGGGGAGTGATTAATTTTAGGATTGTAACCAACATTATGCATCCTTAGAATCATACCATTTATTTTTGTTTTAACCTTCCACTAGATTTTCCTTTGATGCCTTCTCCTTTGCCTTTACGGGCTTTGATCTCCTTCGGGTTGGTGTCCTCAATAATGATGTGTTTGATTGGGTCTATCAATGATAATTGCTTGTGCTTGTGTTTGGTGGTTGTTTGTAGTCACTCCATGATCCACACAACTTTTTAATCAACAAGTCTTAAACGAATTCCTCATGTAGTGTAATGTTCCCTACTCTCTATTTCTTAGTAGTTTATAGTACTCATTGATTTGCAATTTGATGTCATTATCTTCTGCCATCACCCAACGATAGTAGTTCCTAATCACGAACTTTTGCTTTCCAGCATCCTCGATAGTGTATTTGAGATTTAGACTCCCGGATATCCTTTGCTTATTTGTACAAACAGTAGACGTCAAAAATATCATTCGTAAGTGTGCTAATGATCTTGTGTCTGAACACCTTGTTGGTGTAAGTCCAAAGTTCTATCTGTATGCCATCAACAACTACGTCAGGTTTCGTTTGGGCTAGGGCAGAAGCGACCGTGAGATGCTATATGCAGCTAGGATTCAAAAAATAAACAACACTCGTTCACTCAGTCACCGATGATGCATTATCTAATGAATCATTGAGTTCGAACAGCAGCAGAATAAGTAAAAAAACCATGAACAAAGCAAACACAACAACACAGAGGAGTTGTTTATGTCTACAAGTAAAAACACTTGTAGACGACACCTCAGGGCAAAACTTCCACTAGATTAAAATATTACAATTGCTTACAATATGAAAACTAACTTTTAGAGAGTGAAAATCATTATGAAAACTCCTAGGAGAGAATATGTATCTATTCTAACCTAAATACTCTTGGAAATACAAAGATATGAAAAAGAGGACAAAGAGTGCATATGAAATCAATGAACAACAAATCTGATGAGGCTTGCAATGATATATATCATCTGCTGGCTCATTGACTTCCTGGTAGCACTTCGTGCACAATTCTCTCTTAAAATCTCTTAGCTTCAGTTAATGATGTCCAGGCTGTTCGCTTCTTAGATAAAGCTCCAGGAAACCTATCTTTTAAGTAAAACAATTCAACAAGGCAATGTTAGGATTAATAAAGAGTTATTATGGAAATAAACCTCTAATTCTTACAAGTTAGGAAATGTCATGTTTGAGTCCTTATAGAAGGCAATGACCAAACTTCTTAACAATTACCTAGAAAGGAAATAACAACATGTGTCCTAAATTGGAAGACAAGGCAAAGGGAGGGAAAAATCTCTCACTGTTTATTTTACCCTAACAGATTACATGCATATCAAGAACAATGTAGATGCGCTCCTGCCACCGCTTGTAATTCTTGCCTCCAAAAATATTGATTTTGATGTCTAGGAATGGTTTAGCCTACTGGACAAGTGGGACACTAGGCATGAAAACAATACCAGAAGCGGGATGACATGAAAATAGTGGTGTTTGATATTCTTTTCAATGTTGTTTGAATTTTCGGGATCCATAACCCTTTAGAATATTGAAATAAATTCCCAAGAATTCCTATTTGAGGCATGAGCAAAGCACTCTCATGAAGGATTATTTGTGTGATCCCCCAAGATACATACAACAGATTCTTCTAGTAATTTACTAGGAGCTAGCAGGAAGCAATGGAAAGAAAATTATAACTCAAGAACCGAGAAGCAAGAAGAGAAAATAAGGAAAAAAAAGCAGCAGCAAGAAGAAAAAGGAGAAAGAAGCTTAGTATTTTCTAAGTTCATTGTAGGTAAGTGATAGTTATATTTAGGGGAAAATTTTGGCCGGTCTCTTTTTTAAAGTTTCTAACCCCAAAAGTCAATTTTTTTTCAATCGCAAAAGACCACTTATCGAAATATTGTTCCAAAAATGTTATCGTCTTCTGCTACAGCTCCGGCAACACACTTGAATTCAAAAATCACGATTGTTCGTAACGAAACGGGGATCGACTTGCCCGATCAGGTCGCGGGGTCGAGGGGGCAGCGCCCCTTCGTGGGGGTTCGGGGGCAACGCCTCCGAAAGATAGACGAGTTTTTTTATTCATGAAATACGAAACTATAATGGATCTGTGTTGGGTTGAAGAATTTTTCAGTTGGAGACGAAGACGTAGAAAGAGGAGGAAGAAGAAGGCTTACGACGGAGGAGATGGAAGAAGCAGGTGGAAGACGTGGTCTGATTCTTTATGATTTTGTATCGCGGTTCAAAAATTAATGCACTAAAATTGATGAATCTCGGTTCAAAAATAGACTAGCAACTACACTATTGAACCGCGGTGCAAAAATGAATGCACTAAAATTGATGAATCGCAGTTCAAAATAGACTAGCAATTACACAATTGAACTGCGGTGCAAAAATTAATGCACTCAAATTGATGAATCGCGGTTCAAAAATAGACTAGCAATTACATTATTGAACCTCAATGCAAAAATTAATGCACTAAAATTGATGGATCGCAGTACAAAAATAGGCTAGACAGTTACGCTATTGAACAGCAGTGGAAAATTAATTCAATAAAAATTGATGAATCGTGGTTTAAAAATAGACTAGTAGTTACACTATTGAACCGCGGTACAAAAAATAATGCGATAAAATTGATGAATCGCGGTGTAAAAATAATGATCTCCGTAGCGCGCCTACTGTTCATTAAGGGTATCGTAGTCATTTTGCCACCAAAAGTGACTTTTTCCCATTAAAAATAAAAAAAGTATACTTTAATGATTAAAAGTTTCAAAAAATGGACTGACCCGTAGTTTTTTCTTATATTTATATACAAAAAGGCCCAACGTTCTCTTTTAAAATAGGAGCAAAACTTGCAAATTTGCTTTTTGAGCTAACGGTAGTGGTTACTGGCTAAAGATGTACTCTCTCCATTTTTAAATTATCGTCTTTTTTTTTTTTTGTCCATCTTAAAATAATTGTACTTTTTTCTAAACTTTCACTTTTAGGAAAACATTTTTTCCATTTTACCCTTATTTTTTTACTACTTTATTTATGGTCACATGCTCAAGGACATTAAAAATATCACACATTACACCAATATTTATAATACAATTAACAATTTTTTCTTAAACAATGTTTCATATCAAAGCAAACAATAATTTAAAAACGGAAGGAGTATTAGTTTTAGAGTATGACCAAGTCAACAACTTTTGAAATACTTGTATACAGAATTTACAGTAAGATATTGTTGTAAGCTATATATAAGGTTTCATCGTTCGTCGAAACCTGCTCATAAGGTGTGTGGGGGTGGCCGGGGATTATGATCCAGAAGACAAAGACAATGGATAATAGCGCAACAAAAAGCTATCTATTAACACCTAATTCACATCCCTAGCCATGACTCTCGGCCGCCAGCTTTTCTTATACTCCCACCGATTTCTAAATAATTGTCTTGAGTTCCTTTTTCGTTCGTTTTAAAACACTTCCACTATTTCGGGCAAGAAGCCATCATTTGAAAGTTAAAACTTTTTAATAAAATAACATTTTTAGTAGCTCATTAGTAATAAAATAACACTTTTACGTCTTAATTAATATCTCAAAATAGAATAGTAAACTATTTACCCGGAACAAAGGGAATAACAATTTTGCTTATGCATTTTTCTTTTCAGAAAATCACTTTTATCAACTATATATTTACTTTTTGTTCCTTTTTTAATTATGACCAAATATAGAAGAAAGACCAATATATAAATATTTATAATAAAATCAATTAACTTTTCTTAAATACCGGATCAAACATGACGATTATTTAGAAAGACTCATTTTCCATATTCTATTTGGTCAATGTTAGGGATGGCAATTCGTGTTATCGTGTCGTGTTCGTGCCTCATTATCATGTTTTAATATTATCTATCTTATTTGATCATAAATAAAACAATAAATATTAATTTGAATATATTAACAATTTCGTGTCTTTCGTGTCTTTCGTGTCGTGTTTCGTATTGTGTCGTGTCGTGCTGGGCTTATCGTGTCATTTGTCTCTGTAATCGTGTTTTATAATCGTGTCTTATTGGTTCGTGATAACGTGCCGTGCCTGACATTGCCACCCCTAGTCAATGTTGCAAATCCAAATGAATTAATTAGACCACAAGTATATCTCAACATTTAGCACATTGACAATAGAAGAAGGTATTCCTTGCCTTTAAATACAACTATTAGAAAGGGGACAGTACTGACGTAAGAATTCAAGAAAAACAATACTATAAAAATAACTATTTTGGTCAAAAAATAGAAATCACAGAATTCTATGCCACAAAGGAAACTCCCATTGGTCGGTGTAGCTACTATTTAAATCGACCTTGAAACCTGTTACAAAAAAGGAAATACCTTGATTAGAGGATTTTCTATAAACCACAAAATATGGTTTCCTGTTGAAATTTAACTTTGTGTGTGTGTGTGTGTGAGAGAGAGAGAGAATGAGAGAGACTCTTAAAGTGCACTTAAAGAATCTATGATGTTTTAATATTTAACTAATCAAAGCATAATCAGTTAACTAATGACTTACTTAAAGAAGGATTCCTAGATTATATTATAACCTATGAAGAATTGTACTTCGGAGTTACCCTTTTAGGAATCTTGAACACAAACTTAGGAAAGGAGTTTATGTAGGAGTGGAACATAGATTATGGTGATATTTGCTTTATTTGGAAACTCCCAAGGTAGACATCTATAGTAAAGCCAAGTAGGTGCGGTAATGGTGGCATTCACTACACACACACACATATATATACATATATATATATATATATATATATATCATCTTAAACAATAAAGCTAAGAGATCAACTGTACGAGCATATGTACCCTCACAAAGTTCAAGGGGAAAGATAGAGGAGATGCTATTCCATGGAACTGTTCTCTCGAAATTTAATGTCTCTTATTGTATATAATAGTTTTAAAGCTGATGGTTATTATAAGGTATTGTATTACTGCAATAGGTTTAAGAGGGAGGCTTAATATCTTCATCCCACATACGTTAAAATATGATAAATATTTTAGACGGTGCTCACGAGGTGACATGATGTGTTTTTTATGTGTTAAAATACAATCAATACTTTGTTAGATGTCTGACCGTTACAGGAGTTACTTTCCATGTGTCAAAAAACTCAGTGCGTGACAACAGAAGGTGCTTTGTATATATCGAAATATGACAAATACTTTAAACATAACTCTCGGCTTGACAAGATGTGATTTCCATGCATGTTACAATACGGTCAATACTTTCAGCCAGCCGTCGAAGCGTTACGTGAGTTATTTTCCATGTGTCAAAGATATCGGGGAATGACAAGATATGCTTTCCATGTGTCAAAATTTGACAAATATTTTAGACACGTGTAACGGCGTGACACGATGTGCTTTCTATGTATTAAAATACGGTCAATACTTCAGTCTGCTTTCGGAGCATGTGTCTAAAACAATAAATCTAATAGATCAACTGTACGAGCATATGTATCCTCACAAAGCTCAAGGGGAAGGATGGGGAAGATGCTATTCCATGGAACTGTTCTCTCATTTCATTCAATGTCTTATACAAGGCACTTACTGTATATTAGTTTCGAAGATGATGGTATTTTATTATAGGTTTAACAGGGTGGCGTAATATCTCTATCCTACGGAGTTGCATTTCATGAGTTAAAATATGTCAAATACTTTTAAGAAGACTCGAGGCGTAACACAATATGTTTTTCATGTGTTAAAATATGGTTAATATTCCTGTCAGCTCACGGGGCGTTACAAGAGGTACTTTCAATGTGTCAAAGACCTCAGGGCGGACATTAGGTGCTTTCCATGTATCAAAATATGACAAATACTTTAAGACAGAGCTCACGGCGTGACACGATGTGCTTTCTATATGATAAAATACGGTCAATACTTCTTTCTGTTCTCGAAATGTTACACTAGTTATTTTCCATGTGTCAAAGAGCTCAGGGTGTGACAGGAGATACTTTTCTTGTTTCAAAATATAGCTAATACTTTAGTCACAACTCGAGCGGAGCGTTAAAAGAGTTACTTTTCATGTGTCAAAACATGTGTCAAAAGAAGCGTTATAAAAACAAAATGTGTTTTCCATGTGTACTATATATATATCTAAGAAGATGATTATTATTTTTGTCAAATATTAATTTTAAAATAGAATAATTAGAAGAAACAATTAACATACTCCTAAATTTCAAGAGTTAATGGCAAAAACTTATGTAAGACGGTTTTACGGATATTTTTTGTAAGACGGATCCTCTTTATCCGACTCACCATGTGTTGATGGGTTTAACTGTGATAGAATGAAGCTCCATCTTATCGATAAAGATCCGTAATACGATCTTACGAGAGACTGATAATTAAATATGAAATAAGTTTCTTTCACATTACCAGAAAATAGCTTTCCCCGTGATGCAAACCTTGCACCGAAAAACCATGGTCGTTGAAGGGTAACACCACACCTGACGAATGGACCAACACTTGATCTTGACCAAACATGCCTTTCATATTAAGTGGGCCCCTTTGCACCTCCGTCGGAACTCCGTTAATAAACACCGTTATAACACCTGAAACCTCCGTTCAAGATACTAATCAGATATATGCCATCTAAATTCTCCACCAAGCCAAAAAAATCAAAACAATAACTCAAATTAAACTTGGCATTTTTTGAGCTGATCGAACACGTCATGACCACAACAAATCAAATCGGTCCATTACTTTTTTTTCTTCATCTTAAGAGGTGTGGGAAGGAGATCGAACTTAAAACTTAATACATTTTGTGAAACCCTAACTCTATTACTGGATCACCCGTTAATGGGCCAACCTCAAACTCTCAAAGTATCTAGGACTCATCATTAAAACGAAAAAGAAAATAAGCTTACAATTGTGAAAGTACTTTTCTAGAAGGTAAATATTAGAAGTTAACACTCTTTTTGAACGCAACAAAAAGAGAAAGAGTAAGTTTTTTGTAGGACCGTCTTACGAATCTTATTTCATAAGACGGAGCTTAACTCTCTCACCGTTTAACCCACCAACACATGATGGATCGAGTAAAGAATATATGTATTACAAAAATATTTGTAAGACCGTCGTGTCTAAGTTTTTTGTGAGAAAACGTGGATTGTTTTTTAGGAACTAATGGAGTATTTGATTTTGAAAAATGGGTCCTACATTTAGTCATGTTTTATGAGTTTTGTTCAATGGTTTAGATTGAAAACGGGAAGCAAAATTTACCAAAAATTAACAATATGGAAGAGAAGAAGAGAAGTTATGTTTATGTAAGCACCAACCACATAGGGATATTGGATAGATGCACTAAATTATCATATTATTTATGGGAAAATTTAATTAAATTCAGTTTTGGAATAAACATATGTGCACAATAACAAATTTAAATGAAATATATCAAGATGATGAGTAACATACCCGATTGGTAACGCGAACTTGAAGTATCCAACGGATGGAAAATCGAATTTATGGAAGTGGTTTGCTCAAACTCCTCGGGGACGGGGACCGCTACTAGGTCAGTAAGCGACGGGTGATCAGCAACACGTCGGGTGAACGAAGAAGAGCCTACGAGAGAGTTAGAAGGAGATGATTGAGATGGAAAAAACGAGGTGGTAGTAGTCGTGGTCGAGGTCGAGGTAGGGGAAGGCACAAAGCCCATGGTTGTAGTATATTGATCATTATAGGTCAGAAGATTAATATTGTTGGCATCAGCAGTAGTACTAGTATTAAGAGTGGCCGCCGAAGCCTGAATTTGGCGTTGTCGGCGGCGAGATCTCGAGCGTCGGTTTTGGAACCAGTAGAAGACATTGGCGTCGCCGACAGAGCCGAACTTCTCGAGAAGTTTCCTTATTTGGATAGTTTCTTCTTTTGGAGGATTTACCATTCCACTGTTGAAGATGGACTCGAGTATAAGGATTTGCTCCGGTTTAGGAGACCACCTTGACCTAACCGGTTCGTTTCTCTCCTCAGCTGGTTCTGAGTCTGAACCATGGCTTCCGCTGTTGGTGGTGCGTCGGACTTTATCTTCCATTTCTTGAACCCAAGATGCACACTACTTAATACCCTTCAGAGTTCAGCCAAGGTTATATACTCTATGTTTTTCTTACGTGTGTGTATATATATATACACTAGTCTTTGTGTCCGTGTCCATGGCACGGCGCGAACAGGAGAGAATGTCAGTAGTGGAGGGTGTAAATATTTAAATAAATCGATTTATGACTTAATCATGTTTTAAAAAGAGTCTAAAATAAAAAAATAAAAAATAAAGACCTCTCGGTAACCAATTAAAACAATATGATCATCCATACTGGAATAAAAATTTAAAGTATCCCTAGATGATGCTATATGATGTCTGGGATGCTTAATTTATCGAATATCCAGGAAATTAATAATAAACTGAGAGACATTGGCAGCTAAAAAACAGATAAAACATTTATCACGAATCATACTATATTCTTTTTATCCAGTGAAAAAATAAATCTTAATATATCTTAATTATCCATGTGAACAACCTTATACGAATTGATTTATAATATTCTCCTTCCATTTTTTTATAAAGAGTTTTTTTTACTCCAAGTTTTACTTCTCTGCTACAATTATTTCTTAATTAAATTAATTATTATCATAACATATTTGCCCTTCAAATTAATACTTACCTTATTTTGATGAGTATTTGCCTAAAGTTGAGTATTTTTTTCTTAATTTTATATTATAATCCTTTTCTTTTCTTAAATATCGTATAAATTTAAAAAGTACATCTTCATTAATGGATTTACCATTCGTTGAAATTCATAACTTCTAATTTAATATTATGGTAAATCGTAGCATTGGTCTCTCGACTATAGATCAATTACAGTAATAAGTAATAGTCACTTAACCATTTTTATGTTAAATTTGGGTCATATGAGTATGTAATTTTCATAGCTATAGTCTTTTTGATGAATATCGTTAAAAATTACCATTAAGTTGTCATGTGCCTCACATGTGCGTCTAGTAAGGGTTAAAATGATTTTTTTTCAAACCTAACTTATATCACAGTTTGTAATCCAGTCCTTAAAGTTAAAAAAAAAATTGACATTAAGGTCTTCTTCCCCAAATGTTTTGGAAAACCCCTCCAATTTTTCTAACCCTTCTTTCAATCATTTCCATTAGAATGCAGGATGAAGTTTTTCCATGAGAATGCAAGATTTGAACACTGCCGGGAATCCCGAATTATACTACAATAACACCAAATCACCAAATGAAAATAACGTGGATAAATTATTACTAACAGTCATGTTCAATTAATTGTCAAGAAACTTATAAACATAATCATCATCATCTTCATGTTCAATTAATTGTCAAGAAGTAAACTAAAAAAATCCCCAATATATTTGAACCTAAAAAAACCAACCCAACTCAAAATAATGCCAACAATTACCGAGGGTTTTCATTTCTCATGGTGTAGAAGGGTTTTCATTTCTCTTCCCCCTCCGTTTTATCTTCTACCGGCAACCGCCTCCGGCCAACTCTTTTCCGTGGTTATCGACGGCGCCTCACTGCCTCAATCTTGATTCCTGGTCGCCAGTTCTTTTGTGAAATTATCGTCCATCGAAGATCCTTAACCGAAGGACGGATGAAGAACGGCGTTGAAGATCGGATGGCTCTATTATAACCGATTCAGAGAGATGCAGAGGGAGTAGGAATCGCAAGCGCCGTGCAACGTGATATTCTATAATTGATCAATAAATATGGAGTAATTTATGTTGGGATTCTGCCATAGATGAGAGAGAAGGGAATGGCAAGTATCTCTGAATTACCGGAAGGTTGCATCTCCGATATTCTATCGCTCACTTCTCCTCGTGACGCTTGTACATCATCAGCCATATCTCTTGGATTCAAGTCCGCGGCCGACTCTGATGCTGTGTAGGAGCGATTCCTGCCATCCGATTATCAGGAGATCATTGCAAGGTCGGATTCACCTGTGGTGTATGACACAAAAAAGCAACTATGCGACTCCCCTATCCTCATTGATGGAGGCAAAATGGTAAAACTTCACACCATCATATATATCCCTTGGATTTCTTCTTCTCATTTTTTAGTTTTTGTTTTCGGAAACTGTTGATCTGACATTATTACCAGCGATCCCAAGGTGGCTTCTCTACATATGGTTCGCCGGGAATAGGAGACGGAGGCTAAACTGTTTTAGATAGAGTAGGAGTAGGAAAGAGAGAGAAAGAGATAGAGAGAGATAAAAGAGGGATAGATATATGTTTGTTGTGATGAATCGTGCAAGCAGATCACGCTAATCGTGGGGTAGTTTACGGGGAGAAAATAATTGAGGTAAAAAAAACCGTGTATAAAACGGTTATGGATAAAAACGGTTGTAGATAAATTAAATCCTGATCGTTGAATGTGTTTCGTAAAAACAAATCCTGGCCGGTAAATAGCTTTTTCAAAAGATTTAATCCTGGTCGGTAAATAGCTTTGTGAAAACAGATCATGACCGGTAATTAGCTTCCTAATCTGTTTTATATAAAAGATATATATATATAATCTTTCTGTTTCTAAAAACCATTAAACTTCTTCGTCCTTAAGGAAAGACAGTTCATATTTTCTTTTTAAAATGTTTCAAATACACACTATGTTAATATTTTTTAAAAATATTAAAATATATTAAAAATATATATATATACTCGAACGATAAGCCAATTCGAATGGAAACAGAACCAAACATGGGGCACCTCCCCACTCTTTCTCAGTCTCACCGTCCTAACCTACCTCTTCCTTAGATTCTCTCTCCACCGCTCTCCCTTCTCCATCTTCCTCCGCCTCGATCATCTCCGCCATCAACGACATCATCCTTCTTCCTCGTATAACATAGATTTTATCCAGGTCCCACCCACACATGAGATTGAACAGACAAAACACCAAAAAAAAATAAAAAATAAGAAACATGCATAAACACCCATTCAAGTCACCCACATGTCTCCCACGCACCATACCATCCTTTCTTCCTCATATAACATATATTTTATCAAACAATTAACCCTTAATGGAACCCCCCATCCCCCATCAAAACCTCAACCAGAATCCAAACGCCCGGTTCTCGTTAATCGGACACTCTCTCCAACCCACGCCCACTCCACCTCGTCATCCCCAAGCTTCCCACCACCCGTCGACACTCCCACTTCCAATGCCCAATGTCACATTGCCATAGCCATCAACCTCTCTGACGAGAGTGCCCACGCCGTCAAATAGCTAGGCTGTCCAGAACTACCTCTGTCTCGAAGACCTCGTCTCCTCCTCCACGTCTATTCCACCTCCGCCCTCTACGGCACCTATTAGGGAGTCGTGGGTTTGGCATGTTGAAAATGAAGGGGAAGGGGATGCGGATGTTAATGATTATTGTGCATCATTGTGTTTGTCATGTGGTGGTAGTTAAATATCTTGAAGAGAACGACAGTGATTGCAATGGCAGTGGAGTTTCTCTCATACTCCACAGTTTGTTTCTTTCTCTAGAAATGTTGATGGAGGTTGAATATGAGAGAGAAACGAGGAGAGAGAAGGAAGAAAAAATCCATGGGGTTGGGGGGAGGGAAGACATGGGTGGGGACAGATCGAGGGTGATATATGTGGACCTATACATCCACCAAATGGACCATTCCAATACTTTATGGTATTAATCGATGCTTCTAGCAAATGGTCACACGTATGTCTATTATCAACTCGCAATACGACATTTGCCTAATTCCTTGCACAAATAATCAAATTAAGAGCGCAATTCCCAGATTACATGATCAAGAAGGTTAGACTTGATAATGTTGATAAATTTACATCTCAAGCATTCAATGATTATTGTATGGCAATAGGAATTGATGCTGAACATCTAATAGCTCATGTTCATACACAAAACGGTTTGGCTGAATCGTTTATCAAGCGTATTCAACTCATCGCCAGACCATTAATAATGAGAACAAAGCTACCTACTTTTGTATGAGGTCATACTGTTTTGCATGCCACTGTACTAATTCACCTTAGACCAAGTGCATATCATAAGTACTCCACATTTCAGCTAGCATTCGATCAAGAACCAAATCTATCTCATCTAAGAGTTTTTGGTTGTGTGGTATATGTACCCATTGCTCCACCACAACGCACAAAAATGGTACCACAACGAAGATTGAGAATATTCGTTGGGTATGAATCCCTTTCGATAATCAAGTATATTGAACCAAAGACAGGTGACATCTTTACGACACGTTTTGTCGATTGTCATTTTAATGAAGAAAAGTTCTCACATTTAGGAGAAGAAGAACGACAAGTGGGAAAAATATCAAATGGTGCACATCATCATTGTTTCATCTTAATTCTCCCACAAAACAACGTGAACTGGAAGTTCGAAAGATCATGCACTCACAGAATATAGCAAATCAATTGCCAGATGCATTTATAGATACAAAGAGAGTGACAAAGTCACATATAGCTGTTGTTAATGCTCCTACTCGAATTGAAATTCCAAAAGGGCTACCCAATGAGAATATGACAAATGAATCTAAAACACGCCTGAAGCGTGGACGACTCATTGGTTCATAAGATTAAAAACCTCAAAAAAAGAAGGTGATTGAAAAACCCCAATCAAGTGAATGTGTTCTAGAAGAATCACATGATCATACAAGTCCAACCCACAGGCAACGAAAACCATGAAATTTCCATTAATTACATGTGTAATGGAAAAATATGGAACCGAGATGAAATATAGAATATTCGATGATGTATTCTCTTATTCGGTATCACAAGAAATTAATGACGGGACTGATGATCCCGAACCAACATTAGTATTTGAATGTCAAAAGAGACATGCCTGGGTAAAATGGAAAGATGTCATGAAGGCTAAATTAGATTCATTTAAAAAATGAAAGGTATTTGGGTCTATCGTTGTCACACCTGAAGTTATAAAACCTGTTAGGTATAAATGAGTTTTTATTAGAAAGCGAAATGAGAAAAAAAAATATTGTGAGATATAAAGCCCGCCTTGTTGCACAAGGTTTTTCCTAAAGGTCTGGAATTGATTATGAAGAAACATATTCTCCTGTTATTGATGTTATTACGTTCAGAGATCTAATCATCATATCGGTTTCGAGAAACCTAGAGATGCATCTCATGGATGTTATAACAGCATATATATATATATATGAGAATTCCTGATGGAATCAAGGTGCCTGAAGCACTGAGCTCAAAACCCAAAGAATTATGTGCAATTAAACTACGACGATCAATGTATGGATTAAAGCAATCTGGACGTATGTGGTATAATTACTTAAGTGAGCATTTGTTGAAAGACGAATATGTGAGTGATCAATGATGTCTGTGTGTCTTTATCAAGAAATCGACAGTTAGATTTGCAATTGTTGCTGCGCGCGCTATGTAGATAATCTGAATATCATTGGAACTCCCAAGGAAATTCAAGAAGCATTCAATTACCTAAAGAGAGAATTTGAAATAAAAGATCTTGGACAGACCAAATACTGTCTTGGTTTACAAATAGTGCACTTGCATAGTGGAATATTTGTACATCAATCAAATTATACAAAAAGAGTCCTGAAGCGCTTTAATATGGACAAGGAAAATCCTCTCACTAGCCTCATGGTTAACAGATCACTAAATGTTGAAAAAGATCCATTTCGTCCTTGTGACGAGAATGAAGAGATACTTGGCCCTGAAGTACCATACTTAAGTGCTATTAGAGCCCTTATATATCTTGCAAATTGTACTAGACCAGATATATCATTTGCTACAAATCTATTGGCGAGATATAGTTCATCTTCATCACGGATACACTGGAATGGAATCAAACACATTTCGTTATCTTCACGGAATGCTCGACCTAGGATTATTTTATCCTAGAAGATCAAATGATGAAATAGTTGGTTTTGCAGATGTGAGTTATTTGTCTGATCCTCATAAGGCCAGATCACAGACCGACTATATCTTCACGATGAGTGGTACTGCAATTTCCTGGCGTTCTCAAAAGAAAACACTAGTTGCTACATCGTCAAATCATGCTTAGATGATCGCACTTCATGAAGCCAGTTGAGAGCGTGTATGACTTCGATCTATGACTCATCATATTCAAAATACCAGTGGACTACCTGTCAACAAAGACCCGACAGTATTATTTGAAGACAATGCCACATGTGTCGCCCAAAGTAAAGAGGGATACATCAAAAGTGACAGGTCCAAACATATCCCTCTAAATCTCTTTTTATACACTCAAGAAATTGAAAAGAAGAAAGAGGCTAGCATCCAATATATTCGATCAAGTGATAATGATGCAGATTTATTTACGAATACATTTCCCACTACAACCTTCAGAAAGCATGTTCACAACATTAGAATGTGGAATCTACGAAATTTACAAAGATGATTTCTCTTGACCCTTGTTAGCTCAAGGGAGAGCATATATGGTTGTACTCTTTTTTCCTTTATCATAGTTTTCTCCCCTTTGGGTTTTCCATGAAAATGTTTTTAACGAGGCGACCCATGCACATGATTGATTTAACTCTTTTCCTCATGCACTCTTTTCCTCATGTGATTTTTTCAACGGATTAAGGTTTTTAACAATGATACACTTATTCAACTTACAATGCATAAGGGGAATGTTATGAGGGGAATGTTATGAAAGTCCAAGGTGCTACAAGGTAGGTAGCTATATGTAGCTAGCTAGGTAACTAGTTGTATTGTAGCATTGGGAAAAACTTGACACAACAATCTCAAGCCTATGATTGTATGTGCACTATTTAGTTATAACTACCGAGCAGTCTGGAGTTATCAAATACACCAGGTGAGCTCTACAAAAGGCTTTCTCTCTCTCTCTCTCTCTGATACACTTTTGTCATAAGTTTAGTTATTTTATAACAATCACATCATTTTTCTTTTTATTTCTTTTTTCATTTCATTTGTATCAAGTAAGGGTAAAATTATCATTTCATAAAAAATTAGCATTCCTTCCAAAGATAATGCTACCAGAAACTAACATGAAGCTCAAAGTTGGGTTCAAAAGCCACCATAGAAAACTTTCAACATCAGTTACCATATAAATAGAAAGTTCCAAATTTAGGAATCAAATTATATATTAATCCTTTTTTGAAACAAGTGAAACTGGAAAGCTGAAAAATTATTTTGGAACAGTCGATGGATTCTTTTTACTCATTCCGTTCCTCCAAAGAATCCACGCTTAATAATAAAGAGAAAATATTAATTTTTTTTGAGTTTGCATAATCATAAAAAATATTTAAACTCAACCAATATACTTATAATATAAGTGAACGCCATAAATAGAAAGTTATGTAAATTACACGTACCAAAATAGTATAATGGTTTCTTTCCAGAAAGTCGGGGGAGTATTATAAAAGAGTTTGTAAGCACACCTAAAAGGAAGCCATGGCAATCAAGTCAAATAGGGAAAGGGGGTACTTTTGTTATCAAACATTTTGGCCATTGATGTTTGACCACAGAATGTCAAATTTACAATATCACCCCTCAGTATGAGATGTTTGACCACTGCTAAAGTAAAACCGACGACTTTATGTTGTTTTGGATGGGAACATATGTTACTGTAGCATCTCTCGGGAAACGGAGAATTGAACCGTTTCGTAGGTCAGTCGGTCCCTTTTGGCTTTTCCACCTGTGATTATGCCATATAATATAGGAGTAGTAATATTGGTTCGGCTTACCGCGACCGACAGCGATACATTTTTTTTTAATAAATTTTTCACTTAACGCGGTATGGAAAGAGATCGAACTTGATATCTCAGACTTTGTAAAATCTCATCTTTACCACTGGACCATCTCCTAAACTGATAGTGATACATGACAGTTTATAAGACGAAATCTCACTCTCTTACAACTCAATACATCAACACACAGTGGATCGAGTAAGGAAGATTCATTTTATAAAAAAATATCTATAAGACTGTCTTACCTAAGTTTTTGCCACAAAATAAACGTTAAGTAGATGCCAATTTTTTAATCACTTTGGCATTGTATTAATGTATTATTAGTCGTGATACACTATATAAACACATTACTTAATACTTCAAGATTATAAAATATTTTCTCCACTAGTGCCAAAGCGTATGACCATCCTATCTCATGTAGGATGGTCATACGTATCTTAATGCGTAAGACAGATATATCCATGTTAAATGGGTCAAAGTTCAGTAATTTAAGTGCAAAACTTTGACTTTTAAAAATTACAACGTCACCCCTCAAGTGTATAAATGAAAAGTGTTACTTTTTCGTATTAAAAAATATTATTTTTCAGTATTAAATGTATCACTTTTCAGCATAAAATGTGTTGCATTGCGTTTTTAATAAAAAATGTCTTAAATGTTTTACTTTTTAACCTTAAATATGTCACTTTTCAGCGATACACTTTTTAGCCTTAAACGTTTTATTTTTTAACCTTAAATGTGTTACTTATGGTTTTAAATGTATTAATTTTGCTTTGAAAAATGCTACTTTTCATTATAAATGTATAAATTAAAATTGTCACTGTTAGTTTTAAAGAGTCAATTTTTATTATTAAATGTGTCACTCACTATTTAGTATTAAGAATGTAACTTTTTATCATTAAGAGTGTTACTTTGTATTTTAATGAAATTATTTTTTTCATATAAAAAAAGTCACTTTTGACCACAAAATGTGTCACATTTTAGCATGAAAGGTGTCACTTTTGTCTTTACAATGAGTCACTTAGCATTTCATCAAAATCCGTTAGGGTCTATCAAACATTCGAAAGCAAATAAGGCTAATGGAGAGCTGACGGAGCTAACAAAGGATGAAAGTGCAAGGTGTGGAAAACATAAGAAGTTCGGCAGTAAACTTTGAAAATCCAAGGGCACCGGAGCAAAATGAGAAAGTTCTCAATAATGTGCTGTCACCTTTACCGAGTTGACACATGACACCCCTCCTTTTGGGTGACCCATGTGCTATGTTGCCGGATCCGAGTCGATCGCGAGATTCAACTTCATTTGTTCAATTTTTAGCCATTTTCACTCACAATTTGACCCTATTTCTTATTGGGTAACACGTGATCATTGTTGATGGGTTATCCGCTCCATCAATCATTATTTTATCATTTTGTGGCTTCGTCTTACGTATTTAGAATCCGTAAAACCGTCATACACAAGTTTTTGCTAGTGTGAAATCTGAATAGCTTAGTTCTTAATATATATTTTGTTTTGTTTGATCTGACACAAAGATTGTAGTTAAATGATTGATTATAATATACATATTAGAATAATGTGTATTTTTCAAAGATATTTAAGTGAGAATTAAATTAAGGATAAAATATAACAATAACTTCCAAACCAAAAAACATTTGAAAGTGTACAATTTTTTTGAACGAGCTAAAAGGAAATGTGTTTTTTTTAAGGAACGGATGAAGTATATATTAGATTTCGGATTTCTTGTATTACAAAATGTACCCCTTTATGTACAAATAAGAAAATTTGAATATATACGTTTATATTACTTGGTTACACAGTGGAGGATTTAATAACAATTGATTTTTGTTTTGAAGTGTTTTAATTTCTTACCACTTTCCTCAAATAAATGAATTTTTATTGGTTTTTAATATTTTTATTGATATCACAAGTTTAAAACAACTAAATATTTTCTCAAATAAAAAGCATTGTACTTAAGAAGATATTCGATCACAATAGATTCTAATTATGCTAGTATTTTCTTTAATAATGTTATAATTACACATATTAATATTTATTTCATTCTAATTGGAGAGGTGCTTTAATTTGACCATTTCAGTCCAATTGAAGTTTTTTTTAATTAGTCAGATTTTAGATATATACACTTAAAAAAAATTTGTTCTCTATATTTTCTTTAAATCTCTTTTTTTTTGTTTAATGTTTAGAGTGGAAAATGAGTAGAGATATATTTTTTAAAAAAAAATTAGCGAAATTTTAATCTCAATTTATGTAGCAACTAGCAAGAATATATTTAACCAAATTTGATGTCATGTCAATAATAACCTTCATATTTATTGAATAATTAACCATTATTGAACTAAAATCTTCATAGGTTTGATATTTGATGATTCTTGGAAATAATATTTATTTTTCTTTTTACGTCTATTGCTTATTTTTGGTTATTAGTTTTGTTGTTTTATTTTTATTTTTACTAAATATTAGATTTGGGTTATCAAATAATTTTAAAAGTAGAATATATTAAATCAATGCTTTTTTGCTTTAAATTTATTCTGTTTAAGGACATAATAAGGATATTTTAGCTTTTTTTTCTTTAATTATTAATTTTGAGCGTATAGTAGCCAAAAATATCTAAAATCACAAAACTTATAGAAGAATCACTTTTAGTGGAATCAATAGTCGATAATCACTACCAACAAACATGTAAATCAACACGTAAGATTGTTGTTCTCTATTTATAAAAATAGCGTTTTGAAATAGTTTCTCAAACGTATTTACATGAAAAAAAAAACTGTCTTTTAAAAATGTTGCATTGTAAAAAAGATGTGTCTTCAAAACGCTATACTAAACGAAACCTTGGATACTTTAGTTTTCAAATTTTGACTTTTTTTAACTTCGACTCAATCAGTTTCTCCGACTCTCTCTCTCTCTCTCTCTTATCTTTTTATCATTACAAAATAAAAATCTCAAACATACAAATTAATCTCAAAACCATCTTACCAAACACCCTTTTTTTCATTTTTCATTTTACAATTAAGGAGTTTGAAAGAGAAGGAAAGGAGAGGAAGACAAAGAGGGTAAGAGGTAGCTAGGGTTTGTGGGCGTGGGCAAGTGCATGTGAAGAAATGCATGGAAGGTTGGGCTTGTTGGGGTTGATTTTAAAAATGGAAAGAATCCAAAGAAGGATAGACAAGAAACCATAGGCAATGTATATAATAATGGCTGTGACGTTTGGCTAGTTGGACATGGCTGCCACTGCATGCCACAGTCCACCTCTCTCACTTCTGTCATTTAAATATTAAACGAGAGGAGGTTAAAGGATCTTAAAGGTTGGCTTAAACTTCGAACACATCTCTCCACCACCCCAATATTTTAAGTAAATAATCCAACTCCAGAAACAAATCATTAATTTCCGAAAAAAATATAAAAGAAATAGTACTATAGATCTTTTTTTTAATTTTTATTTAAAAGGTTGGAGGGCACAAAAGCCTAACCGGCTGACCCCAACCCTTACTAATAGGTCAGACAATTTGGTGAGTTGAGTGTGATAATGGGTTGAAACGTGTCGTTACACATTAGAAGCAAAATATTATGAAATAGTTATATAGGTAACGGGTAAAAGTTATATAGGGTAACGGGGTAAAAGCGGTCGGACCGTTTAAACCATATTCTCCCCAATCTATACATTTGGAGGGTGTGATTTAACTATATGATGCATCCGTAAGGTTTGAGCGTATGACCTCTCCATATTAATGCCTTGAAAGTTGAAAGGCTATAATTTGGAGGGTGTCATTTGATTTTATGATGTCTCTAGTGAGGTTTGAATATCTGACATGTGATCTTTAGAGATGTGAGTGGATTATATGATGTGGTGAGGCTTTTTACAAATGATGCATCTATGTTGAAATGCATGAACAAACCTAGCTAAGTTAGATGATACGATCCTGACTTGCATTAAAAGTATGAATTCAAGGGCCTATTTGTCAATGTTTGAAGCTTTGAGATAAATTAGGAAGCTTATAAGGCCATTTTGATACTTAAAAGGGTCAAAGTGTCAAATCTGGAAAGTGGGTCACCATTTTAGCGCACAATATGTGAAGGAAGCCCACATGTCATCAATGTGGAAAGCGACCGCATTCGACCTCTCAAACTAGATCTGTTAAAATGGGTCGGATCTGTTGGGTTAGTCCGCCCTGTCATCTAAAAGAGGTGGATTGGGTTGGTATTTCTTAGACTCGCCACTTTTTTGGGCTAGCTCGCCTCGCCCCGTCAAATGGCGGGTTGAAGTGTGTTGTGGGTTGACCCGCCTAGAGTTGTTAAAAAGGCTTGGGCCCGTTGGGCTTGCCCGCCCCGCCACCTAAAAGAGGTGGGTTGAGTTGGTATTCTTAGGCCGTCATGTTTTGGGGTCCGCCCGCCCGCCAAATGGTGGGTTGAAGTGTGTTATTGTGGCTCGCCCACCAACATTCTATCTCAAACTTCAGCATGTTTTATTGTTCGATATTTTTGGGTTTTTACTATTTTACTATTTGAATATTTTTTGGGTTTTAGTTCCTTTTAATTAAGTTTATTTTTCCTAAATTTTTAATTTAAAAGTTTCTTTTTAATTAGTTTTCTTTTCCTATAAGAAATAAGATTTTATTTGTAAACCTTATATAAAGGCATCCTTAAAAATTGTTTTAAAGAGTTGATTTTGATGAATAAAATTGAGTTGATTTTCTGGATAGAAAATTATGTTTTTATAGAGTGTCCTAAATTGTAAGCTCGGATTCCAAACATGGTAGATTCGTTGTTTGTAATTGAAATTCGATTTATGAGTTGGAAAGTCATCTTAATTGTGACGTCATTCACAATTCGAAGGTTCAAGTCATCTCGAGGGTGTTGGGTCATATAATCATTCATCCTAAAATCTTTCTAGGAGGTATTATGTTCACATCATTTGATATCAGAACAGTCCTAGTTACGATAATTCTATGTTATCTTAATTTTACCTTATTATTGTTATAGGGTTAAGCCCTAATTCCGCTATGGTTCGTGTTTTAAAAAACAAGTACTTTTTTTTGCATTTGTTGATGTCTCGTTATTTTCTAAACTTTGGGTCATCAACCCAAGTTTAATGTTTTTTGTTATGTTGTTTTGATTTCTTCTATTTGTTCTAAACTAGGATCATCAATCCTTGTTTAGTTGTCTTGTTCTTTCAATTTCGAGACCCTGATTGTTCTAGATTTGTTATTTTTTAAAAATAAATTGTGACCTTAAGTGCATACATGTAAGGGGATGAATCACCAAATTAATCACCCGAACTTCCTAAACCATTGATTATTGATGATTGGACGGAGTTTTTTTTAATAAAAGTAATGTTCGTTAGTCCAATTGAATAATATATGTATTTTTAGGATATTATATAATAGGGATACGAAATTTAGGTATCTAAGAGGTTAATGAAAGATCTCATTAATGTGTTGTCGCAAGGAGAAGCTGCCACGTCTTCAGATCCATCCTTTCCTTGCTAGAGCTCAAACCGCCCCACTCTCTTACCCATTTCTTTTCTAATCATGATCCGCAAACCCTCCAAATGGTCCAGCTTGCTCCAGTGCCCCGTACTCTATCTCCCTCACTTATTTAACTCGCTCAGCAACCCAAACCACCCACTCACTCACACATTTTGTAACCCGTTTCAAATTCGGCCTAGAAACAGTGATTTGAGCCTAATATTGCTCCTTTATTGCAGCCCAAAATGATTTCATCTCAGCCCAATTAATTTATTCTTGATTTCTTTAACCCTAGCGAGCCCCAGCTTAATTAAAGGAAAAATTGGAGGTCGGTATACTTTAAAAAGTTTTCAACCGCTTTAGTATCATATATATATCTTTTAACTTGAAAAATGCAATTTTGTAAAATTGTTCCTTAAATGCCCATTCATTCACTTATTGCATGCACTGGAGATGTCGTCCTTAAATGGCTTCCCTTTGGTCCCAGTCCACACTGCCCTCTTTTTCCATTTCATTATGCATGCGCAGAGGGAAGAAACCGAGGAATTTATCATTCATATTAAAGGGGAATTCTTCCTATTAATTATATGGGATGATTCAAGAACCACCTCCTTATTCTATCTATTACATATAAAGTTACGGTTGCTAAGCGAAAAGGGGAAGGAAAAGGGCATCTAGTCTCGACCTGATAGCAGTCATACGAGAATTTGTCCGTCTTGCATAGAAGGAGGTCGGGGAACCGGTCCATCTTTTTGTGACAAGTTCTAGATCTCGGTGGATCTGTGATTCAACGTCTTTTTTACAAATCGATGTATCACAATACACAAATTGGATTCGTGATGCATCAAATTGGATTCACAATGCACAAGTGGCTTTTCTTGGTTGATTTCACTTGATTGATGCTCAGGCTTTCAAAATGGGTGCTTTTATGCATTTTAGTTCGTTTGTGGAGATTTTTCGATATTCGACAGTCCTTGGAGAGCAATGGGGTAATTGCCCTAAATGAGGACTTAGGTCATCTCCAAAGGTACTCCCATTCCCTCATTTTGGGGTATTGAGCCGCACAATTTTCTCCAACCGAACCCCAAACCCTTTACTAAAATTTGGGTTGTGTACAGTGCTACCCCAAATTTGGGGTTCCACTGTACAAACCCCCAAATTTGGTATTGGTAGGGACCCATGATATAAATTAATTTTTAATGATTTTGCAATTGTTAAAATTATTTATAATATGATATTCTTAATTTAAATGCATTAAAAACTAATAAATATCTAATATTAGATGATATAAATAATAAATAAATAAATAATAATAATATTAAGTATGTTTTATTGAACATTATTAATTCAATAATTTATAATTACTTAGATTTTTTCAGTTATTTGTATATATTATATACAAATAAATAAATAAATTATTATTATACTAATTAAGGAACACTAATTTCACATTTAAGCTAAAAAAATGCATACATATTAAAATTATTAGAACATTTATAAACTTAAAAGTGCATACATATAACACACCACAAATAAAATGACATACAACTTGAAAAACACTGACATATAACTTTTTTTAAAAAAATAACTTTAAAAAATATTGACAAATAACTTTAAAAGGCATACAACTTAAAAATATGACCAACAAAAACTTAAAAGAACAACACTAAATATTAATAATACTATAAACTATACAATAGCTAGTATTCCGGAAGATGACTTGTTGATAGACCAAAATTCAATTGATCGAAAACATGTGAAGGCTGTTGAGATCCTTGCCTTTCATTTGGAGATCCATGTCCTTCATCCTCAGATTTATTGAATTGAGATCCTTCTTCTTGACGTGGAAATGATTGAAAACTCTCACTTTCACCTCATTTTTGCATAATTTTAAATTGTTCACTGCGAAAAAATTCACGCATGATAAGATCGGCTATAGAATTCATTACCAGCCTTCAATTGCTCAACAAGTTCTTTGTTCTGATGAATTATTTTTGACACGTCTTCTTCTTTTTTCCTTTTCCCTTTTTCTTGCTTTATCCCAATAGGCCATTTGGTTGAAGTATAACCGCTATCGTCATTAGTGATATTAATATTAAATGAAGACACGGACGGCGATGCAAATGGAGAGAATTCTACCTCAGCTGATGCTGACTGAGATGAACTAATATTGACATATTTCGTTGTTGTCGTTGCAATCTTGTCATTGCCAAATTTCTCAATGTCCTTGAGAATGTTCCGCACGTGGTCATATTTGAAGCCTTTTCGGTATTTTTCTTCTTCTGTTAACAATATTTTAGCACGATCTAACTGCAATATATATATATAGACACACACACACACACAACATTAAATTTTATAATGTTAGATTATCTACAACAAAATGTGACATCGATCTACTTACAATATCTGCCTGAGAAGCTCCACTTGGATGCAAGTGTTCAATCTATCGTACGCAACCCTTCAATTTGGATACTGCACTAGTGATTAGATTCATTCTTTTTTGCAAAGATTTACTCAAGCGACATAGGTTCACAAATTTTGGATTCTTGCGAAATTCATTCTCAATTCTAACAAAAAAAATTCTTTCAATTAGTTGATTCCTATGATTAGATTTTGAGAGATGTCAAGATAAACACAACATAACTGTATATCTTCTTCAATTGAAAATGATACTGATCGGAAACTTGAACTCATTTTTTTCAAGACTAAATAAAACGAAGCAGAAATGGGATGCTTTCGTTCAATCTATTGTATCCCATTAATTTATATAGTTCGAATTAAGAAGATAATATCAAATTACTCAAAATCTAATTTAACCGATGACATTAGGATGAGATTGATCCAATTGATGAGATGTATATAGTGTCATGTCCCATCAGCTACCACATTGAAAAATGTACATATAAATTGAGGATATTTTCTGGTGTGATTGTCATTTTTATAAATTGAAGATATTGTTGGATTTTTATGCAGTGTCATGTCCCATAAGCTACTATATTGAAAAATGTGATTGAAGATATTGTTGGGTTTTTATGTAGTGTCATGTCCCATTAACTACTATATTGAAAAATGTGATTGAATATAAATTGAAGATATTGTCGGGTGTGCAGATAAGATTGGATTACATAAAATCTGATCCAACGGTTGGCATGAGGATGTGATCGATTCAACGAATGACATATATTATAAATATGTTATATACGGATTGGAAACAATTCGATCAACTTATATTTATCAAAAAATGAATTACAACATTGGAAGTCCATCATATTTATTAGATTCAAACTTGGATGATGATGATTGGGAGGCGATTGCTCCAGCCATTTCTAACAACAATCAACTCATCCTCAACTACCTTAATGAAGAAAACAACCAAGGTAGATTTCAAGGCTCAATTCCTGGTAACATAGTAATCAATCGTGATCGAGAAGTTGCTGCCCGTAATCTATTCAATGATTACTTTGCAGAAAATCTTATATTTCATGGTGTGTATTTTCGTAGAAGATTTCGAGTGAGGAGAGATTTATTCCTCTGTATTCTTAATGTTGTCAGTGCTCATGATAACTATTTCAATACGAAAAGAGATGTGGCTGGACGACTTGGCTTGTCATGTTTTCAGAAAGTAACTGTTGTACTTTGAATTTTGGCATACGGTTCACTGGCAAATGCTACTGATGAGTATGTAAAAATTGGGGAATCAACTGCTGTCGAAAGTTTTAAAAGATTTTGCCGTGTTATTATTGAGGTATTTGGAGAGTAGTATCTATGATCTTCTAATTCTAACAATGTTTCCAGACTTCTAGATATTGGGGAATGTCGAGGATTTCCTGGTATATTGGGTAGTTTAGATTGCATGTAGTGGAGGTGGAAAAACTGCCCAACAGCATGGGCAGGACAATATGCTGGTCGTAGTGGCTCTTCAACAATTATTCTCGAAGGTGTAGCTGATTATGATATTTGGATATAACATGCGTATTTTGGTTTACCTGGATCGAACAATGATATCAATGTACTAGTCTTTCTACCTTTCTGAAAGTATTTAAGACGACCTGACCCGGACTCGGAACGGAATCCCAAGGTTGCGACGTTGGGACAAAACAGGAAGAGGACAAGCACTTGTAAATCAGTAGTGCGAGTCAAACAATAGAGCTATCCAACTCTAAACATGAATGTACACCCGTACTAAAATACGGGTCAACAAAAAGCGAAGGTGCAGAAGCGTTAATAGAGTGAAGACCCGAGCTAATAAACTCGAAATCAACACTAATGAAACCAAGAGAGACTATTGTCTCGAGAGGAGAAGGTACAAAACTCGCGTGCCGCAACATTGCAGACACAGAACAAGCCATCGGCACTCCAGGTTGGCGTTTCAACAAGGCTATAACCTGATATAACGATTACCCACGGCTAAAGCATACCGGGGTTAACCAACAATGAAAACAACTAGAATGAAGAAATGCCCCAAAGCTACTGCGTACCCGGGAGACAACTGAATATAAAACTAAGACTCCGAACCATGGCACGACACAATACGTCGGTGTGGGTTCCCGGGAAATGTGCTCCCGCGCCCCGCGCGCCCTTGGATAGGGGTGCGCGTACGTGCGGATGCGGTGACATCCACTGCTCCCGTTCCACCCTCCCTTGTCAGGGAGGGACGAAATCAAAGTGCGGGAGGAGTGTTGTCGAATAGCGTTGGAATGCGCCTCGGTTGCCTTTAGTGGATTTTGGTCCAATATGGGAGCTTTGGATTTTCTATGTCAAGTTATCCCTTTTTTAGGGGATACCAGGATATAGGAAAACATCACCTTTCCATTCCCATCCTCCCTTGTTTAGGGGAGAACGTGAAAGTGCAAAGAAAGATGTTCCAGCGCCCCCACTATGGATTTTATGAAAATAGCCTTATGGCCTATTTCATATCACTATGAGTGCTTTGGGTTTTCTACGTCAAGTTATCCCTTGTTTAGGGGATACCAGGACATAGGAATACATCACCTTTCCATTCTCATTCTCCCTTTTTTAGGGGAAAACGTGAAAGTGCAAAGAAAGATGTTGCGAGGCCCCACTGGATCCAAAATGTTTTTAGAGTCGTCATCTTTATTTTAAGGCAAAAATAAAGCAAAACTAGAAAAAGAAAACCAGAGATGAAGAAAACGGGTTCGGAGGCTAAGTTACGAGTTGGGAAGGTGCTAGGCACCCAACTCGCCCTTTCGGTCTCAAAACAGTTTTTGGCTAAAGTATGCTTTTTGTTATATTTATTAAACAGATAAATAAAGCATTAACTGCCTACAAATACATCCATTACATCTATATTATTTACAGACTTGCAACAGACTCTTTTACAAACAATTACAAATATACTTGAAAATATTTGGTCATAGTAACGACTACATTTAGTATTATTTCCTAACAAAATCCGGGCAGCATAACTGCTTATATATTGATATTGAACCGGACCGGAAATAATACATTTACAAATAAAGACTTTATTGAATAAATGATGTAAATAATTACAAACTTATCTAAAAACATTTTGCCATAATAACGGCTACATTTAGTACTATTTCCTAATTAAATCTGGGCAGCACAACTGCTTATATGACTACATTGGGCCGGACTGGAAATAATACTATTACATGGAAATGAAAAACTTAACAATAAAAACTTACAGACAGCGTAGGGGTGTGCTCGCTCTGTCCCTCGGGGAGAGAGAGTCTTTTTTTGAATTGAAGTTGTGTGTTGTGTGTTGTGTGTTGTGTGAACTTGGGCAGCGTGACTGCTCTGAAAGTTACTTTTCGGCCTCGGGATCGGGCGGGGTGCTTGTTTCGGTTGTTGTTTGTTTGAAATCGAGGCGAGTAACGGCTTACTACTAGTTGATTTGACCTTTTAAATCGGGCAGAGCAACTGCTCTTTCCACGATTTTTGGGCCGGGAAAATAGGGTGGATACCTAGCTGGGGGGCTAAGGTATACTTCTATCGGTTGGATTTGTGTTTGGCGGAGGTTTGGCAGGGTTTCGAGGCTTTGAAGGTGATCACTCACTATCTATTTCTCCAGCGTAACTTTAACGCGGAGAAACCTTACGCGAAGTTTTCTGTGTCGAAATGAGGAGCCGGCCTCTGCTATTTATAGGAGAGAGCTGGGACATCGGCGGAATTTCTTTTCTTCTCAAACGCATCAAATGGTTGCACCGTGCGCTGGATCAGTTGTGTTTTACGGCAAATGAATGGATGAACAGTGGCTGAGAAGTGGGTTTGGGCGCCACTCCATATAGATTTGGGCGCCATGCCCAAACTCCATGGGAGCCATGCCCAAATTTCAAACTAGGCTCCTTTTTGACACTTTAGTCCCTGCAATTTGTCCTTTTGCGCATCCTGCTTTGTCCTTTTGCATTTTTGACCCTGTAACTTGACATTTGTTAATGTTTTAGCAGGTCTTGATATTTTATGTCATGTCACATACCAGGGGTACGAAATTGGGGTGTCTACAGTCAGCCCAAAGAAGAACCAAATCTGAAACCAAGTATTCTACTAGACTATAAAGTCTAAATAACTTTACAATACAACGAGCTCACAAGAATGGTAAAGTACAATATACAAATCAATGATGCTAGATGAGGTAGGAATCCATAAGCTACTACTCGGGAATGTCGACTGCTACAATCACGAACACACGAACATATGATCACACGAACTAAGCTTGAGCTATCGATCAGCTGCGATCTGCTACAATCATGATCTACGCGGCCTCAACGTGGCGGGCAGGTTACTGCAACTAGAAAACAAAGTACGGGATGAGTCATAATGACTCAGTACGCTACTACTAAACAATATAACATAATATGAAACATTGTTATAATAACAGTAACATCGTGTTACGACGACGAAACTCGTGAAGACGTGTTGTATACTTTACAAGAAATCTTTCCTTCTCACTTACTAAACTGTCCAAATGAACTAGGGTGGAATTCCCTGTTCAACACAAACCAAATGGATTAGAAAGTAATTCTCATAAAAACATTTCATGTCAGTATGTGTAACTTTATGTATACACGTCAAGTCATTCATGGAATTAACAAGTATAAGCATGTATATTCACATATATGCTTATCAAGTCATAGAATCATCAAGTATAAGTATGTATACCTACATATATACACACCATGAAATTCAATAATGCGCAATCAATATAAACATGGTCACTTTCGATCCCATGTCTCAATTAACACTTTGTTGTCACATAAGTGCTTGAAATAAATCACATAACATGAGGATATGTTATAGAGCCACTGCCACAACGTAGATCCTGAAATGAAAACGGTTATCACGAGTGTGAGTTGTTGGATGTACGTGAGTGATACATCGACCAACAACACGATAGTATTATTCCAAGCGCCCTAATGGTTACAACAAGGTACTCTTCTCCACTGTGATCAAATAGTGGAGGGTGGGTGCATGATGATGGGCTGGCGACCCATCACTACCACGAATCTCACAATTCGTGACGGCGATGCATCATTACCATCGAGACAAGACAAGTATGCCAGCTGGACTAATGGAATGACAAGTAGATGTTTACTCGGCATTAAACAATCAAGTAGGGAACGAGCTCGACAAGAGCGAACTCGTCCATGTCAAGTAGATGTTTACTCATATTAAATCAAGTAGGAAGTGAGCTCGACAAGAGCGAGCTCGATCAAGACAAGCAGGCATGTTATTCACGACATGTTCACGATTAATCACATATGTTACCATAGGAGCTCAAATGAGTCTCGAAAATACAAGTGTCAAGTTATCCATCGTATGTTATTCAAGTTTCAAAGGCTAGTAATCTAATTACATGGATTTCTAAGTGTCAAAGGATCTCACCACGATCCTAGTAAGGTCCAATCATTCTTTAACTCGACTCCGTTGAGTCTTCGCTACTATTATTCCCAAATAGAATACAAATGTTATATGCATTTCTATCCCTTCTCCATGTTCACAATTCACATATATCTAGGTTCGTATTTCATTAAGAAGCCTTAGTTCAACAAGTTCACCATTCCACCTATTAGTGGAATCAAAGTTCAATACATGTACACGAATCAACTTTCAATAGGATATTTCAAGAGCAAATATTTATGCTTTGAGCCAAGATATGAAATATACTTATTCAATCATAATCATAGTACAAGCAAGAAGAATTCAATCATTAACAAGGATCATAGTCATGCTTTCTTTTTCATATCACAACGTAGATTAGAAATGGAAATTCATATTGTCAAGACTGGACATAATCAGGGCCGTTCCTGACATTTTATAGGCCCGGGGCGAATGAACAAATAAGGGCCCCAAAAAATTGATAATAACCAATAAATCGATAATATTCATTAATTCATATAAAATCTCGATTTATCCCCAAATTGAATGGTTAAAACTTAAAAATTGAATAGATTAATACTGGAATTGGAATTTGGAAATAAGGAATTACAAATAACAAATTCACAAATTACAAACAACAAATTACAAAAATTACGTACGGAATGAAGACTAGGCGAGATTACGTTCGATTTTTGAATGCCGCGAAGTAGCCCAGGCATGGCCAGAACAGGTTGGCGGTTGGCGTCTTGAGTGCTTGACCCGTAACAAACAGGCAAACAGCCGTTGCCCGTTGTCCTTGTCCAGTTGTCCGTTCCGTTGAGTCGTTGACTAGAGGGAGAAATGGAGAATTAGGGTCTAGCCGACAGCCGTCTAGGGAAAGAGAGAGACTGAGAGAGTGAGAGTCTGAGAGCGTTACCGACTTACCGTTTTGTCAATGGTTGAGCCCTTGAGGCTTGAGCGGCTTCGATCTCGGATCTTCACGCCATCATCAAGATTCAAGATCTGAAGATCCTCAAGGAGCGGTCCGACTGTCCGAGCGGAAGGGTCGAGGGCGACAGGGCGAGACGGCGAGTGCGGCTGAACTGAACTGGATGTCTCATGTCTCTGAATTTGGAATTGGAAATTGGAAATTGGAATTGCCTAATAATGCCTAAATGCCTATTACCGATTCACCGAATTGGATTTGGGTCTTTGACTTCTCGGTGAAGCTTCACAGCCTTGACAAATCATGCTGTTCACCGTTCACGCCTGGGCCTGGCCCATAAGCCCATTCCCCAAAATTAATTAAATGCTATATATATATACAATGGATATGGAATAAATTTTGGGCCCCTAAATGGTGAAGGCCCAGGGCGGTTGCCCCTCATGCCTAGGCCCAGGGCCGGCCCTGGACATAATCATAAGTCAAAATATTGAAATAGACACGGAAGGTTATCTTCTAGAATAATACAAGTTAAGTTCATAACTTAATACTCATAATTTAAATGATTCTTGAGGCTACCTAGATTGTCTAGGTTTACCAGTCAACAAGGTCACACGCTATTCTTTCCTCATTCAAGTCCTTAAGGGTTCAAGATAAACCATGTTATAACACCACGAGACTCCATTGAAGTTATCTAAACGATAAGGGCCATGAAATACATTCAAGGAATAAACCCATAGGATATAGTCAAGAATCTTTAAGGTGTCCGAGCGATACTAATTCACAAGACCGAGGCAATATAAGTGTGTCTTAGAAAATAGCTTAGTTATCTTTGCGACATTTCAAGTAGACTCTAAATGTAGAGGGCTAAGGTATATATCATCACTAATTCCAAACCATCCCGTGGACGGATTTTCTAATTCGCCATCATGGATTCCTAAAAGTGTTCACAAGATTCTTAAGCAAGATTTCTAACGAGTCAAGGTGGGTTCATGCTCACAAGCGACTCTCGTGAGTCGGGGTTCCTATCATATTAAACTCCAATTTCCATGTGAAGTCTACTACAGTCTAGATTGCACTCTCTCAAGACATAGGACTTCATTTGAAGTCCACAAAGTATCAATAATCTTAGTTCATAATTTGACAATTTCAAATGTCATTTATTCGAATTACACATTTGTGACCCAAGCATCCTCAATCCAACGACTAACGATAAATTCACACTTAACATTATCCAAGGCCTTGGATTAGAGTCTTAAGCCCTAGACCAATACAAAAACACCAAGTTGGTCTTACCCGATTAATTCTTGAGTTCTCGAAAATACAGCCCGACGAACATGAAAAGTCATAGGAATTTATCCTAGGGCTCAAATAACAACTTTTATAATTAATTGATTCCATTTGGGTCAAATTACAAAGTCTCAAATTCTAGGTCAATGCATAAATTCGGGATTTAATAATTTTCCGGGTTTTTAAACCCAAATAACAAGTGATTCCATACTATATTACTCCCATGAACACAATAAACCCAAAGAGATTTAAACCCACATGTTCACTAATCAAAGCCCCAATTAAATCATCTCATTTAAACATGCAATAGCACAAGGAACCAAGGGAGACAAGCCTCCACAACCTAGCATCATTTTAAGCTAGAGAAGGAAAGTAGAGGATGTAGTCACGTACCTATAACGACCAATTATAAACCTATTCGGATCGAAGATTGAATCAGTGGAAGGTGTGCTACTCGCCAAGGGCTTCGATTGGGTGGTCTCCAATCGATAATCGGATGGCCGGATCTTCGGCAATCACACACGCAAGGTGGAGGAACACCAAGCTCTCTTTCTCTCACTAAGAACCCAGCAAATAACCAAGGAGGATGACAATGACTGTCAATTGAGTTTGGGAATATGAAGTCACCAAAAAGAGGTCAATCCTATGCTTGAGTTATTAAGGTTTCTATTGGTTGATTAATGTGAGCCCTTGATTAGAACTCATCCAAGGATTGAAATTAAGCCTAAAGAGATCACAAATCAAGTGGGGATTTGAATTGGGTCGGATAGGGTTCAAGGTCAAGCCAAAAGATCAAAAATTGAAAATCCCGTAATGCTGGTGCAAGTATTGAGCGGTCGCTTGGGGTGATGGCTGAGCGAGTGCTCAGCCTCTTTTCACTTTCAGGTGCTGCTAGATTTTGGGCACTCGCTCAGTCATTTGGTTGGGCGAGCGCTCACATGTCTGGAAGGCTAAAATGACTTGAAAACAAGTCCTAAATGTGTCAAACACAACCCCAAACCATTAGGGATGTTTAGTACACTCAAAACATGCCTGAAACAGGTCTGAACATCACCCAGAACAAGGAGGAATCGAGGGCGAAACTCACGACAAACAATCAAACGATTCAACAACGGGTTAAACAAAGATACTACAAGCATGAATGGACAATCTTGATCATCTTAAGGACTAGTAAACAAGCTCTAGGATTCAAGTTATCAACCCATGAGTCTCAAGACATGAAACGAGGCAAGAAGAAGGCAAACCGAGAGACCCTAAGAGTCAAAAGGTCAAATGAAGCAACAATGCTTCCGAACTCTCAACCAAGCATACAATGTCTAAGATTGAAGTTATAAAACATAAGAGATGGGTTATTATATGTACTAGAGTACTCCTTTAAGGTTCAACAATGATACACGAGTATAGAAACTCCAAAGGTTCGGTTTCATGCAACGCGATAGAAGCGAAAGTGATGCGTTAAACATCAAAGCAAGATTAGATTTAGGGAATCTATTCCCTAGGAAGTTTAATACTCACAATATACTCAGGATACTCAAGAATGACCTAGGCTATAACCAAGATCATAGGGAAGAACTACGCGAGAACACTCAACCGAGTCAGCTTCTGACTATCGTCAAGTTACGACTTATAACTTAAACAAGTTAAAGTCTTGAGGAACATAAATAACTAAAGTATAAGTCTCTAAATGACCTACAAACTCTTCTCAGGATTCTCGTATCAAGTCAGACATGAGGTGAAACGGTCGTTTGGTGTGCACCCAACAAGTAAGTCAAGTACATGAAGGTTCGGGGTCTTACAGTATTACTCCTCTTGCTCATTATGTCATTCAAGGAAAAAGTTATAACATGGGCTATTATTTAGCTGATGACATATACCCAAAATATTCTACACTTATTCAAACTATCAAGGATCGACGAGGTCCAAATAAGAAATTGTTTGCAATGAAACAAGAAGGATGTAGAAAGATGTTGAGTGAGCATTTGGAGTACTCAAATCACGATTTGTCATTATTAGTGGACCAGTAGGTTATTGGAAGAAAAATGTTTTGAACGATATAATGAATGCATGCATTATTATGCATAATATGATTATTGAAGATGAAGGTGATATGAGTTCACCAATTGAAGAACAAGATGAAGTGACTACTCCAACTGATGAGTTAGCAGATGATAACACTCGATTTCAAGAGTTTCTTACTCGACATTGACAAATCAGGGATAGAGAGGCTCACATTAGACTTCGTAATGCCTTAATTGAATATTTGTGGGAACAATTCAGTAATTGTGATAATTCGGGTAAAATATTATGTACTTTTTTCTATGAGTGGTTTTGCAATTGTTGTTGTTGTATGATATTTGTTATATTTTGTATTGATTGTAATATATTTTATGGTATTTTCAAGTGTTTGTATGCTTATTAAATTATATTTCTTCAATTTAGTTAAAAAATTACTAATTTTTAAATATTATTAATGACGTAAATAATATTATAAATATATAATAAACTAAAATTATTAATTTTGCAATCTTAATAATTATTATTTAAAAGGTTAATAGAAAATTAATATACATGTTGATAAATAAAGTAAAAGAAATAAAAATAGAATAGGCTAAGAAATATTATATTTTGGGTGAGATTTGGGGTTGTGGGTTGGAGTTGGAATAGTGTTTGGTGCTTAAATGAACCAAATTTAGGGTAAAATCTGACCAAATTTGAGGTTCCTTGTTGGAGATGGTCTTAGTCCTCCAACCGAGCCCCAAAAACACCAAATTGGGGCAAAACCCACACCAAACTACTCAAACCAAACCCCCTAACTTCTCCCCAATTTGGGTCGATGAATAGTATCACCCCAAATTTGGGGTAACACTATTCATCTAACCCCAAATTTGGGTTGATGGGACCCACTCATTTTTAAAATAAAATATTAATTTTTAAATACAAAAAATATTAATAATTTATATTATGAATTTAAAAATATTTTAATTGATTAATAACTAATAATAGCTATGTAATTAATATTAATAATGTAAATTATTTTAAAGCATTAAACGCTATAAATTCAATAAATTATAATAAATTGGTCTATTATGTAAATTATTTTGTATTTATTATCGATTAAGAAATATTATACTAAATATTTGGACAACACAATCTCATATTTAAATTTAACATTGACATACAACTTGAAAATAAAATAAAAATTGACATACAACTTAAAAATAAAAAGACATGCAACTTAAAATTAAAAATGAGATACAACTTGAAAATAAAAATGACATACAACTAAAAAAAATTACATACAACTTGAAAATAAAATGTGACATACAACTTGAAAATAAAATATGACATACAACTTAAACATATGACCAAAACTAAACTTAAAAGAAAAATGTTAACATATTTAAAATACTAAACCAGACAATGACTAATATTCCGGGAGATCAGTTCTTGATCCGCTAAAATAACTGTTAAATTGATTGAAAACATCTTGATGAGTTTGAGATCCTTTCCCTACATCTTGAGATCTATGCCCGACATATTGAGATGCTTGCCCACCATTGAGTTCCTTGCCCGTCATATTGAGATCCTTTCCTACATCTTGAGATCTATGCCCGTCATATTGAGATCCTTCTCCTTGACTTGAAAACTATTTAAATCCCTCACTTTGACTTCTTTTTTGAATAATTTAATTTTATTCACAACTAATAAATTCACGCATTATCGGATTGACTATAAAATTCAAATCTTTGAATATAATTCTATTTTCCTCCCTTAATTTAAACATATCGTTACCAACCTTCAATTGCTTAACAAGTTCTTCATTATGATTAATCATTTTTGACACATGTTCTTCTTTTTTCCTTTTCTCTTTTGCTTGTTTCACCCCAATAGGCCGTCTAGTTGAAGTACCACCGCTATCATCATCAATGATATTAAGATTAAATGAAGACACACGCGGTGTAAGACCCTGAACCTTCATGTGTTTTATTTACTTGTTTTGCGGACCGAATGACCATTGCACCTCGTGTCTAACTTGATATGAGGATCTTGAGACGTGTAGGTAGGCCATTTAGAGGCCTACACTTTAGTTCCATATGTTCCTCAAGACTTTAACTCGTTTAGGTTATAAGTCGTAACTCGATCATCACTTGAGCATCTTGAGTAGACTTTGAGTATTAAACTTCCTAGGGAATATATTTCCTAAGTCTAATCTTGCTATGATGCTTAACGCATCACATTCGTCTCTATCGCGTTGCGTGAAAACTGAACCTCTCACGTAGGTCGCGTCATTTGGAGTTTCTATACTCGTGTATCATTGTTGGACCGTATAAGAGTACTCTAGTCCATATCATAACCCTTCTTGCATGTTTTATAACTTCAATCTTGATCATAGTATGCTTGGTTGAAAGTTTGGAAGCATTGTTGCTCCGTTTGACCTTTTGACTCTTAGGGTCTCTCGGTTTGCTTTCCTTTTCCTTGTTTCGTGTCTTTGAAACTCGTGATTTGTTGGTTTGATTCCTAGACCATTTATACTAGTCCTTAACATGTTCAAGAACGTTGTTCCATGCTTGTTGTATCATAGTTTAACTCGTTGTTGAATCGTTTGATGTTTGTTGCGAGTTTTGCCCTTTGTTCCTACTTGTATCGGGTGTCATTCGGACATGTTTCGGACATGGTTTGAGTAGGTTTAACATCCCTTATAGTTTGGGGTTGAATTGGACACATTTAAGGCTTGATTTCAAGTCATTTTATTGATTTTTGGACCAAGCGCTCACTCAGCCGAAGGACCAAGCGACCGTGCATGTAACAATGATATCTGAAAACCAGACCAATTGGCCCTCCTATCAAGCGACAGCTTGGCCCCGACACCAGCTTTGTGTTGGTTTGATTTTTTAGCGTGAAATTCCTATTCTACCTTTTTCTAACCCTTGCCCCTTCACCCTTTGAGGGCATTATAGTCCTTAATCACCTTTATATCCTCCCAAGACCTCTTTGTTGGTCCGCAATGATGCTCAAATAGGCTAGAGGGGGGGGGGGTGAATAGCCTATGATGCCAATTTAAAAACTTTTCTTTTGGATATACATAAAGCATAGTTTAGTTGGCAATTGCAATTTATCAGGTTGAGCATGTCTGCCGGTAGAAGCTATCGGTAGACTTGCTCTAAGCAGAAGTAACAACTCTGCCGATAAACTGCTTAGTTAAATCAAAAGCCTAATAAAAGGTTTGTATAGCAGAAGGTAAAGGGGCTATGATTTGGAGAAGTTATAAGTGGCTGTACACGAATATATGTTCAGAACAACAACACACTTGAAACTTCTATCAAATGCAGGTTCAAGAAATCAATTAGAGAATGACTTTTTTCTAAAGATAAATCATTTATAAAAAGCTCATAGATATATAAGGATTTAGAGATAAAATATTAGTAAGAACATACGAATTTATTCAAAGATAAATTACATTTTACATCAGTCGAAATAATCTATGTACTGTTTCTGGCTTTGTCTTCCCAAGTCACAATCCTTACTTAATTATCCATTCAAGGATCTTTAAGTAGCAAAGGACATTAGGAGATGAAACCAAGAAATAGTTATGAGAAGGAAGGGATTTTCAAGGTCGTTCAGATATAAAAATATATCTGAACGATTGAGTGCAAAGCACTCGACCTTCCATGATGATTGATTATTGCACAATCAACAGCATTTGTATTGAAATACAAATCTGAAGATATGAATGCAATATCTACAGACAGCTCTTCATTTTCATTAGACATTATCTAACATCAATCTTCGGATCTTGATCTCTGTCTATTGAAGTTTCTGATCAGTCTCTTCTCTTTTCCAAGCTTTTCTTCCTAGCAATCCACTGAAGGTGTTTTGCTAAGATCTGGATGAGTTCACTGCAATCTGTGTAGAAATCAGAGATACGTTGGTGAAGACGACCTCTTTGAAGATTTCTTTTATTTGAAGTTCTTGAGTAGATTGAGTTACTCGTTGCTCACAGTGTATCGTTTGATGATCTTAGATGTCGCTCGCACACTCTGTTTTTTATTAGGCAAGAGAGAGGATTTATATAGGCGAGAGTCAATATGATCGTTGAGAGATGAAGACTTGAAGTTTTCTATCCGTTAGATATGTAGTGGTTGAAGACTATCGGATAGAGATCTTTGTCCATAAGATCTTTGACTGTTTGGAGCAGAGATTTAGTCCTGTAGATCTTGGAACTTGTTGTCCTGTCGCCATGTTGATAAGTCTCTCAAGAGTAGGTCTCGATGTGCCGTCAGTGGTCTGCTCAATAAAGTAATTGCTTTTTGACTTTAACAAACTACTTGAGTGAGAGAAAGTCTTATAGCTTTAAGTATGTCAGGCTTTTTGAGGCATGAACATTTCTGACTTGTTTTGAGCAGCTTCTTGACTTTTCTTTGTAGCACGTGCAAATTTTAAAGTCTGCCGGTGGAATGCTTCGAGCTATTGGAAACAAGTCTTCCGATTCAGGAGAATTGATGTCTGCTGGTGCGAGCAGTTTAACTTGTAACATGTGAGTCTTAAGGATATTCTGATCTTTATCACTGAAGGCTTTTGACATAGCTGCAGGTCTTCCGGTGCTAAGTGCATCTGAGGTGCTGGTCTGTTTTAATCATCATGTAGGAAGGTAGGACTTGATCAGGTTGCACCTAATCTAAGACCTATGTGATATCATACGAGTTGCCACACTAACCGGTACGCAGACTTTTTAGCCACTCGTGATGACTCACTTGTAATGGGGGCAAGAAAATCAACATATATAGAATATGCAAGGTGATAACTAAATTATCAATAAGCATATTCCAACAATCTCCTCCTATTTGCTTGGAACCATTACAAATTGACATATACAAAGCACTAAAGCATTTATCAACCATAGTAATAGCATGTCCACAATGAATGATCATTTTATCTCAAGACATGTCCTATGTTGATAATTACATAAGCGACGACTTTGGTATAGTCTACTATTGCTATACTGCACTCGATAAATCAAAGTACCTCGAACAGTAATGCAATAGTAAAAACAATTTAGATCACTTTAGAATTTTTGAAAGAGTTTTGGACAGGATCTAAAAGATTTTGGTTGTCTTGCTTGCACATAAATTTTTATAGACTGAAAGCTTGTTTTGGCAAGTAAGAGCAGCAAGTCCTTAAGTAAATGTATGTTTTTGAAGGAGTGAACGATAAGGATTGCTTGTAATACCAATTTTTTGAAAATTAATTTTTGAAAAATCAATTTTTGAAAAACTTTTTATTTCTGTTGAAAGTAAAGGATCTCTGTGAAAAGTAAGACTTAATAGAGTTTTTGTTTTGAACAAGAGTTTCAATAGAAGTGCCATAAAGGCTGAGCATGATTCACTAAGAATCAGCTTAGGGTGAAATGTCACATTTGTTGGTGTGTGTGTTCATTTGGAATTTAGTTAAGTTAACTCTCTTCCTTATGATAGGAATGTTATCACTCTTTTTCCACTCTCCTCCTAAGTTATATGTATATGTCATATAACTCTCCTCCTTAATGGTTGCAAGCAATAAGAATTAATTTTGAAGAACGGTTGCATGCAAAAATAAGAGAAGATGACAGAAGAGATGCAGTATAATAGAGTAGATGACAAAAGAGAAAGACACTAAATAATGGAAGAAAGTACTAACAAGTTCTAAAAAGTACAAACAAATTTGAATCTCCAAAACTACCAGTGCTAGAATCAAGAGAATAGTTTCTATCCTGATCTGAAAAACTTCTATTGCCGAACAATTCTCGAGTAATCAGCAATTATCCAGTGATTGGTAGGCGTTCGTCCTCGTGAATCGTGGAACGAATGGTGTGGTAAGAGCATAGGAAATAGCTGATAATCCTATCGTATCTCAAAATACCAGACCCATTCACTCGTCTTCGCTGAAAGGAACGACAGATGAGAGAGAAGACTACTTTAGACCAGTTGATGATGTGAGAATCAAGAACAGCAACGGTGAAGTTTCGAAGTCTTCTGGTGTCGCTTCCTGAGCCTGGTTCATGAAATATAAGGCATTGGCTCAGAATTTCACCAACACAGTACATATCCAAGGGATAGTTGAAAATATCCCATGTACTGTAGTCATCTTGAGAGTGGTAGCCAGCGCGGTGTAGCCATGATTCGTTGAGAACAGAATCATTGATGAAGTCAGGGCCAGCAGAGGGAAGGTTGAAGACCCTTAATAGGTCGTCGGCATTGAGGACGAGATCGCACCTCGAATGCACCGTGAGGCTTTTACCATCTCTTGTCGTGCATCCTTGAGTAGAATTCGCTGACCGAAGGTCAGTAGAATTCTTCGCGAAATGAAAGGATGGAGACGAGTCCAGAACTGTGGAAAAGATCTATAATCATTGCTCCAACAGTATTGTCAAGGAGAAATTGTTCTCCTTGAATCGTTCGACCAAGAATGTAGGATTCACGACCTACTTTGGTGACGAATGAGGATTCAGGGGGAGCGATTGGGCTAGAGACGCTGTTGGAAGAAGAAGCGGCCATGAAGCAGGAGAAAGAAATATGCACTGATAATAATCGTACATGAATTGATTTGGGTAACGATGGAGATTAATCAATAATAGTAGTGTATATATATTCAGTACTTTCTGAGCGGGAAGAACACACTTTTCAAGAACCGTTGTTTGAGTGTCCATAAAAGAGTCAGAATGCATCGAAATGAGAACCGCGGTAATCATTTCAAGCTCAATTGTGAGTGGACGCTTTATTGAGAGGCGGCGATTCATGATTGCGATAATTAAGTCTTCTAGAGAATATGTATTTGGACAGTTAAGAGACTTAAATTGAGGATTTCAATACCAATAGATGAAGACATAGATTAATTGTAGGCATAGGGTATTGAAATGAATTTGTGTTGATATCGATGAGCAAAACTAATGAAATAAATTTCATAAAAATATATTTAGGAAATATGATAGGTTTTAAATATTCCAGATAACCTAATAGATAATTTACGGGGCATTCTGAATCATCTACACAATCCTCAGCAATCTCCGAAATCTATAGAATTTTGGAACAGAAATCATTTCAAAAATATTTTGAAAGAATTATTTCAAAAAAATGTTTTTTGCAAAACAGTTAAGATTTTTGTGTTCTTTATTTACTAGAAGAAATTTTTCAGAGCTTTCTGAGTCATCCACACAGTCTTCAGCAATCTTCCAATTCTTCTAGTTATTTCAGAACAAAGATGTTTTGATAATCATTTTAGAAAGATTTTTGAAATATTATTTGAAAAACAATCAATCATTCCTAAAAATTTTATGTCAAAGATATCATTACACAAAGTTGATCAGTAGTAAGAGGTCTGAAACTAATTTTGATGATTAGTTCCAGTAGAGTGTGAAGAGTGCTGATGCAGGAGTGTGAACGGCAGAGAAGGAGGTCTGCAGTTCAAGAAATTGTGAACGGTAGAGGTGAAAGTCTGCAGTTCAGGTTTTGACTAGTAGACATTGAGGTCTACCGGTGCAACTGATAACTTTTAAGGAAGTATGCAGTAGTAATGAAAGTCTGCTGATACCAATTAAAGGTTTAAGCGAGGTTATCAGTCTTTTGAACACACGAAAGATGATAGCTATTGAATAGCTTTTATATAAATGAATATTGTGTTCAAGAAGGGTGGAAGTTTACTGATGTATGAAAGCTGAAGGATACTAATCAATTGTTGAAGGATATCAATTGATTGTATGAAGGATACCAATTGTTTGGATGATATCATTCATTGAAGGATGATCAGTAAACTAGATATTTAGGTATGCCGTTGTCGAGAGAATGAATGACAAGGAGTCTAAGATAGATAAGGGTCTGGCCGATGAAAGAGGTCAGCAGGAGTAAAGTCTGCTAAGATATAATGAATTGATAAGTTTTGCAGACAAGAAGTTTTGTTGTATAAGGATGGAATAGCAGACATTGAGGTCTACGATACCAATTGAATGAAGAATATTACAGCAGGTTTTTCCTTTGGAATGCCTTGGCTTCTGGAAGGATTGACCATAAGCTTCATCGGCAAGGAGAACGAAGCAAAAGTGGAGGGAAAGCAAAATGTTTCTTTTGAAATTGAAGCAACAACAGCGGTAACAGTAGTACCGGTACTTGAATGATACCAAGTTCTGCAGTTGGCTCCTCCTCACTGGTATAGAATATGCACTTCGATCCCTTATGGAGAGAGAAGAGGGTCTGTAGGTGATGAGAGTAGAAAAGAGATTTCCTGCAGATTTTCCTATTTGCCTTGGCAGATGTTAGGAGGTTCAGCTGCTTCATCGGCAAAGATTAACTGATGACCATGCTACTACATAATAGAATCCTAATTGAATGATAAGAGCATTTAGAAGCAAAAACGGAAGTCAACAACCTTTCAAGTTAGAGAACTTGAATCACAGAGAAGCAAGTAACTCATACTTAATTTGGCTGAAGGTTCTGAAGGAGAATGTCTTTTGCTTTCGAGGTCAACAGCTAAGATGATGACTTAACCTTTTAAGGGAAAGGAAGTCATCTTTGTTCAAGACAAGGGAAACAAGAAATAGTTTAGAGCAAAGTTGTCATTGAACAGAGGAAGCAGTAGATAAGAAAAGAATTTGAGGAGACTGCTTTTTCCTCGAAAGGTCGTTGTTTCAACAGCAGAGGTAAGGTCTACCATTGAAACTATAAAGGCCTGAAATTATGGATGGGAATTAAGATTCATCAGAACAACATGGGTTGAGATGAGATCTATAATTCCTGATGAAGTAGTTGCAAGGTATGCAGTTCCATCAAAGAAATTCAAAACTAAAATTATCCATATTCCTGATAACAATTATTGGATACCAATTGTTGAATAGGAAATTTTATGAGCAAGGATTGGTTTGCCGTTGGGTTAACAGCAGAGTTATATTTGTTGTCTTGAATTCGGAACAACATATTATGAAAAGTATAGATACCAAAATCATAAGCAAATATAGGATTTCATGCTATCAAGGAATGTTCATACAAAAGCAGATAGACATGAAGTAAAGATGCTTTGAACAAGTTCTCATTTAGATCAAAATAAACTCGAATACAAGGAGGATCTAAAGATTACAAAGTTCATTACAACTTCCGGTGACTTAACTACTCCTTTTTAAACAACTAATCTAAACACCTGATACATATCTAAAGATAAGGATGTTACAAGGAGATGTCTATGAAGACCATGGACCCGTATTCACTTAACCGATTTGGCAAACGCATGGAATACATGTCCTAGATCAAGGGATTCAGATGACCCAAGGAGTGGAGCGGGTACAACCTTTTCTCCTCTATAGAACCTTTCTACCAAGCGTAGGCTTGGTTTTCTCTATCCTAGACATCCTGTATAAGCATCTTCTAGAAATTTCTAGATATCAGTTTCAATGCAGGCACTCATCCTCAGAAGCTTGAGAGGGAAAATCCGAGGAGAGACACATTTGGCTCACTGAAGATAGGAGGATCTTCTAAACGAGTGGGAGCAACAAATGTGTGCTAAGATAGAGGGAAGCGGGAGATATATGCTAAATGGTTGTTAAGGCAAGTCTTCATGCAAGAGAAATCCTTGAAACAAACCAAACAACTTTCGAGGAATCGGAAAGGTGATTCCAAGTTGTTGAGAAGAAGCCTTGATCTAGTGCTAAGAATTCTCCTGGCAAGTAACATTTTGGAAGAATGGAATTTTGTATCGTTGTCTCATCATAGTGTTTGAGGTAGTTTATGAAAGTGATAGAGAAGAAGGAAAGAATGTCTCTATAAATACTGCCGAGGCAAGACAATGGATTCGACTCATTTAAGAGTGAAAAGTCCTTTTCAACCACTCTCATTAAAAGTTATACGGGAAGAGTGAGAGTTGGTATTAATTTCTAGATATCCCAGTAAAGTTACTTTTGGAAAGCTAAAAAGGTTTTTAAAATCGTAGGTTCGCTTTTGAAAAACATTTTTAGGTAGTGGATTTGACAATACGCTTTCTTTTCGAAGAGTGTTTCGGGAAGTACAATTTCCTCACATTTCAAAGTCATTTTTATCTTTACCGAAATTTATAAAATTTGTCTTTAGCTTTTAAGAAATTGCCAATTTCTAAAGCTTTACCTCAACCTTTCAGAAATTGCAAAAGTACCCATGTAGTTTGCACATTGTCTACTAAGGTGAAAAACTTCTATAAGTCAAAGACATAAACCGAGCATGATCGAGCAATGGAGAGTGAACATCAAAGAAAAAGGAGGTATCAAACCGTACGAGTAATTCATAGATCATACTTTTAATAGAAATGGAAGGAAGCAAAGTAGGATAGGAGAAATTACTCAAGCTATATATTTTGCTCTCGAAAGAATAGATAAGAGTAGAGCAAGAAAATATAAGGCTATAGATGATATATTCATGATCATGATTAGCAGTGGAATCATAAACGAAAATCGCTATATATCATAATCCGTAGGAAGAAGACCGAATCGTGAATAGGGTCATGTATTTCTTCGTCGAAGCTTTTAAAACAGATGAGAGATAATAGTGTGCTTATTGATCTTTGGAGAATACACATTCCTGAATAAGAATCAAGAAGATCATTAGCAACATTTTATGAGCTTTAGGAAGCTCGTAAAAATCTAGATCTGGAACAAGTATTTCAAGAAGATCGCTGAGAAGGAAAGACCGGATCTTGAACTTCTCATTCTCCCTTGGTCTTTTGTG
>CM028380.1:29277027-29316918 GCA_013146195.2 Codonopsis lanceolata
ATATGTGAGCTATACATCCACCAATGGACCATTCAATACTTTATGGTATTAATCGATGCTTCTAGCAAATGGTCACACGTATGTCTATTATCAACTCGCAATCACGACATTTGCCTAATTCCTTGCACAAATAATCAAATTAAGAGCGCAATTCCCATTACATGATCAAGAAGGTTAGACTTGATAATGTTGATAAATTACATCTCGAAGCATTCAATGATTATTGTATGGCAATAGGAATTGATCTTTGAACATCTAATAGCTCATGTTCATACACAAAAGCGGTTTAATGTTTATCAAGCGTATTCAACTCATCGCTTGGACCATTAATAATGAGAACAAAGCTACCTACTTTTGTATGAGGTCATCTTGTTTTGCATGCTTGTACTAATTCACCTTAGACCAAGTGCATATCATAAGTACTCCACATTTCGACTAGCATTCGATCAAGAACCAAATCTATCTCATCTAAGAGTTTTTGGTTGTGTGGTATATGTACCCATTGCTCCACCACAACGCACAAAATGGTACCACAACGAAGATTGAGAATATTCGTTGGGTATGAATCCTTTCGATAATCAAGTATATTGAACCAAAGGCAGTGACATCTTTACGACACGTTTTGTCGATTGTCATTTTAATGAAGAAAAGTTCTCACATTTAGGAGAAGAAGAACGACAAGTGGGAAAAAATATCAAATGGTGCACATCATCATTGTTTCATCTTAATTCTCCCACAAAACAACGTGAACTGGAAGTTCGAAAGATCATGCACTTACAGAATATAGCAAATCAATTGCCAGATGCATTTATAGATACAAAGAGAGTGACAAAGTCACATATAGCTGTTGTTAATGCTCCTACTCGAATTGAAATTCCAAAAGGGCTACCCAATGAGAATATGACAAATGAATCTAAGACACGCTGAGCGTGGACGACTCATTGGTTCATAAGATTAAAAACCTCAAAAAAGAAGGTGATTGAAAAACCCCAATCAAGTGAATGTGTTCTAGAAGAATCACATGATCATACAAGTCCAACCCACGAGCAACGAAAACCATGAAATTTCCATTAATTACATGTGTAATGGAAAAATATGGAACCGAGATGAAATATAGAATATTCGATGATGTATTCTCTTATTCGGTATCACAAGAAATTAATGACGGGACTGATGATCCCAAACCAACATTAGTATTTGAAAGTCAAAAGAGACATGCCTGGGTAAAATGGAAAGATGTCATGAAGGCTAAATTAGATTCATTTAAAAAATGAAAGGTATTTGGGTCTATCGTTGTCACACGAAGTTATAAAACCTGTTAGGTATAAATGAGTTTTTATTAGAAAGCGAAATGAGAAAAAAAAAATATTGTGAGATATAAAGCCCGCCTTGTTGCACAAGGTTTTTCCTAAAGGGCTGGAATTGATTATGAAGAAACATATTCTCCTGTTATTGATGTTATTACGTTCGAGATCTAATCATCATATCGGTTTCGAAACCTAGAGATGCATCTCATGGATGTTATAACGACCATATATATATATATATATATATATATATATATATATATATATATATATATATATATATATATGAGAATTCCTGATGGAATCAAGGTGCCTGAAGCACTGAGCTCAAAACCCAAAGAATTATGTGCAATTAAACTGACGATCAATGTATGGATTAAAGCAATGCGGGCGTATGTGGTATAATTACTTAAGTGAGCATTTGTTGAAAGACGAATATGTGAGTGATCAATTATGTCTGTGTGTCTTTATCAAGAAATCGACAGTTAGATTTGCAATTGTTGCTGCGCGCGCTATGTAGATAATCTGAATATCATTGGAACTCCCAAGGAAATTCAAGAAGCATTCAATTACCTAAAGGGAGAATTTGAAATAAAAGATCTTGGACAGACCAAATACTGTCTTGGTTTACAAATAGTGCACTTGCATAGTGAAATATTTGTACATCAATCAAATTATACAAAAAGAGTCCTGAAGCGCTTTAATATGGACAAGGAAAATCCTCTCACTAGCCTCATGGTTAACAGATCACTAAATGTTGAAAAAGATCCATTTCGTCCTTGTGACGAGAATGAAGAAGATACTTGGCCACGAAGTACCATACTTAAGTGCTATTAGAGCCCTTATATATCTTGCAAATTGTACTAGACCAGATATATCATTTGCTACAAATCTATTGGCGAGATATAGTTCATCTTCATCACGGAGACACTGGAATGGAATCAAACACATTTCGTTATCTTCACGGAATGCTCGACCTAGGATTATTTTATCCTAGAAGATCAAATGATGAAATAGTTGGTTTTGCAGATGTGAGTTATTTGTCTGATCCTCATAAGACCAGATCACAGACCGGCTATATCTTCACGATGAGTGGTACTGCAATTTCCTGGCGTTCTCAAAAGCAAACACTAGTTGCTACATCGTCAAATCATGCTTAGATGATCGCACTTCATGAAGCCAGTTGAGAGCGTGTATGGCTTCGATCTATGACTCATCATATTCAAAATACCAGTGGACTACCTGTCAACAAAGACCCGACAGTATTATTTGAAGACAATGTCACATGTGTCGCCCAAAGTAAAGAGGGATACATCAAAAGTGACAGGTCCAAACATATCCCCCTAAATCTCTTTTTATACACTCAAGAAATTGAAAAGAAGAAAGAGGCTAGCATCCAATATATTCGATCAAGTGATAATGATGCAGATTTATTTACGAATACATTTCCCACTACAACCTTCAGAAAGCATGTTCACAACATTAGAATGTGGAATCTACGAAATTTACAAAGATGATTTCTCTTGACCCTTGTCAGCTCAAGGGAGAGCATATATGGTTGTACTCTTTTTTCCTTTATCATAGTTTTCTCCCACTGGGTTTTCCATGAAAATGTTTTTAACGAGACAGCCCATGCACATGATTCAGATTTAAGTTATGCACTCTTTTCCTCATGTCCGATTTTTTCCCTACCGGATTTTTGGATTAAGGTTTTTAACGAGATACACTTATTCAACTTACAATGCTACGTACAAGGGGGAATGTTATGAAAGTCCAAGGTGCTACAAGGTAGGTAGCTATATGTAGCTAGCTAGGTAACTAGTTGTATTGTAGCATTGGGAAAAACTTGACACAACAATCTCAAGCCTATGATTGTATGTGCACTATTTAGTTATAACTACCGAGCAGTCTGGAGTTATCAAATACACCAGGTGAGCTCTACAAAAGGCTTTCTCTCTCTCTCTCTCTCTGATACACTTTTGTCATAAGTTTAGTTATTTTATAACAATCACATCATTTTTCTTTTTATTTCTTTTTTCATTTCATTTGTATCAAGTAAGGGTAAAATTATCATTTCATAAAAAATTAGCATTCCTTCCAAAGATAATGCTACCAGAAACTAACATGAAGCTCAAAGTTGGGTTCAAAAGCCACCATAGAAAACTTTCAACATCAGTTACCATATAAATAGAAAGTTCCAAATTTAGGAATCAAATTATATATTAATCCTTTTTTGAAACAAGTGAAACTGGAAAGCTGAAAAATTATTTTGGAGCGATCGATGGATTCTTTTTACTCATTCCGTTCCTCCAAAGAATCACGCTTAATAATAAAGAGAAAATATTAATTTTTTTGAGTTTGCATAATCATAAAAAATATTTAAACTCAACCAATATACTTATAATATAAGTGAACGCCATAAATAGAAAGTTATGTAAATTACACGTACCAAAATAGTATAATGGTTTCTTTCCAGAAAGTCGGGGGAGTATTATAAAAGAGTTTGTAAGCACACCTAAAAGGAAGCCATGGCAATCAAGTCAAATAGGGAAAGGGGGTACTTTTGTTATCAAACATTTTGGCCATTGATGTTTGACCACAGAATGTCAAATTTACAATATCACCCCTCAGTATGAGATGTTTGACCACTGCTAAAGTAAAACCGACGACTTTATGTTGTTTTGGATGGGAACATATGTTACTGTAGCATCTCTCGGGAAACGGAGAATTGAACCGTTTCGTAGGTCAGTCGGTCCCTTTTGGCTTTTCCACCTGTGATTATGCCATATAATATAGGAGTAGTAATATTGGTTCGGCTCACCGCGACCGACAGCGATACATTTTTTTTAAATAAATTTTTCACTTAACGCGGTATGGAAAGAGATCGAACTTGATATCTCAGACTTTGTAAAATCTCATCTTTACTGACCATCTCCTAAGCGATAGTGATACATGACGGTTTATAAGGCGAAATCACATTTCTCTTACAACTCAATACATCAACACACAGTGGATCGAGTAAGGAAGATTCATTTTATAAAAAAATATCTATAAGACTGTCTTACCTAAATTTTTGCCACAAAATAAACGTTAAGTAGATGCCAATTTTTTAATCACTTTGGCATTGTATTAATGTATTATTAGTCGTGATACACTATATAAACACATTACGTAATACTTCAAGATTATAAAATATTTTCTCCACTAGTGCCAAAGCGTATGACCATCCTATTTCATGTAGGATGGTCATACGTATCTTAATGCGTAAGACAGATATATCCATGTTAAATGAATCAAAGTTCAGTAATTTAAGTGCAAAACTTTGACTTTTAAAAATTACAACGTCACCCCTCAAGTGTATAAATGAAAAGTGTTACTTTTTCGTATTAAAAAATATTATTTTTCAGTATTAAATGTATCACTTTTCAAAGATAAAATGTGTTGCATTGCGTTTTTAATAAAAAATGTCTTAAATGTTTTACTTTTTAACCTTAAATATGTCACTTTTCAGCGATACACTTTTTAGCCTTAAACGTTTTATTTTTAACCTTAAATGTGTTACTTATGGTTTTAAATGTATTAATTTTGCTTTGAAAAATGCTACTTTTCATTATAAATGTATAAATTAAAATTGTCACTGTTAGTTTTAAAGAGTCAATTTTTATTATTAAATGTGTCACTCACTATTTAGTATTAAGAATGTAACTTTTTATCATTAAGAGTGTTACTTTGTATTTTAATGGAAATTATTTTTTTTTTCATATAAAAAAAGTCACTTTTGACCACAAAATGTGTCACATTTTAGCATGAAAGGTGTCACTTTTGTCTTTACAATGAGTCACTTAGCATTTCATCAAAATCCGTTAGGGTCTATCAAACATTCGAAAGCAAATAAGGCTAATGGAGAGCTGACGGAGCTAACAAAGGATGAAAGTGCAAGGTGTGGAAAACATAAGAATTTCGGCAGTAAACTTTGAAAATCCAAGGGCACCGGAGCAAAATGAGAAAGTTCTCAATAATGTGCTGTCACCTTTACCGAGTTGACACATGACACCCCTCCTTTTGGGTGACCCATGTGCTATGTTGCCGGATCCGAGTCGATCGCGAGATTCAACTTCATTTGTTCAATTTTTAGCCATTTTCACTCACAATTTGACCCTATTTCTTATTGGGTAACACGTGATCATTGTTGATGGGTTATCCGCTCCATCAATCATCATTTTATCATTTTGTGGCTTCGTCTTACGTATTTAGAATCCGTAAAACCGTCATACACAAGTTTTTACTAGTGTGAAATCTGAATAGCTTAGTTCTTAATATATATTTTGTTTTGTTTGATCTGACACAAAGATTGTAGTTAAATGATTGATTATAATATACATATTAGAATAATGTGTATTTTTCAAAGATATTTAAGTGAGAATTAAATTAAGGATAAAATATAACAATAACTTCCAAACCAAAAAACATTTGAAAGTGTACAATTTTTTTTGAACGAGCTAAAAGGAAATGTGTTTTTTTTAAGGAACGGATGAAGTATATATTAGATTTCGGATTTCTTGTATTACAAAATGTACCCCTTTATGTACAGATAAGAAAATTTGAATATATACGTTTATATTACTTGGTTACACAGTGGAGGATTTAATAACAATTGATTTTTGTTTTGAAGTGTTTTAATTTCTTACCACTTTCCTCAAATAAATGAATTTTTATTGGTTTTTAATATTTTTATTGATATCACAAGTTTAAAACAACTAAATATTTTCTCAAATAAAAAGCATTGTACTTAAGAAGATATTCGATCACAATAGATTCTAATTATGCTAGTATTTTCTTTAATAATGTTATAATTACACATATTAATATTTATTTCATTCTAATTGGAGAGGTGCTTTAATTTGACCATTTCAGTCCAATTGAAGTTTTTTTTAATTAGTCAGATTTTAGATATATACACTTAAAAAAAATTTGTTCTCTATATTTTCTTTAAATCTCTTTTTTTTTGTTTAATGTTTAGAGTGGAAAATGAGTAGAGATATATTTTTTAAAAAAAAATTAGCGAAATTTTAATCTCAATTTATGTAGCAACTAGCAAGAATATATTTAACCAAATTTGATGTCATGTCAATAATAACCTTCATATTTATTGAATAATTAACCATTATTGAACTAAAATCTTCATAGGTTTGATATTTGATGATTCTTGGAAATAATATTTATTTTTCTTTTTACGTCTATTGCTTATTTTTGGTTATTAGTTTTGTTGTTTTATTTTTATTTTTACTAAATATTAGATTTGGGTTATCAAATAATTTTAAAAGTAGAATATATTAAATCAATGCTTTTTTGCTTTAAATTTATTCTGTTTAAGGACATAATAAGGATATTTTAGCTTTTTTTTCTTTAATTATTAATTTTGAGCGTATAGTAGCCAAAAATATCTAAAATCACAAAACTTATAGAAGAATCACTTTTAGTGGAATCAATAGTCGATAATCACTACCAACAAACATGTAAATCAACACGTAAGATTGTTGTTCTCTATTTATAAAAATAGCGTTTTGAAATAGTTTCTCAAACGTATTTACATGAAAAAAAAAAAACTGTCTTTTAAAAATGTTGCATTGTAAAAAAGATGTGTCTTCAAAACGCTATACTAAACGAAACCTTGGATACTTTAGTTTTCAAATTTTGACTTTTTTTAACTTCGACTCAATCAGTTTCTCCGACTCTCTCTCTCTCTCTCTCTTATCTTTTATCATTACAAAATAAAAATCTCAAACATACAAATTAATCTCAAAACCATCTTACCAAACACCCTTTTTTTCATTTTTCATTTTACAATTAAGGAGTTTGAAAGAGAAGGAAAGGAGAGGAAGACAAAGAGGGTAAGAGGTAGCTAGGGTTTGTGGGCGTGGGCAAGTGCATGTGAAGAAATGCATGGAAGGTTGGGCTTGTTGGGGTTGATTTTAAAAATGGAAAGAATCCAAAGAAGGATAGACAAGAAACCATAGGCAATGTATATAATAATGGCTGTGACGTTTGGCTAGTTGGACATGGCTGCCACTGCATGCCACAGTCCACCTCTCTCACTTCTGTCATTTAAATATTAAACGAGAGGAGGTTAAAGGATCTTAAAGGTTGGCTTAAACTTCGAACACATCTCTCCACCACCCCAATATTTTAAGTAAATAATCCAACTCCAGAAACAAATCATTAATTTCCGAAAAAAATATAAAAGAAATAGTACTATAGATCTTTTTTTTAATTTTTATTTAAAAGGTTGGAGGGCACAAAAGCCTAACCGGCTGACCCCAACCCTTACTAATAGGTCAGACAATTTGGTGAGTTGAGTGTGATAATGGGTTGAAACGTGTCGTTACACATTAGAAGCAAAATATTAAACAGGTTGAAATGAACTGAGTTATATAGGGTAACGGGGTAAAAGCGGTCGGACCGTTTAAACCATATTCTCCCCCCCCAATCTATACATTTGGAGGGTGTGATTTAACTATATGATGCATCTGGTAAGGTTTGAACGTATGACCTCTCCATATTAATGCCTTGAAAGTTGAAAGGCTATAATTTGAAGGGTGTCATTTGATTTTATGATGTCTCTAGTGAGGTTTGAATATCTGACATGTGATCTTTAGAGATGTGAGTGGATTATATGATGTGGTGAGGCTTTTTACAAATGATGCATCTATGTTGAAATGCATGAACAAACCTAGCTAAGTTAGATGATACGATCCTGACTTGCATTAAAAGTATGAATTCAAGGGCCTATTTGTCAATGTTTGAAGCTTTGAGATAAATTAGGAAGCTTATAAGGCCATTTTGATACTTAAAAGGGTCAAAGTGTCAAATCTGGAAAGTGGGTCACCATTTTAGCGCACAATATGTGAAGGAAGCCCACATGTCATCAATGTGGAAAGCGACCGCATTCGACCTCTCAAACTAGATCTGTTAAAATGGGTCGGATCCGTTGGGTTAGTCTGCCCTGTCATCTAAAAGAGGTGGATTGGGTTGGTATTTCTTAGACTCGCCACTTTTTGGGCTAGCTTCGCCTCCCAAATGGCGGGTTGAAGTGTGTTGTGGGTTGACCCGCCTAGAGTTGTTAAAAAGGCTTGGGCCCGTTGGGCTTGCCCGCCCCGCCACCTAAAAGAGGTGGGTTGAGTTGGTATTTCTTAGGCCCGTCATGTTTTTGGGCTGGTCCGCCCCGCCCCGCCAAATGGTGGGTTGAAGTGTGTTGTGGGCTGGCTCGCCCCACCAACCCATTTTGACAGCTCTATCTCAAACTTCAGCATGTTTTATTGTTCGATATTTTTGGGTTTTTACTATTTTACTATTTGAATATTTTTTGGGTTTTAGTTCCTTTTAATTAAGTTTATTTTTCCTAAATTTTTAATTTAAAAGTTTCTTTTTAATTAGTTTTCTTTTCCTATAAGAAATAAGATTTTATTTGTAAACCTTATATAAAGGCATCCTTAAAAATTGTTTTAAAGAGTTGATTTTGATGAATAAAATTGAGTTGATTTTCTGGATAGAAAATTATGTTTTTATAGAGTGTCCTAAATTGTAAGCTCGGATTCCAAACATGGTAGATTCGTTGTTTGTAATTGAAATTCGATTTATGAGTTGGAAAGTCATCTTAATTGTGACGTCATTCACAATTCGAAGGTTCAAGTCATCTCGAGGGTGTTGGGTCATATAATCATTCATCCTAAAATCTTTCTAGGAGGTATTATGTTCACATCATTTGATATCAGAACAGTCCTAGTTATGATAATTCTATGTTATCTTAATTTTACCTTATTATTGTTATAGGGTTAAGCCCTAATTCCGCTATGGTTCGTGTTTTAAAAAACAAGTACTTTTTTTTGCATTTGTTGATGTCTCGTTATTTTCTAAACTTTGGGTCATCAACCCAAGTTTAATGTTTTTTGTTATGTTGTTTTGATTTCTTCTATTTGTTCTAAACTAGGATCATCAATCCTTGTCTAGATGTTTTGTTCTTTCAATTTCGAGACCCTGATTTTTCTAGATTTGTTATTTTTTTAAAATAAATTGTGACCTTACGTGCATACATATAAGGGGTTGAATCACCAAATTAATCACCCGAACTTTCTAAGCCATTAGTTATTGATGATTGAACGGAGTTTTTTTAACAAATGTAATATTCGTTAGTCCAATTAAATAATATATGTATTTTTAGGATATTGTATAATAGCGATACGAAATTTGGGTATCGACATGGTTAATAAAAGATCTCATTAATGTGTTGTCGCAAGGAGAAGCTGCCACGTCTTCATATCCATCCTTTCCTAAGTTTCCTTGCTAGAGCTCAAAGCACCCCTCTTACCATTTCTTTTATAATCATGATCCGCAAACCCTCCAAATGGTCCAGCTTGGTCCAGTGCCCCGTACTCTATCTCCTTCACTTATTTAACTCGCTCAGCAACCCAAACCACCCACTCACTCACACATTTTGTAACCCATTTCAAATTCGGCCTTGAAACAGTGGATTTGAGCCTAATATTTCTCCTTTATTGCAGCCCAAAATGATTCCTTCTCAACCCAATTAATTTAGTCTTGATTTCTTTAACCCTAGCGAGCCCAGCTTAATCAAAGGAAAAAATTGGAGGTCGGTACATTTTAAAAAGTTTTCAACCACTTTAGTATTACATATTTTTTAACTTGAAAAATGCAATTTCGTAAAATTGTTCCTTAAATGCCCATGCATTCACTTATTGCGGTAATGCGCTGGAGATGTCGTCCTTCAATGACTTCCCTTTGGTCCCAGTCTACACTGCCCTCCTTTTCCATTTCATTATGCATGTGCAGAGGGAAGAAACCGAGGAATTTCTCATTCATATTAAAGGGGAATTCTTCCTATTAATTATATGGGATGATTCAAGAACCACCTCCTTATTCTATCTATTACATATAAAGTTACGGTTGCTAAGCGAAAGGGGAAGGAAAAGGGCATCTAGTCTCGACCTGATAGCAGTCATACGAGAATTTGTCCTTCTTGCATAGAAGGAGGTCGGGGAACCGATCCATCTTTTTGTGACAAGTTCTAGATCTCGGTGGATCTATGATTCAACGTCTTTTTTACAAATCGATGTATCACAATGTACAAATTGGATTCGTGATGCATCAAATTGGATTCACAATGCACAAGTGGATTTTCTTGGTTGATTTCACTTGATTGATGCTCATGCTTTCAAAATGGGTGCTTTTGTGCATTTTAGTTTGTTTGTGGAGATTTTTCCCTATTCGACAGTTCTTGGAGAGAAATGGGGCAATTGCACTAAATGAGGACTTAGGTCATCTCCAAGGGTACTCCCATCCCCTCATTTTGAGGTTTTGAGGCCGCACAATTTGCTCCGACCGAACCCCAAACTCTTTACTAAAATTTGGGTTGTGTATAGTGCTATCCCAAATTTGGGGTTCCATTGTACAAACCCCCAAATTTGGTATTGGTAGGGATCCACGGTATAAATTAATTTTTAATGATTTTGCAATTATGAAAATTATTTATAATATGATATTCTTAATTTAAATGTATTAAAAACTAATAAATATCTAATATTAGATGATATAAATAATAAATAAATAATAATAATATTAAGTATTTTTTATTGAACATTATTAATTCAATAATTTATAATCAGTTAGATTTTTTCAGTTATTTGTATATATTATATACAAATAAATAAATAAATTATTATTATGCTAATTAGAGAACACCAATTTCACATTTAAGCTAAAAAATGCATACATATTAAAATTATTACAACATTTATAAACTTAAAAGTGCATACATATAACACACAACAAATAAAATGGCATACAACTTGAAAAACACTAACATATAACTTTTTTATAAAAAAATAACTTAAAAAATACTGACAAATAACTTAAAAAGTCATACAACTTAAAAATATGACCAACAAAAACTTAAAAGAACAATACTAAACATTAATAATACTATAAACTATACAATAGCTAATATTCCCGGAGATGACTTATTGGTAGACCAAAATTAAATTGATCGAAAACATGTGAAAGCTGTTGAGATCCTTGCCTTTCATTTGGAGATCCATGCCCTTCATCCACAGATCTATTGAATTGAAATCCTTCTCCTTAACGTGGAAATGATTGAAAACTCTTACTTTCACTTCATTTTTGCATAATTTTTAATTGTTCATTGCGAAAAAATTCACGCATGATCAGATCGGCTATAGAATTCATTACCAGCCTTCAATTGCTCAAGAAGTTCTTTGTTCTGATGAATTATTTTTGACACATCTTGTTCTTGTTTCCTTTTCCCTTTTGCTTGCTTTATCCCAATAGGCCATTTGGTAGAAGTATCACCGCTATCGTCATTAGTGATATTAATATTAAATGAAGACACGGGCGGCGATGCAAATGGAGAGAATTCTACCTCACCGGAGAGACCGAGATGAATTTACGTTGAACTAATATTGGCAGATTTCGTTGTTGTCGTTGCAATGTTGTCATTGCCAAATTTCTCAATGTCCTTGAGAATGTTCTGCACGTGGTCATATTTGAAGCCTTTTCGGTATTTTTCTTCTTCTGTTAACAATATTTTAGCACGATCTAACTGCAATATATATATATATATATATATATATATATATATATATATATATATATATATATAACATTAAATTTTATAATGTTAGATTATCTACAATGAAATGTGACATCTACTTACAATATCTGCCTGAGAAGCCCCACTTGGATGCAAGTGTTCGATCTATCGTACGCAACCCTTCAATTTGGATACTGCACTAGTGATTAGATTCATTCTTTTTTGCAAAGATTTACTCGAGTGACATAGGTTCACAAACTTTGGATTCTTGCGAAATTCATTCTCAATTCTATCCCACAATTTTTTTTTCGTATTTGATGAAACCAAAAGATAAAAATTACTTGCTTGAGCTTGTAAAGTCAGTCGAACACCAGGAAAAACATCAATCAGCAGCAAAGGAAGACTTATCTACTATCAATCTAGGGCTGAGCAATGAGACCAAAGAAATCAAAATCGGCAGCTACCTACAAGGCTCTGAAAGGAAGTCACTCATTGACTTCCTCAAAGAATTCGTGGACATCTTTGCATGGTCCTACGAAGATATGCCTGGGTTGGACCCAGCCATTGTTGAACACCAGATCCCCACATATTCGGATGCTCGGCCAGTCAAGCAGAAGCTCCGCCAAATCAAACTAGAATGGTCGCTACAAGTAAAGGAAGAAATCATGAAGCAACTACATGTCAAATTCATTCGGTTAGTAGAATACCCGATCTGGCTGTCCAATATAGTGGCTGTTCCTAAGCCTAACGGGAAGGTTCGGATCTATGTAGACTTCCGCGACCTCAACAAAGCATCGCCCAAAGATGATTTCCCTCTACCTAATATTGATATCGTGGTAGACGCTGTCGCTTCTCACAAAATAAGATCTTTCGTCGACGGCATGCTGAACTATAATCAAATCAAAATGGCAGCAGAAGATCAGGAAAAAACATCATTCACTACCCCTAGGGAACTTACTGCTATAATGTCATGCCATTTGGGCTAAAGAATGCCGGGGCTACATATCAAAGGGCTGCCATCGCCCTCTTCCATGACATGATTCATAAAGAGGTCAAAGTGTACGTTGATGACATGATCGTGCACTCCAGCGATGCCAACGGTGCTCATATCAAAGACCTTCGAATTTTTTCCGAAAGGTTAAGGAAGCATCAGATGAAACTTAACCCCACCAAATGCACATTTGGGGTTACCAAAGGTAAGGTCCTGGGATTCATGGTGACTGAGCAAGACATCGAGATCGAGCCAGCCAAAATTAAAGCCATCATAAATATGCCGTAGCCAAAAACTCCTACAGAAGTCAAAGACTTCCTGGGCCAATTGCAATATATCAGCCGCTTCATCAGACAGCTGACATCCATATGTGAGCCCCTATTCAAACTCTTAAAGAAAAATACTGACCAAGTCTGGGATGAGAAATGCCAGCTAGCCTTCGAAAAAAATAAAAGCCTACCTTACCAATTCACCAGTGCTAGCTCCTCCCCATACACATAAACCTCTCCTCCTATATTTAGCCGTCACAGACACGTCAGTGGGGGCTATGCTTGCCCAAGAAAAAGAAAATTCCTACATTGAAAATGCCATCTACTTCATAAGTAGGAAGCTACAAGGAAGCGAGCTTAATTATTCAGCATTGGAGAAAAGCTGCACCGGCCTAGTTTGGGCAACGCAAAGGCTCAAAACTTATTTGCAAGGACGATCCATCAAGCTCATCTCCAGGATGGATCCTATAAAATACATCTTTGGCAAGCCATCACTTTTCAGCCGACTAGCTAAATGGTCGTTCCTTCTCAACGAGTTTGACATTACCTATGTCACGCTCAAATCTATCAAAGGCAACAGAATAATCATTTGGCCGATCTACCCTTAGAAATGTAAGATGCATGAGCTCGCTTCCTGCACGAAGGTGTCCGGGAAATTGCCGTCCATGACACTAGCTGGCAAATGTTCTTTGACGGAGCCGCAAATAAAAGAGGCTTTGGCATATGAATCTTGATTATCGACCCGGTAGATTTTCATACTCTGTTGGCCATAAGGTTGGAGTTCGAATGCTCGAACAATACAGCTGAATACGAAGCTTGTATTACTAGTCTAGAAGAAGCCCTCTAAAAAGGAGCCAAAGACTTGGAAGTTTATGGGGACTTCGCCCTAATCATAAATCAAGTCGAAGGGAAGTGGAAGACCCAGGATCCCCGGCTGCAGCTCTGTCACGCCAAATTGATAACACTCGCCACCAAATTTGATAATATCTCGTTTCATTATTTGCCGCGAGATAGAAATCAATTTGCTGATGCTTTGGCCACTTTGGCATCATTGGTCCAAATTCCCACAGAAACCAATGTCCAGCCATTTGTAGTTGGGAAAAAGGTCACTCAAGACACCGCGAAGTCAATGCCGCCCCGAAACGATCACGAGCCTTGGTATTCGGACATCATAAATATTCTGAAGAAAGGAGTTTATCCTCCCAGCCTAGACAAAAGGGGGAAAGTCTCCTCGCGAGACGGGTATCGCACTGTGATTCGCGGTGGCAGCATACAAAAGGCATTATCGTGGCCTAAATTTATTATGCGGCCGATCAGAAAAAACCGAGTAAATCATGGACTAGCTTCATGGTGGTACCTGCGGGCCCCACAGGAACGGGCATATGCTATCCAAAAAAGTCATCCGGCAGGGGTACTATTGGAGCACATTAGAAACCAACTGTATTTGGTGGGTACGCCATTGCGATAAATGACAACGTTTCGCAAATCTGCAGCACGTGCCCCCGCATATCTTATATAACTCCACAGCCCCTAACCCTTTTCAACTTGGGGAATCGATGTTATAGGTCAAATTCATCTTAAGGGATCCAACGACCACGAATATGTTCTGGTAGCCGTCGACTACTTCACGAAGTGGGTGGAAGCCTCTTCCTATAAAATTCTAAATGCTCGAAAGGTGTCCGAATTCATCAGGACCAATATCATATATCGATATGGATTTTGAGATTATCTCCGACAACGGTACACACTTTGAAGGGGACGTGAATCGTCTGCTCGACAAATTCAAGGTTCAAAGACATAAATCCTCCCCCTACCGACCACAAGCCAATGGTGCCATTGAAGCGCCTAATAAAACACGAGAATATTATCGAAAAATGGTCGATACTGGAAGAGACCGGTCGAAAATCGCCACTAGCCTCCTGGCTACCGCACTTCGCCAAGACACCCACTAGGGCTACCCCCTATTCTTTAGCCTATGGCATGGAGGCAGTGCTGTCCATAGAAGTTGAAATCCCATCATTAAGAGTAATGATGGAATCCGACATATCAGAAATTGATTGGGTCAAAGGGCGATATGAGGAATTGGCCCTGATCGACGAACGTCGGCTGCTAGCCCTGCAGCACACTCGAGCATATCAGAGGCGAATAGCTCGAGCCTTTAACAAGAAAGTCAAAGGTCGTATCGTGGCTCCCCGGGACTACAATGCGCGCCGCCTTGGTGGGGTTCGCACGTGCGTGATGCGGGACACCACCGCCTCGCTCCACCCTCCCTTGTTTAGTGGAAGACGAAATCAAAAGTGCGAGAGGAGTGTCGCCTTTATGATAGTGTGTTGAATGCGCACTCGGTTGCCTTTAGTGGATTTTTAACCCAATATGGGAACTTGTGGTTTCCCCGCATCAAGTTATCCCTTTTTGGGATACCAGATATGGGAATGCATTACTCTTTCATTCCCATTTTCCTTTTTTGGGAAAACTAAAAGTGCAAAAAAGGATATTGCGACGCCCCACTATGGATTTTATTAAAAATAGCCTTATGGCCCGCTTCGATCACTATGGGAGCTTTGGGTTTCCCGCATCAAGTTATCCCTTGTTTAGGGATATCGATATGAGAATACATCACCCTTCCATTCACATTCTCCCTTTTTTAGGGAAAACGAAAAGTGCAAAGAAGGAGTGTTGCGAGGCCCCACCGATCCAAAACGTTTTAGAGTCGCCATCTTTATTTTAAGGCAAAAATAAAGCAAAACCGAAAAAAAGAAAACCGTAGATAGAAAATGGGTTCGAGGCTAAGTTACGAGTTGGGAAGGTGCTAGGCACCCAACTCGCCTCTTCGGTCTCAAAATAGTTTTTGGTAAAGTATGCTTATTGTTATATTTATTTAGAAAATAAATAAAGCATTAAAAGACATGAAAATAAAACAAATACATCTGTGACTACATTATTTACGGACTTGCAGCCATTTCCTTACAATAATTACAAATGTATTTAAAATTATTTGGCCATTATAACGGCTCTTTTACATACTATTTCCTATTCTAATCAAGGCAGGACAACGACTTATATTGACTACATTGGGCCGGATTTAAATAACAACTTTACAAATAATAAATAGACAAATAAATAAATAAAAACGCCCTTAAAGGCTATTACCTTTTAGAGTGGGGTGTGCTCGCTCTGTCCTTCTCGGGAGAGGGAGACTTTTATTGTCATTCCGATGTGATTTGGGCGAGTGACGGCTTATATATATGGCGATTTGGCTGGCTTACTTTCTGCACGACGACTTAGTTTTGGTGGTTTTGGCCTTTTTGGTTGGGCGGAATAACGGCTTATTTAGGGTGGTTTCAGTCTATTTACTCGGGCAGAGTAACGGCTTATTTTGGGATTTTTGGGCCGGGGAAGTAAGGTGGATACCTAACTAAAGGGCTAGGGATCACTTTAATCGGTTGGATTTGTGTTTTGGCGGAGTTTGGACAGGGTTTTGAGGCCTTATGAGAGGGGGATCGGACGATTTCTCTCGGCGTAAAAATTACGCGGAGTAACTCTTCGTCGAAAAGGTGTGTCGAAATAGGGAGCCGGACACCTCTATTTATAGTTGGATCCGTGATTCATCGGCTTGTACCGTGCGCTCGACATTTTGTACAATGCGTTAACGACCGGGCACTGTTGAAGACCCTTGGCGCGGCCAAACAGCTACTTGGGTGCGGCGCCAAGCTCCTATTCCAGCTTTGATTTTTGACACTTTCCCCCCTGCAGTTCACTATTCATGCATCCTACTTTCTCCTTTTGCATTTTCAGCCCTGTAACTTGACATTTTGTTAAGTTTAAGCGCGCCTTGATATCGCATGCCGAGTTACATATCGTGGGTACGAAATTGGGGTGTCTACCCCCTCAACGATGGAGTCTACTAACCCAAGGCTTATGCGAGTAGACGAACATTGTTGATAAACAATAGACTCTCCAATTTCGTTCAATTAAAATGGGAGAGAAATGCAATTGGTAGCAGTTATAATGCACAGTTTATTATGCTATCCAAACTCCATAACCTTGACATATTTAGTCAGTTATAAAAGGTTATCGTAGTTTTTAAGCAGATATGAATTTGAAGTGCTCTGATGGTCGGACCTACTAGTGTAGGCTGCCTACATATTCTTATTAAAGGAAATCGACCAAACGTAGTTCTGTGCCAAAACCTAAACTATCACTGCATTAACGGTCGGGCCTACCGAGATAGGGTCGCCACGTATCCTTAAACAAGGAATCGACCGAGACGTAGTTCACTCACTGGGGACTAAATGCTGCGGTGCAAGTGCGGCAATACTAAATGAGCAAGTGCGGCAAAGCTTTATCAAATAAGTGCGGCAAAGGTAAATAACGTGCTATGATGGTCGCGTCTACCGAGATAGACGGCCTACGTATCCTTAGCCAAGGAATCAGACCAATCGTAGTTCGCCATGTGGCTGCGCGGAATGAATTGTCTCCTCAGGAACTCAGCCTTCACTAGAGAACAAGACCTTTCCCTATTAATCCGGGGTTGCGTGCCCCTTAAAGGAAAGTTTCCAACACATCCAAAAATGCATGGAATGTATTGCCTCCTTAGGAACTTAGCCTTCACCGGAGAACAAGACCTTTCCCTCTTAATCCGGGGATGCGTGCCCCTTAAAGGAAAGTTTCCAAACATTATACAAATGCACTGCAAAAAAGGAAAATACCTTCCTTTCCTTTACCGTTGTCGTATCCATGCAACAAATTGCTGCTACTGTTGCTTTGCTGCCTCTTGCTACTTTACGCTGTTCTTCGCTGCACTTTATTGGGGATTTTTCTTTTGTCACCGTTCCAGCCTTCGCCGGAAAATCTTTTCCCCTGTCCCGCTATGTTTTCGGCTTTAGGCGAAAAATTTTCGATGTCTTCTTTGCATTTTTCTTTACTGCTTCTTCTAACTTCGGTTAGAAACTTCTTTTTCCTTGTTTGCAAAGATCTCTTGATATCACCGAAATTATATTTTCTTCGTTTTCTTTTTCGCTTCCATTTTCTAGCTTCAAATTTAAAATTTCTTCTTCTGCCGCCGCATTTCCTTTTTTTTCATGCACTAAAAATTTTTCTTTCCTGTACATGCATTTTCCTCTCTCTCAATTTTTTTGTTTTTTGTTTTTTTCTCATTTGTTTTTCTTTTGTTTTTCTTCTTTATTCCACATGCTTGCCGTTTTCTTTATTTGCATGCTTATTATCTGTTTATTCTCTTTTTTATATATTCCTCTTTTTTTTTCAATATTCCTTTTTTTTTGTTTTTTTTTGATCTGCCTGGATATACTTCAGATTTGCTAGATTTTGGCACTGTTTGGCACTTTTGAAGCATTCCTGACTTTATTAATAATGCTTATGCATGTCCTATTTATGCCAGTAATGATGCATGAAATTTATTCAATTTATTTTTACGATGCATGATTAAACTAGTGGTCACTATTTGACCCTACTATGCATGATTTATACTATAAATGCAAATGTAGCTATATGATGCATATTCTAGGCTAAAACATATTTTGCATGCTATGTGTTCACGAAATGAACTTTTCGGAATACAATTCAAAATTTTTTTTGAACACATTTTTGGGCATATTCTTGGATAAATATGGGACAAAACAGGTACATTTTATGCCCTAAAAATTATTTTTCATGCATGCTTATGCTGCAGGAACATAGTAAATGCCATAAGAATATTTATTTTCATGATTGGTGGCATTTTATTTTCTTTTTAGCGCACCCCTAATGCAACTTATTGGATAATAAATGCAAATGCCGGATGCATGTACTACTTTATTTGATGCAAATGCAATGTATAAAAATTATAGGATGCTTATTAATATGATGGATGGGCATTTTTTATTCTATCATGCATGCAATAACGTAAAATGTAATATATATCTTTAAAGTGCAAAACACACTTTTATGATGCTTAGAATGCAAAAACGGTTATTTAGATGCAAAACAATACATAAATTTTTTTGTTTTTTGTTTTTTTGTTTTTGAAAACCTGTACAAACATTTACAATGCAATATAATTTTATATGATGCAAAATATAAAAATGCAGACTCAAAACACACGCACAAAGCAAAGCTATACCGATATCTAATGGGTAATGACACGCTGTATTTCCAAAACGGATTTTAAAGGAATACCTTCGGGCACGAGCAGGCTCTTCCCTTTCTTTTTTTTTTTTTTTATGATATGCGGGGAGAGGAAAAGGCAGATACCTCCTCCTGTTCTCGGCCATATAATTGGTGCATGGCTACACTTGGCATAAGACTATTCTCATAGCCCCTGCATTTTTTTTTTTTTTGCAATCAGACAGGGCAGCAGTGAATGATCGGAATCCAAGTCGTCTGGCTGCTTCAGGACAACGGCCGTGCGGATAATGAACAGGACAAGGACACTTTTGGTGCTTCTCATTCTGATGAGACTGAGCCTTTTCTGTGCCTTGCAGAAGAAGTACATGGGCCCGGCCTAGCGGATGCCGCAGCGATGGATCAGCCCGGCTTAAGCTGCAAATGAAGGATAGTTTTGGGGGAAACAAAGGGGGTAGAGGCAATAATAGATATGTACAGGCAATTAATGCATAATATAAATTTATTTAGCAATTATTCATAAGTTGCACCTTAGGACCTGAAAATTTTATATTTTAGTGTTTTATTGCGAGCTTCCTGTCGTGGTTTTTCTTTTTCTTCTCGCTGGCCGAGCCCCTTGCATGTCAAGACTGAGGTAGGATGCCGAGGTTTCAAAGAGTGCTTTCCCTCGCTTTTTTTTCCTGATATATGTATATTTTATGTTGCTCTAACTTTTGCCTAGGCCGCCCTTTCGGATTTTCAACCTAGCAAGCCCTTATTTCTCCTATATATATATATATATATATATATATATATATATATATATATATATGAATATTTGTTTTTATTTTGCTCTAATTTTTGCCTACGCCGCCCTTTCGGGTTTTCAGCCTAGCGAGCCCTTATTTCTCCTTCTTTTTTTCATCATTTTTTTTATTATTTGCTCTAACTTTTGCCTAGAGCCGCCATTTCGAAGTTTTCACCTAGTGAATTTGGAGAGGGAAGCACTTGCCAGATAGGGTGGTTCGAGCATAATACCTTTTGGGCTCATTAAGATTGAAGGGCTGAACAAGGTCTTTTCTTTCCTGGCTTGTGAGGAGTACGACATCTTATGACCGGATCTCTTTGACAATATACGGCACATCGTGGAAGAGAGTGGTGGCAGCCTTTTGATAAGTAGCCCCCGCATTTTTAGCCCAGACGGCATGACATGATAGCAGTAGGTCCCCCAAAGGGGTGGTGAATGAGGTCTTTTCTTGGTCCTCTACTGCCTTTGATCTGACTATAGCCAAAGGCATGTCAGCCGACAAAGGATCTGATTTTGGTAGCAACGTCTACCACAATATTGATATTAGAGAAGTCATCTTTGGGCGACGCCTTGTTGAGGTCGCGAAAGTCTTACGCAGATTCGGACCTTCATGTTGGGCTTGGGAACAGTCACTATATTGGACAGCCAGACCGGGTATTTTACTTTTTTTTTTTTGACTCTTTTTTTACTCGTTTTTTTTTACTACCCGAATGATGTTGACGTGCAGTTGTTTCATGATTTTTTTTTTTAAACTTGTAGTGACCATTCCGGCCTTACCCGGCGGAGCTTTTGCTTGATCTGCTGAGCATCCGGACATGTGGGGATCCGGTGTTCGACTATGGCTGGATCTACCCCCGACACATCTTTATAGGACCAGGTAAACATGTCCACGAACTCTTTGAAGAGATCAATGAGTGTTACCCTTTAAGAGCTTCGCAGGTAGTTGCCGATTTTGACTCCTTTGATTTCATTGTCCAGCCCCAGATTGATAGTGGATCAGTCTTCAGTTGCTGTTGATGAATGGTGTTGTCCCTGGTGCTCTACTAACTTTACAAGCTCAAGCAAATAATTTTTTTTTAATCTTTTGGGTCCTATCGAATGACTCATCATTATAATTGTTTAATGCGTCTTTTAATGTAGGTGCAACTAAGAAATAAGCAAAGACATTTAGATTATTATTAAAAGCAAACCATACAGGGTTTATTACATTATTGAAGACCTGGGGTTTGAGATCCTCAATTTTAGGGAGCGGATCGGTAGATGACCAATCCGTAAGGCTAGGGAAAGGAATAGGGATAATATATCTGAAGCGGTCCACCAGATCTGCGGGCATCGAAAGTGGGCCGGTCTTAATATACTAGTTATGTAGAGGCTTATTAGAAATAGACCCAAACTCAGCAGGGAGCTTCTTGTAATCAGTACCTCAGCCTATCATACCCAGGAAGTTTTCATCAACCTCAATCATGTTGATTTGAGGTAGAGGGTTATTGACTATATTTGGTCTGGGAGGAGGCTTTTCAATAACCTTATCATCTATAAGATCCTGGATAGCATCTCACGAGTATATAACATTTATCGGTGAGGTGACCCTTTGCGGCAATGATGATATTCACAATCTTGGGCATGATTCAGTCTGGGCGGGGTTTGGTGGCTTATAATTTTCCATAGGGCTTTAACACTCCTTGTGCCATTAGCCCTGCGGGATCACGGGCTGGGAGGCTTGATTCATCATAATGCCGTTTTGATTTGAAATTTATTCGGGCCATTATTCTCTCCATTTGGCCAGACATCCCGCTCCATGGACCATGGAGCAGTGCCATAATTTTGGGTAGGAAAAGTGGCGATGCATTTCCTACCACATTGATAGTTGGTGCGGTGGTCTTTCCACTTTAGAGTAACGGAAAGAGCTAGGAGGCTTATTGACTTGTAATTGCCCCGTCCATATATCATCATCATACGGACTCTTATCTCTACTATTTCTTTAAAATTGGTGTAGGGAAGGTACCGCATATGTTCCAAGTAAATGGGTCGAGGTTTTTATGAACATTCCCGCATGACTCACCCTGATCATCGGGCGGCTAATTCTTTTTTTCCACCCGATCGCGAACCTGGCACAAAGACGGTTTTTTTCCCTCCGGGTGCACGACTCAAGGACCCTTCAATTTTCGGATCTGTGTTGTCTTTGTCCTTTCCAGAACGCCAACTATTTGGTCCCACGTATTCATGGTGCTTTGCTATCGCACAACATTAGCCATTGTTTGGCATCCCCTATTAGGTGAGGTGAAAATTGGAAGCCATAGCCTCAAAGCTAGCTCCCTGATCATGGCATGCCTTAGGTGGAATAAGATTTTAAGGGATATAGGCATCCAGCTCCATCAAATTTTTCTATGTTCGCATTTTGAATTTGAAGGGCATATCTTGCGCGAGTTGTAATGTCGGTGCCCGTAGAAAATTCCCCTTTGTTGAGAAGCTTGAGTACCGTGGCTTTTATATTTTCCACGGGCCTCTATTTTTGGTGGTGGGGGAGTTGGCTTTTGGTATATCTTGGGATGGATTAGGAAGAATTTGGGTTAATTTTTGGGCGTGTCCGTAAGGGTTTGGGGCCGATATGGATTTTGGGTTGGTGGATTCTCGGCCGGATAAGGATTCGGGCCGGATATGGATTTTGGGCTGGTGGAACTTGGGTAGATATGGATTTTGGGTAGGTGGATTTTGATGGTTTCTACGGGCGGCCGTGATCATTATAAGGTAATGGTCCTGGCCTCAAGGTAACTGTTCCGAGTGGGTCAAGTTATGGAAAAGGGAGAAGTCATTTGGGCTGGGGAATTTTGGTGCTCGGGGAAGTGGTACGGCTGATGGACTGTAAGTACGATATTGGGTAGTAGTGGACTTGGTGGAAGATTGAGATTTGGGGTAGCGGCAGTATTTGGTGGGTTAGTGTTTGGCCGAGGAGTGGGTTTGAGGCACATGAGACGTGGATGCTTGGGGACCGCAGGGAAGAGTTCACCTCACCACCGGGTTTTGAACCTTGTATGAGACTTGCTATTTGGTTTAGCAAGGCGATCATGTCGCGCATCCAGATTCCTCCCAGCACCAGCCATTGCCGAAGCGAATTCCGCAGCCCCTGGGCCCCTAAATTGCATTGACTCGCCATCTGCTCCCATACCGCCTTGTTCTGCTTCTCGAACCGAGCCTCTTATTCTGACTGAGCACGATATCCTCCTCTGGCTCGATTGTGCTTATTTCCCGTGATCAATCGGCCAAGCATTATTTCTCGCCCAAATTCGCTGCTTCGAGGAAATGGGTTATGGAGGTATCAGGCCGGGCAAGGCTTTCTCGGGTTTGGAGTACAACGCGTTTCTTTATTATATATTATTATTATTTAATTGTCCCATAAGCGCTGATCGGATAAACACCGCTTTATTTTGACAGCCTCTGACTCTCGAACAAGGATTCTTTCTCCAAAGTATAGGACCAACGTATTCCACCTGCCTTTCGACTCCTAAGATCGAATCGATCCTGCGAATGGCCTATACTTTTCCAGATCCACCATTCGAGATGGTCTAGGTCGAGCATCAAAAAAATAATAAATCAGCCCTGTTTATTATTTATTTTTGTTATTATTATTTATATATATATTTTTGCTTTCATTTTTTTGCACACACACACACATGATTATTTTTTCATTTATTTTTTTTAACAATGCATTCACGATCTCGAGATGCAAAAACCGGTCGGTCTTATGAAGTGTCCTCAAAATCTATATGCATTCTAGCGTTGGCTTGCCAGGTAGGTCGGTCATGGTGTAGGTAACCTCTGAATATTCCTATATGCGTGTTGTTTGTGGTATCTAAAAAGCAAAGAAAATCTTTATTTATTTACGTATATATAAACAAAAATAAAAATGTATATGACCGGTTTTGTTATGTGTGGGTTTTCGACTTTTTAATTTGAGCGCAAGCAAGCAAGCACACCACATTAAGAAATAAAAAGAAAAGTGGGGAAACTATTCTATCCTATTAATTACAAATTTGGTCCTATGTCCCCAAAATAAAATGACGTAATGAATGCAAATATATACAAATGTATAGAATAATAAAAAGGAAAATGAATGTAAAGGAATAATAATACGAGCCGAAAATAAAGCAATATTAAAAAATAAAGCCCCGACCCTTTTATTGTCAGGTCGCCTGTAATTTTATTGCAACATATATATATGATATACCTTCTTTCTTTTTTTTTTTTTTCGATTTTCGAATTTTTATTTTTATTTTTGTTATCTTTTGAAAAGAAAATTATTTTTAAATACACATGTAACAGTTATCGGAACGAAACTGCTGCAAGATGGAGGATCATATCCACAAATATAGGCACGGATGTATAGAAACGCAATATTCAAATGCATAAATTAATATAACAAACATACTTTAGCCGTAAAACAAATAAAAACAAAAAAATTTATTTTTCTCGAGTCTAACCCTCCATTTTATTTAAAATAAAACAACTCCCCGCCAGAAGCCACTCTTCTCTACGGCGCTGCGCCCGCGCCTCTTGGTTAGGTGGGTGTACGCAGTAGAGCTGACACCATCGCACTGCTCACCCTCCCTTGTTTAGGGGAGTGAGACGAAATCATGCCTCAAAGCGCGAGAGGAGTGTTTCATGATAGCGCTGTTGAATGCGCCTCTATTGCCTTTAGTGGATTTTTAACCCAATATGGGAACTTGTGGTTTCCCGCATCAAGTTATCCCTTTTTTAGGGGATACCAGGATATGAGAATGTATTACCATTTCATTCCCATTTTCCCCTTTTTTAGGGGAAAACGGAAAAATGCCAAAAAGGATATTGCGACGCCCCCATTATGGATTTTATTAAAAAATAGCCTTATGGCCCGCTTCTGATCACTATGGATATGCTTGGGTTTCCCGCAGTTTGGTTTCATCCCCCTTCCATTCTTGTTTGGGATATCGATATGAGAATACACCCTCACCCTCCATTTATTTCTCCCTTTTTAGGGAAAACGGAAAAGTGTAAAGAAAGAGTGTTGCGAGGCCTCACTCGGATCCAAAAAGTTTTAGAGTCGCCATCTTTATTTTAAGGCAAAAATAAAGCAAAACCGTAAAAAAAAAACCGTAGATAGAAAACGGGTTCGAGGCTAAGTTACGAGTTGGAAGGTGCTTGGCACCCAACTCGCTCTCTTTCGGTTTCAAAATAGTTTTTGGCTAAAGTATGCTTATTGTTATATTTATTTAGCAAATAAATAAAGCATTAAAAGACATGAAAATAAAACAAATACATCCGTGACTACATTATATTGACTACATTGGGCCGGATTTAAATAACAACTTTACAAATAATAAATAGACAAATAAATAAATAAAAACGCCCTTAAAGGCTATTACCTTTTAGAGCGGGGTGTGCTCGCTCGTCCTTCCTGAGAGGGAGACTTTTATTGCTGCCGCCGATGTGATTTGGGTAGAGTGACGACTTATATATGATGCTTTGGCTTACTTTCTGTGCACGACTTTAGTTTTCGTGGTTTTGGCCTTTTGGTTGGTGAATAACGCCTTTTATTTAGGGTGGTTTCAAATTTACTCTGCAAGTAGTAACGACTTATTTTGGGATTTTGGGCCGGGAAGTAAGGTGGATACCTAACTAAAGGGCTAGGGATCACTTTAATCAGTTGGATTTGTGTTTTGGCGGAGTTTGGACATGGTTTTGAGGCTTTATGAGAGGGGGATCAAACGATTGCTCTCGGCGTAAAAATTACGCGGAGTAACTCTTCGTCAAAAAGGTGTGTCGTAATGGGAGCCGGGCACCTCTATTTATAGTTGGATCCGTGCTTCACTCCGCTTGTACCGTGCGCCAAAAATTTTGTACAATGCGTAACGCATGTGGCACCGTTGAAGACCTTGGCGCGGCTAAACAGTTTATTTGGCGCGCGGCCAAGCTCCTATTCCAGCTTTGATTTTTGACACTTTTCCCCCCTGCAGTTCACTATTCATGCATCATACTTTCTCCTTTTGCATTTTCAGCCCTGTAACTTGACATTTTGTTAAGTTTAAGCAGTCCTTGATATCGCATGCCAGGGTTACATATTAGGGGTACGAAATTGGGGTGTCGACAGTGACATCCAATTCGGAGACTTGGTACTTCGCGAAAAGCCCCCTAGCTATGTTGATATTACAGGGAAATGGAAGTCTCCTTGGATGAGATCGTACATTGTCAAAGAAATCCGGTCGGGGGGGTGCAGTACGCCTCACAAACCAAGATGGGGAGGATCTAGTTTAGCCATTCAACCTCGACAAACTCAAAAGGTACTATGCATTAGCCGAATATATCTGACAAATTGCTTCTCTCTCCAGCTCGTTAGGTTGAAAACCCAAAAGGGCCGCCTAGGCAAAAATTAGAGCATAAAAAAAGGGGCAATAGGAGAAAAAGGAGAGAGAATGCAATTTTTGAGTCCTCAACATTTGATCTCCAGCCTGCCAAAGTCTTCAGTGAATGCAGAGCCCTGACTGACTAAAAAAAAAGAGAAAAGAGAAAAACCACGACAAAGCTCGCAAAAAATATCAAAACAAAATATAATACATGTCCTATGGTGCAACTTAGGAATAATTGACTAAGATATTTAGGATTATGTATTTATGCATGTACATTTTATCTATTATTACTTGCTACCTATATACCCATGTTTCCCCCAAACCATCCTTTATTTACAGCTTAGCCCCGAAGCGGTCCATCAATGCCTGCGGCGTCCGCCCAGCCGAGACCATATACTTCTTCTGCGAGGCACAGAAGAGGCTCTAGTCTCACCATCGTGAGAACCCCCAGAAGTGTCCTCATCTTCTTCATCATCAGCGTCCCCATTATCCTGAATAGCCGTGTTGCTCTGCCAAGACTGTCATCCCTATGGGCCTGCTCGTCTGCCAGTTTGAGGGGGAGCAGTCTCATCAGCTTGCCGGGGATTACTCCGCCGACTTGCATTACTCAGACGAGGAGCCGCATTGCTAGGACCTCCCTCATTCGGATCAGGAGCCATCCGGATACCAAGGCCATGAACCCGCCTGAAGTCCTCCTGCAAAGCCTGAGGGACCACCAGTCCCGAACTCTCCACATCCTCGCCTATCTCCATCAGGCGAGCATCTATGCCGCTGCTTATTCGTCGGCCCAGCATCCGCCGCAGCACATGCCTAATCATGCGGGAATGCCCCTCAGCAGCCACTATAATCCATGACAGATATTCATGGGACATGAGCATATAATCAGAATAGGTATAAGCTGGCTCCCGCGAGTCATAGTCCAGCTGCCATATGTTGCGGATAAGGGTGCCCAAGTCCCTATCCATCTCAAGCTCTTCAGCCACAGGACGGCTTGCATCGGGAATGACTTTCTCCCTGCCGAATTGGAGCATGACCATGTCCGCTCGATAAAAAGAGGTGCGCTCGATACCCGGTGGATTAACCTGGGCATAGACCCCCGATATGCATAAAAAAGCTACGGATCCGCTAGTGGCTGACGACTCATATAATTTCCATGGAGTCTCTGCGTAAGAAATTCTCAACCCCATCAGACTCCGAAAAATTGGTCTGGTGATAATGACCCCGAGAGCCATAAAGCCCCGGATCATATATTGCTCCCACCGGCACTGGGCCCATCACCCAGTTGAAGTGCTCCTCTAGCCACATATGAATCAGAAGAGGGCTACCCGAAGAGAACAGTTCATCACCCGTCGCATAGGCATCCATGCCCGACAAAGTCTCAGCCAGAATCACCGGGATAATATTCACCCAGCGATCCTGAGCCTGCAATACCAGGTCCACGACCCGCATATCAATATACCTGGGTTGGCCCACCAGCAGATATCGCCCCGCAAGGCAAAGAAAAAAAGAAGCCAACCGGCGCCGCAGATAAATTAAATCATCCTCCCTGTACTCCGTATAAGCACTGGGAAGGACGGTCAAATCAAAGTTTACTCCATTGTAAAAACCTGGAGTAGCTTCGCGGGTTGTGCCAAAAAGCTCCCTTATTTCCATATAAGGATGCCTCCGTGGAGAAGGCACGACAATAGGACCAATGGCTGTCATCCCCACCATGGTGCAGAATTCTTCGAAGGTGGGACACATTTCATTCATGCCAAAATTAAAAAGATGGTCTTGAGGCGACTAGAACCTAGAAGCTCCTCACAGCATATCCCAGTTGATGAAAAGGGTCCGCCATGACAGCAGACACCTGTACCCATAGATATGCTCGAACCAATCCCACTCATCTGAACACAGGGAGAGGACCCAAAAGTCCAGGGCATTCTCGTAAATCTCCATTTCTAAAGTTGTATGGGTTGGTGCAGCCATCTTTGGACAAAAAAAAAATTATCTGTCAAAAAAAAGGGAAACTGAGCAAAAGAGAAGTCAAAAGACTGAGTAGAAGAAAAGAAGGCAGGCTGGTGATGAAATAAACACTGCCCCGACTCTCCATTTATACTGTAAAAACTGAAGAAGCGGACGAATTCTGAGCACAGTGCTGAACAGTGCATGAACAGGAACTGCACAGAAAAGGGCTTTGGTGCCGCCAATACTCCTTCCTGGCCCGGCGCCCACATCTCTTATGGGTGGCGCCAAGATTTCAGCCACTGTTCCCCGAAACTGCCTGGTATCCCGGTTTTTGGCTCCGACCGTCCCATGTTTGAGCAAGAGAAATGGAAGAAATTGCAGGGGCTACGCAAATAGCCTCGCCTGCAATTCAAAATATGCAGCACAGGAAGAGGCGGCTGCCTCTTCCTCCTCGCAGAATTCCAGAAAAGCCCACCATTAAACTCGAAGGTGTATCTTTCTAAATCTCCATTCATAAGTTGCAATGTGCCGTTACCCCTAGATAATGGCCTAGCTTTCTTTTATGCATGAAATATTGAGTCTGCGTTTTAAATTCTTGCATTATATAAAATCATATTGCATTGCATAAAATATATATGTACAGAATTTGGTACAAGAAAAAAAAGCAGGAGAAAGGAAAAGCCAATAAATGCAGGTAGTTGAAGCTAATGAGCACGAGAAGATTGGATCCGGTCAAGGTTGCCACCCATAACCCGAGGGCCGTGTCCACCGATCCTGTATCCTCGTCCTCTGGCCTGAGCACGACTCGATCCGGTAGCTGCATCATCATCGTCATCATCATTTCGGCGCCTGGTCAGCCGTACTGCATCATTCCCTCAGCAGGAGAGCTCATCCCCAAGCCGCTGATAAAGCTTCTTGATACTAAAGAAGCCCCGCAGCAGTTTCTTGTACGTCGGTGTGGCGACCCGACCCGGATCCCAAGACGAAATCCCAAGGTCGTGCCGCCGGAAAGCAAATAACAACAAACAAGTAGCAAATAATGGGTAGGGCCATAACGGCGATACACCGACAACTCAAAAACATACGCGAAGCGAAAATAAAATAAAGGGGCGCCGAGCTAACAAGCTCAAACTAAAAACAACCAAAGAGATAATAAATCTCTCGGTCCAAAAATTCGACTCGCGTGCCGCAACATTGGGCACGTAGGACAACTCCCTGTTATGCAATTCAAATATTAAGCATAGTAAACCAAGTCATCGGCGAAACTACGGCCGGAACCCAACATTAAACTAAGTCTAAGACTCTAGTCTAACAACTCATCGGCTAAAAACATGCCGGAGAACAAATATCAATTAAACTAGCAATTTATCATGCTAAACATAAACACCAACTAACCACGCACGACTAAAACCAGTCGGCTACCAACAAAATAAATACTAGCAGTTATAAGTACTAGCAACCAGAAAATATATGGGAGTTTAACTACCAATATACATCACGCACGACTTTTACTTGTCGGCTACCAAAAGAATAAACTAACACATAATTACATCATTACAAACACGTAAAGGCTTGCTACCCAATAATGAAGTTTACATAACTTCATCTTCCCAACGACCTCACCAAAAACAAAAGAAGTCATCTAAGTAGCAACCTTGTCCAAAAGACTTCCTTGCCAAAGTAACCTTCCTGTTTACTTGGATCCGCTAGCTCGGCTCGGATCTAGGGAAAACAACCAACAAATAAAAGTAAGTCACAATGACTTAGTAAGTTACTAACCATAACTTCCTACCATGGCATAATGCTCAATTATAAATTATATCATGCTATTGTCATGAAATAACCTCATAATAAATCATGTATGGCATTCATGCTCAACATTAACTAAATATGTTATCTATTAAGTATAACATGTCATCATAATCCATGTCAAGGCATTTTAGTCTTAACAATAACAGTTTATACCTTTGGCATAAAACAACATATAAACAATGTCCATGTGATAGCATATATGCTTAACAACATTAATCAATATGTTATCTATTAAGTATAACACGTAAGAAACCAAAACCATCAACATATCATATCCAATTCACTAAGCACGTATTCACTTAAGTACTAGTGAAGCAATTCATATATGTAAGGGATATGATACCATTACCAAAATTCCTCCGCGCGTGTCGCTCCTGCAAAAACACGTGCAAAACCCTTATGTGCCCTCGATATCCCTCTCGTAGATATCGACGCCCCGAGACGCCTCCGCCGAGTTCCATAGTTATCAAAGTCATGTGTATTACTACAACTAAGATAAACTACTTCCCCACCGTGGCCATCGATGGAGGGGTGTGTGCAACCCGGCACGACGATACATCGAAATCACGAATCCCATAATTCGTGAAAACAATGTATCGACCCACCAAAGACTCAATGCAGACGCCACTGGTGGACTCAAACACCCAAGCACAAGTAATATATACTCATATGCTTAAACAAGTAGGTAAACACTCTACCATCAAACTAGTCATGCAATTAATCCACAACTAGCATAAACATCATAACCGAGAATCATATAAGCTCTCATAATCAAGTGTGCTTCACACACTCCAAAACTTCTTGGAGGCTCGACCTCCATGAATTCTACCCAAGATTCCGTAGGACTTAAAATCATAGTTCCTAGGATTCAAACTAACCCAAAGGTTAACTCCGTTGAGTTAAATCTAAGTTCTCCGAAAATTCAAGGAATAGAAGCTTAGGCTTCATCATCCCCCTAAGTTCATATCTATCGTCAAAACCATAACCCGACGATCAATAAACTCACATAAACCCCACCAAATAATTAACAAGGTAACTTAGAACAATTTAAACATCTTGGTTATAAATTTATTCAAGTCACCATACCAACCAATAATTTCCAATTCATGATTAATTCACACAATGTAGTTTAATATGCTCTACTAAACATATAAAACAATTTAAACATGCTCACATCATTAATTTTGCAAGCTAATCAAAATTAGGCAAGACACCCTCCAAGCATCTCATACAAACCAACATTTATCCACATTACCAATCAACATAAACAAGTTCATTTGGCTAGTTAGAGCATGAATTTTACAAATATCATAGTCTCACATAGGCCAATCGAGTTCTAGCAATTCAATTGAAAACCTAGGGTTCATACATATTCTATAACCCTAACAATGGCTTCCATTGACCTCAAATACCACGAATGGCTGTTTCCCTAGGGTCAATGGAGCTCAAAAATCAAGGGAAGAGAGGTAGAAACTTACAATTTCTCAGCCCTACAAACTGCCCAAATTCGAACTCAAAGAGGAACCCGTTTCTTCTCACTCCGTTCCCTTCAATTTTGCGGGTTAGATGGAGAAGAAGACACCCAGCTATGGCTTCCAAGCTTAGCCTCTTGAAGCCCTAGAATCGCCTCCTCAAAAGCCCTCTCTCACGAGTTTCCTTGGTCGCTCGTAAGACGCCTTGAAGGAGAAGACGCAAAAACTGATCGACTGAATGAATGAAGAGTGCGGCTTTTGCTTTTATATGAGGGATTAATTCCCACTAATCAATCACTAATTACCCCCTAATTCTCTTAATAGGTGATTAGGATTAGTCTTAGGCTAATTAAGTGAGGTTAGAATAGGTTTAAGTTGGGTTTAAGTGGTAAAAAGTTCGGACAGTGCACCAGCCGAACAACAAATCCCGTAAGCTGTTTCAAGGACCTTGCGGTCGCTTGGTAAATGGGTGATGCGACCGCATCACCTTGTTTCCAGCAATCCATGATTTTTGCTTTCCTTGCTCGGTCCCGGACTCTCCCGCATTCAATCCCGAGTCCTTCCAAGCCAAAAATGGTCTATAATTCAATCTTAATAACCTCCAAACCATAACCAAAGTAATCAAGCCTCAAACCCCATCAAAACAATGCCAAGAAACCAGGCAGAACTCTCCCGAACGACGACCGAAAAAGTTAAACTGAAAAGGGTTAACGCTAAAATCAAACTAGCAAGCCAACCAACAATGCAACAAGCATCTAACCAATAACCAAGGCATGTTAGTGATATTATAAATGCCTTCTAACAATTTTCCATGTGTAAATCACATAAAACATAAACCCGAGATTCAACACATCTCACGAAAGAAAAAAATGCATACATGCATCTCCAACAACGTCAATAATCGTGCTATTGACTCTAAACATACCCGGGAGCTAAATGAACATATTCATCATGATTATAAACATATGAATTCATGCATATCACAAGCAAGCAGTATTTCAGGGTTTTACAGTCGGCACGTTAACTTGAAAAAAAATGAGGCAGCAAAAAAAAAGAAAATATATCAGTTTGAAAAAAAAAAGAGATACAAAAGAAATGTGTTTACCGTGCGAGCTTGCTCTGGGACATGATACTCCTTGGGAATGTCTGCATCAGGAAGAACTTCCTCCACTATCCTTCCGTCACGATGATATCGGAAAGTGGAAAAAGCATCAGCATGCCCAGTAAATTCCAGATGTGCGTCAAGGGCTGGAAAAGAAGACCTCGGCCTATCAGAGGCATCGGAAGCACGCCTGGCCGCCATAGGGGCAGGATGGAGCATCATCCTCAGAAAGTCCTCATATGCCATAACTGGGAAATCACTCTGAGGCATAAAGAATCTTGATAGGTACTGATACCTGTTTGGCAAGAAATCCGACGCAATCACCCAATGGGGAGGCATAGGAGGCACCACTGGGAATGTCAAAAGTGCAGAATGTTGGCGGTTGACCTGATCTCCCATATATAATGAGTCAACCATGATGGATACCATCAGTATCCAGCACCGGCTCATCTCTAGAGTAACCGCATAATGCCCCACCAGGCCTCTCCAAGGAAGGAAGTGCATTGTGCCTGCACTCGAGCTGGCAATCCTCTCCCGCACCCTCTCTGTATCCAAGCAGCCGCCATCCCGATTAAGCCTAACTCGGTTCGCATTCACGAACTCAGCCAAATGAGGTGGCTCGTGAAAGCGCTGATGTAGCTGACCCGGCGTGAAATGGTAGAATGAATAAGTCCAGACCTGCGAAAAAAAAAGAAAAAAAATCATCAGCAAAAAAAAAAAAGAAAAAAAATGCTGTGAAAAATTAAATGATGCTAAAAAAAAAAAGAAAAAAGAAAAGACACAAAAGCAGGGAAAAAAGAAAAGATACCTTCCAAGCCGGAGCAAATCCATTAAGAGTCGGCAAATCGTTGCGGCTAGCTTTATCCATAGAAGCGTACAGCTCGGCCAGGTCTGCTTGCCCCCATTCATAATCAGCAACATGATCCAAATCCCTCAGGCATGCCAAGAAGGAAACCCTCAAAGAAGTGGATGAGTTGGCAAAAAGAGATGATCCAAGAAAAAAAAATAAAAATGCTCTGGCAACGCGAGCCACGACCTCGCTATCATCCTCTACAATCTTCCCGGCATTCTCCAAAAGCCCCTTCCTCACGTTGCCGATAAAGATCTCGTCAGCTGATTTATACTCGGGCACGAAGCCCAGGAGATCTTCCACCATGTCGTGGTGGTGACGGAGGGTATAGTCCGGTGCCAAAGTCCTACCAATACTGGTAGGAATGTCTGTGATCGCCGCAAAGTCACATGGGGTCATGGTTGCCTCCCCCCAGCTGAAATGAAATGTGTGGGTAGTATCCCACCAACAGTCCCTCAAAACGTCAAAGATGGGCAGAAAGCTGCGAAAGGGATGAAAAGCCCACAAAAATTCACTAAAGCCAAAACCCTCCACCAAAACTCATGCCGCCTTGGGCATCGAGTTATATATGTCCAAAACATTAGAACAGCTCGCGCGAATGCGGATCAGGGGCTTGCGCTTGATGAGCCCAGCATTGGATGCTTTTCTGTCACTGAGAAAGGTGAATCCTCTGGGACTGCTGATGATACTTCCTTCACCAAACAGATCTTCGGGAACAAAGGTAAACATGGACTTGTCTATACATGTGTACCTTATGTTTACCCCAAAGCTTACAAAGGAAAAGCCAAAGAGACTGTCTCTAATGAGAAGCTTGAGAAAGGAACGGTAGAGAAATCAAAGTCTACCGACAACAACTCTGCTAAAGCAAAGTCTGCTGGCGGTAAACCTATGAAATCTCAGCTGGTACTTGTCAAGTTTGTCTATGAAATGGCTATCGCACCCAAGTTAATTAACAATAAACTTAAAGGAATTCTATCGAATCCTCCTAAAACAGTAAACAACAGACCAGCCAAGGCTAAGTCTGCTGGTAACAAATCAAGAAAGGTTCAACAAAAACCAATTAAGCCTACTGTCAACAAGCTAGCTGAATCCAAGACTACTGTTGGGAATAAGGAAAGTCACAAGCACTCTACAGCTAAAGTTAATCACAGTCCTCCATGGAACTTTCATCTATGTCATTCTTGCAACTGTTTAGCCCATCTGGCCCCAGAATGCCTGCTAAGGTTCACACCAAAATTTGAGATACCTAGTTCTCTCAAGGTTAGGCAGGTATGGGTCCCAAAAGGTTGCTAATCCTAAGGACCCAAGAGAAAATAAAGGGGACCTTGTTCCTTTGACTTTTTCAGGTCTGCTTCATGGCTATAGATTCAGAAGATAAGGACATCTGGTACCTCGATAGTGGTTGTTCAAGGCACATGACAGGAAACAGAAGTCTACTCTCAGATATAGCTGAAGGTAAAGGTCCTACGGTGATTTTCGGCGACAATGCAAGAGGAAAGACAATTGGGTATGGCTCAATCACTAGAGGAAGTCTCTCCATCAGTAACATTTCTCTAGTGAATGGCTTAAAGCATAATCTTTTGAGCATATCTCAATTCTGTGACAAATGACTCATCTGCCAATTCTCCTCCAACCAATGTCTCGTCAAAGATCGTGAATCCTGCTCAACGTTAATGACTGGCAATAGACAAGGAAACGTCTATTTCATAGATGTAAACCTTCTAGGGAGATCATCCAGCCTTTGCCTAGTTGCAAATAACGTTCATGACAACAGTTGGCTCTGGCACAAACGTCTCAGTCACCTCAACTTTAAGTACCTCTCCAAGCTCTCCAAAGATGGGCCTGTCAAAGGTCTACCTACGGTGTCTACCGACCACGATAGAAGTTGCAAAGCTTGCCAGTTAGGAAAACTCTCCAAGTCTTCCTTCAAGAGCAAGTCAGTAATGTCAACTTCCAGACCTCTTCAACTTCTTCACATGGATCTCTTTGGACCAATCACTACAGTCAGTATCTCTGGAGACAAGTATACACTTGTAGTAGTTGATGACTACTCTAGGTTCACCTGGATCGAAACAATGATTTCAAAAGATGAGACTTATGATCTGGTCACCGCTCTTTTTAGAAGACTTCAAACCCAAAAGCTTGAAGACATAAGTGACATCAGATCAGATAACGGCACCGAATTCAAGAACAACGGTGTTGAAAGATACTGCGATGACCATGAGATCGGCCACAACTTCTCTGCTGCCTGAACTCCTCAACAAAATGGTGTAGCTGAACGGAAGAACATAACACTAATTGAAGCAGTAAGAACTATGCTAGTAGAAGCAAGACTTCCGAAATACTTATGAGCAGAAGCTGTCAATTCTACTTGTTTTACCTAGAATAGATCCCTAGTAAACAAATTTCATATCAAAACTCCATATGAAATATGGAGAGGAAGAGCCCCAAACATAGGATTTTTCAAAATCTTCGGCTGTAAATGTTTTATTCTATATAATGGAAGAGAATATAGAGGCAAATTTGATTCAAAATCAGACGAAGGAATTTTTCTGGGCTATTCCAAACATTCAAAAGCATTTCGCATATTTAACAAAACTTCTTTGAAAATCTTAGAATCTATGCATGTTACTTTTGATGAATACGATTTACTAGAGCCCATGTGGGTCCCAACGGGCACAATAATAAGCTAGAAGGGGGGTTGAATAGCTTATTATGCACTTAAAAACTTTTTAAGATAGTTCTTTGAAAAGTACTTACAATCTATTGAAAAGATTGAAGTAGCGGAAGTCTATCAAAGAAGCTGGTTCAGGTCTGCCGATAAGGACTACCGGTAGACCATAACAAGTTACTTAAGAATTGCTGTAAAGGATAACGATAAATAAAGTAATAAGCAGTTCAGTAAGTAGACAGACAGAAAAGGAATTAATACAAGTATTTTGGGATGGTTAACACTATAAAGAGTGCTACGTCCACCACCAAGGCAGTCAACTTTGGATTTAAATAGTGCACTATGTTTTCCACTAGATCTATTACAAAGAATATTCCCAATGGATCGTGTGCAAAATATTGACTTGTGTTTGGGGGATAAGGAATTAAATATCTGTGTAAGCAGGAAATTTAATTCGGGCAGAAGAATAGCTTTGAATGAAAACAACAAGAAGTACAAAAATAAATGTTGATGCACAGCTTCTTGTTGTTGTTGACGAGGACTTCTTGATCTGTTTTGGATCTCTTGAATGCACTGAGTATTAAGACTTTAGAGTTGTTGTAGATTTTCAGGGCAATTTATCAAGTGTATTTCTTCAGTCTTTAATAGCAGCATTTATAACATGAGCATTCTGGAGATCCGTTGGAGAAGACGAAGACTTAACAGCTCTATTAGGTTGAATGAATTAAATGCATGGGGCTGTCAATCAAGAATTTGACCTTCACAGATATCGAGCAGGGAATGAGTACAGAGATCTTCTGGAAGATGTGCAATCTGGATGTCAAATCTGTGAGAGTTGTTGCGCATGCAGGTGACGCTTTTCCTCGCTTTCACTGCTCAGCCGTGAAAAGTCTTCCTGCTGAAGCTGGTTTCGGTCTTAGATGTCGTGAATGTCTCAATTTAAATTCAAACTGTTAAGGATAAATTTAAATTGATCCATTAGGAATTGCTTGACTGGACACGTCATGATTGACCGAGTGTAGACAAGGTCTGCCGTTGTATGTTGAAGCAGGTCTTCCGGTGAAGCTTTAAAGAGGTCTTCCGCTGAACCTGTTGAAGTCCTATAAAAGCTATACTAGGCAGAGTTCTATACACAGTTGCCACGTTAATCGATACGTAGCCCAATTAACCACTGATGTATAAAACTAGTGTAATGTATGAGCAGATATAAATCTAATTACAATAAGTAAAAACAATTTCCTCCTATTTATATCTGGTCATCATTACTACAAATGAGGGCTATAACCGACTATGTGATAGATAATAGCATGTCTAAGAGATCTATTCATTTTATAACGGAAGACATGCCTCTATCAAACAGTAGAGCACCTCAAGTGTAAAGACTAATCTAAGTACACAAAAAGATAAGGAGATCATAGAACATCACACATATTAGTAGCATTTAGTTTAAATAAATTTAAACTGAGTGTTTAAATTCTAAGCAGATATAGAAAATGAAATATCAAGAACTTTAAACAAAAGTAAGTTTTGAAAGGCAGATAATCTTCTGTATTATAAACAAGAAGTTTAATGTTTACAGAGTTTTCAAAAGATAAGATAAGTACAAAGGTTAAGGGAAAAACAGATACATATTTTACCAATGTCGTTTCCCTTTTCCTTTGTCTGCTGCTTCCTTCTCCCTACGCTGTCTCTCTAGCTCTTCCGTTCTTTGAACGTATTCGTCATCGGCATCTGTGGGAAGTCTGGTGGAACGAGAGCGGTAGTCGAGTTCTTCACGAAGACGGCTCTTCTCTTCCATGAGCATTCGGTTTATAGACTTCATTTGCTTCTCCTCCGTGATGGCCAGATCACGATCATGATGAGCATTCATGATGTTATGAGCAGAGTCGCGAGCTATATTGTTGAGCTCGAGGATAGGAGGGCGGCTGTTGCCGAGATGCAGTGTGATGGCATGGAACAACTCGTAGAAGAGGGACGAGCATAGCCGGACACATTCGTCGCGTTGTGCTTCGACATTGATCTTGACGTCTGTAAACTCATGTCTCATCTGTCCAAAACGGGTCCATACATCTTCTTGGAATTGGCAAAGAAGAGCAGGAGTTCGATCGTTGGCCTTGGACGTGGTAGTGGCGATTTCAGCGGTAGCGGTAGTAATACTTGTAAGTTCGCCTAGCCTTTCATAAATAGCATCCAACCTTGACAAAATTTCAGCATTGGCCGGTTGAGAGGAAGATGGTTCTTGGCCAATGTGAATGTGAGCGGTACCAGCAGATGAGGTGGCATCAGGAGACACGGGCCGGAAGGGCTGTTGGAGAGGAGGAGTGACGGAGTCAGAAGAGGAGGAATCTTGGGTTAGAATGGTGTTGGTGGAAGAGGAGATGGTATGTGGTGGAGGGGGAGGAGGGGTTGGTGGAGAATCCAACTCAATGTCAGTGTCAGAATTTTCACTGACTATTGAGGATTTGGGTAAAGGGTCGGTGGACAACCAGAAAGAGGGGGCAGGATAGAAGAGGCTTTTGGGTTTACGAAATTGAGGTTGGGGTTGTGGTTGAACTGGGGAGAATAGATCTGCTACGGATGAAAGTTCAAACAGGAATTTGGCAGCAGCAAAGTCTATTGGTTTGGTAGGAGGGAGTGGGGTTGGTTGTGATGGTGTTGAGGAAGTGGTTTGGTTTTGATGAGGTGAGGTAGGGGTTGATGGGTTAGGAGAGTAGTTGAAGGGTGAAGGAGGAGGAGGAGTTGGGGTTCGTGTAGGCTCTTCCTGTCTTTGTGGCTCCTCCTGAGGGATAGACTCCTCCGGAGGGGGTGAATTCCTCTGAGTAGATGACTCAGTAGGAGTAGGTTGGCTTGGTGTGGCGGTAGAGGTTTTATTATCGGTGGAGGGTTGGGCGTCGGTAGAGGGTTGGCTGGCGGTAGAGGACTTGGTGAGACCTCTTCTTCTTCCTTAGCAATGGAATTGGGGGCTCAATTTGGCTTCACCGTAGGTAGAAGGCTGGAATATTTGCCCAGTGGCTGGTCTTGAGGTTTTACGTAGTCGCCTCACGTTTTTGGTCTAGGTGAGGAGTGCGGGGTGAAGATGATGATGGTCGTTTGGTTTTAGGAGAAGGCTAGGTAGAGGAGGTAGTTGGTTGAGTTGGTGCTGGTTGAGCTTGGGATGGTTGAATTTGGGAAGGTGAGAGAGACATACCGCAGCCGAGGAGGAACACCGGCGATCTTGTCCTTTTGGCCTTCGCCATCTCCTTCCTTATCCATTTGGCTCTTTGCTCCTCAGGCTACTTCTTCCTTAGAGCCTTTTTGGCCTTGGCTTTCTTGGCCCGTAGAGCTGCGCCTCGTGCCGAATCTTTGGCTTGTTGATGATGGAGGTTCTTAGCAACTTGGTCATCAAATTTTGCGAAGCCTTCTTAAAGGTCTTGCTAGCCGCTTCATATGCTTCCATGTTGAAGCAAGTGACTATAATTGAGTGCTTGGCTTAGCAACCTTGTCAATGGAAGCGAGGCGGAAGACCTTCTCTGACCTTCAGCTTGTTCTCGTATTCTTTATATTTGTTGAAGAGGGTGAT
>CM028380.1:29317018-29358477 GCA_013146195.2 Codonopsis lanceolata
CAGAACAGCCCCATTTACGGGCATAAGCCTAAATGGGGCACCAGCCATTTCCACAAAAATCATCCAATTTCTTCGATGTTTGATCACCGTTGAAGGTTTGGAGCATAATCAAGCGGGGAGCACTTGCAAAGTTTCAACCCGGATTCGCGATTTTTCGGTTCAATCTTTCTACTCATATTTTTAGATATTTGTTATGGTTTCTTGGGTTGATTGATTTTGTAATTGTTGAATTGGTTTGTGCTTCAATTATTTATGGAATGCAATTAATTTTTATGTCAAATGTAGTGATTTAATTTAATTTATCTCTTTATTTAGTATATAAGCATGTTGGTTATTATTTTGTGAAATTAATGCTTTTAATTATCGGCCAATAATTAAATGATTTTAGAAATATTTAGGATCCTGAGAGCTACCTTTATATTTCGGACCAATCAATTTAATAGTTGGTGTTTTGTGACACACACACGATAGCCGTAATGAGACTAGATTTGACACGCGATCGAACCACTTAGCCATTCGCGAGGTCGGAGAGATTAGGGTTGACTATAAGATCGAGCCGTAGTTAGCCAATTTAGTTGTCTCGGCTACCAACATGACTTGTAGAAAATATAGAGAGTTTCTTTTGCGAAGTACCCATGCGCTTGGTTATTATTGTGTTTCTTAATGCTTTTGGCGTAGCGAACCATTAGATGATCACTAGAATGATAGGATCTGAGCGAGCCCTTCCTATTATTCGAAAATCACAATAGTAGTTTGCGTGGCGTGAGACCGAAAGGAGATCGGCGTAGATAGTCTTTGGATGCTTGTTTACACATGCTTATTTTCTCCCGTGTTATGTGTTGCGATGATATGAGAGTAGCAAGGTTGAGAGATAGCTAGATTTTTATCGTATTAGCAGCCGTACTTGAATAAAATAAGCGTCCGACTACCAAGACTTGAGTTAAAGAAAAACAAAAGAGAATTAAATTAGCACCGGCTAGACTAGAAATAATGCATTCCGATATTTCTATCTTGATTTGTTGTTGCCAAACCACATCCGTTAGTTTAGATTTAATTGCTTTCTAGGTTGTTTATATTTTTAGATTTTAATTTAATTTCTTTTCGCTCAAATATAATTAGTTAGCATAATTTCGGTACTTAGTTGGAGTGAAATTACGCGCGCATTCCTCGTGGGATCGACTGTTTCATTACTTTATTACTTGATCTGCCGGGTAATCTTGCGAGTTGCGTTCAGCATCAAGTTTTGGCGTTCTTGGGAATGATTTAATTTTTGCTCCTATATGCTAATATCGATACCAAGCGAAGGCGATTGTAATTTGAGCATGTTTTTTTTAATTAGTTTACTTGCTTTTGTATTTATATGTTTTGTATATTAGTCGCTTTTTTAAGCCTCCCAGAGTTTGTGGGTTTGTAGGGAGGTGTAAATAGTCCCCCACACAAAAATATTTTCTTTTCTTTTTTATTCCATAATTGCATTTCTACTCTTTCTTTTGAGCTTGATTTGATGCGGGGTTTTAGCGCTTCATTGTAGAGGTTGCTTGTTGAGATACATGGAGTGGATCTTTTACCGGGACTTCATAAATCGACTTTGAGGGAGTTTTCTTTCTTTCCCTTCTCCTTTTACTTTATGTTTAGGGAGTATGGTTTGGTTAGTGAACTTGAAAATCTAAAATCTTGTGTTTTACGCCCCAAATTAATTATGCTTTGATCATTCTCATCTCCATTTTTGGCTCTTTTTGAGTTTTGCTTGCATTATTTTCTTGGAGTCAATTTTGAGATTACTATATGCATAGTTGAGGATATGTTTGTGATTCATGTGTAGCATCACCTCATTCATGATAAATATTGCCCAAGTTGTTGATGGAAATATTTTTATGCTTTGCTTTAGTGATGGTTGTGCATGTCTAAGAGTACCATTTTGTGAGTCTAAATACCGAGAGTTATATGTTGATGATGAAAAGCTTGGTTTGGGCATGTGTGTATGACAAGAGCATGATATAGGCCATCTTTGGACCGTTTGTGCCTTTCTCTATCCTACCCATTTATCTCACAAAAATCCCTAGTGTCCCCGTTGAGCTCATTTAAAGAATGGCGTGTGCCTAGAGCACACAATGACCCCCATTCGACTTCATTTCTTACACCCATTATCCTATCCGTGAACCTATACACTTTAGCTATTGCCCTTCAAGAGAGCATGATTTGAAATGATTTAATTTATTTTTGTAATCTTGTTGGGAAGTGTATGCTTCATGGAGGTCTTGTGCTTTTATTGTTGTTGATGTTGGGGATTTGAAAATTGTTGTTGAATGGTGAAAAAAATGAAAATGAAAAAAAAGAGCCCCTTGGAAAGCAATGAAAAAGAAAGAAAAGAAAAGAAAAATAAAGGGTGGACACAAAAGAAAAAAAAATGCCATTGTTCTTCAATTTACTCAAGGAGATATAAGGATGGTGCTTAATTGTTGTGGTAGATGAGATACTTTTTCAACCCAAAGTTTAATGTTTAAGGGGTTGTTGAAGTGAGTTTGTGGTTATTTGAAGAGTTATGCTTTAATGAAGCTAGTCATCTTGTGAAGACTTCAAATTCTTTGCTCTCTTGACTTGCTATCCTATCCTTCATTTGTAGCCCAAACCTTGGCCGAACATTACAAGCTTGAAATCCTATTGATATTGTTATCTGTGTGTTTCATGCCTTGCTTTGTTAAAAATGTAGTTAATGACTCTTCGGTTTGACTTGCATTTGGTATCTCGGTTGGCCGTTCAATCTAAGCTAGAGCATTGCTACTGTTGGGTAAAAAAAAAAAAAATTTTATGGTATGAATGATTGTTTGATAGCATATGAATCACTTTATACCTCTATTATGCATGTTTATAATCTTTTGGTTGATCTCTTGGATGGTAATGCTTGTGGGATCTTAATTGGCGCCATCATTTCATGTTGTTCTCGAGCATTTCCATAATTCATTTTCTTTGCTCGGGACGATCAAAGCTTAAGTTTGGGGGTGTGATGAGCGCAAGATTTCCACAATTTTCCGGGAATTTTCTTTTATTTTGTGCTATTTTTGAATTAATTATGCTTTGGAAATATTATTATTTGTGTTTTTGTGCTTAATTAGGTTTCAAGCATAATCGAGCTTTATACGGTGTTTAGCCGAAGTTCGAGACAATTAGGGCTTAAAAGTTGTTTTAGGAATTATTTGGTCAATGTCCGTTAAGCCGTCAAGAGATCCAAGGCAAAATCGGCTAGAGAGGCTAACGGAGGCTGAAAATACTAACAAAGGACCAAATTGATAGTGGGGGAATAATTCGGGCAAGCAAAATTCGAGACAAAAAGGGAGTACAGGAGCAATTAATAGAAGTTCGTGGGAGCCAGCGCAATTAGTCGAAACTTCGCCTTTTGAGTTGTCGAAGACCTGGATGGCGCCACGTGGCGCGCTGCGCCTCCTCCACTATGCGACCAGCGCCCTCCTTCAGGGATCGGGTATGGCCGCGTCCTTCCGGCAATCCGACCCTCCGACCAATTATTCAACCCGCTTTCTCACATTTCCACTGGGCGACCCGAGCTTCTTCCCTTGGTTTGCCCATGGTCAGCCGCGACCCAGCCAAGCTTTTTCTTCTCCATTTTGCCCTTAATTTTCCCTTGTCTTCCCTAAAATGCCCCTCCAGCTTCCAGCCTCTTGCTGCCTCTCCATTTTGTCTCCAGTAAGCTTCCATTCGAAAAATACAGAACAGCCCCATTTACGGGCATAAGCCCTAAATGGGGCACCAGCCCCCATTTCCACCAAAATCATCCAATTTCTTCGATGTTTGATCACCATTGAAGGTTTGGAACATCAAATCAAGAGCAAGGGCCGCACTTGCAAAGGATTTCAACCGGATTCGCGATTTTTCTGGTTCAATTCTTTCTACTCATATTTTTAGATATTTGTTATGGTTTCTTGGGTTGATTGATTTTGTAATTGTTGAATTGGTTTGTGCTTCAATTATTTATGGAATGCAATTAATTTTTATGTCAAATGTAGTGATTTAATTTAATTTATCTCTTTATTTAGTATATAAGCATGTTGGTTATTATTTTGTGAAATTAATGCTTTTAATTATCTGGCCAATAATTAAATGATTTTAGAAATATTTAGGATCCGCGAGAGCTACCTTTATATTTCGGACCAATCAATTTAATAGTTGGTGTTTTGTGACACACACCGATAGCCGTAATGAGACTAGATTTGACACGCGGTCGAACCACCTTAGCCATTCGCGAGGTCGGAGAGATTAGGGTTAACTATAAGTAGTTAGCCAATTTAGGCTCTGAGCCCGTAGTAGCCAATTTAGTATTACCCATGAGTATTAGTTATTATTGTGTTTTCTTAATGCTTTTAATGGCGTAGCGAACCATTAGATGATCACTAGAATGATAGGATCTGAAGTTAAAGCCCTTCCTATTATTCCGAAAATCACAATAGTAGTTTGCGTGGCGTGAGACCGAAAGGAGATCGCGCGTAGATAGTCTTTGGATGCTTGTTTACACATGCAGTTATTTTCTCCCCTGTGTTATGTGTTGCGATGATATGAGCCCGTAGCAAGGTTGAGAGATAGCTAGATTTGCTATACGTAGCGAAAGCCCGTAGCGAATAAAATAGCGTCCGACTACCAAGACTTGAGTTAAAGAAAAACAAAAGAGAATTAAATTAAGCGGCTAGACTAGAAATAATGCATTCCGATATTTCTATCTTTGATTTGTTGTTGCCAAACCACATCCGCGTTAGTTTAGATTTAATTGCTTTCTAGGTTGTTTTTATTTTTTAGATTTTAATTTAATTTCTTTTCGCTCAAATATAATTAGTTCGCATAATTTCGGTACTTAGTTGGAGTGAGAATTACGCGCATTCCTCGTGGGATCGACTCGTACTTACGTATTTTATTACTTGATACGGCCGGGTAATCTTGCCCGTGTTGCGTTCGCGCACATCATGAACCAGCCCCGTGCTCGAAGAACAACATTCTCATCCAACAAAACCAAACTCGGCCGCACCTGAGTGGTATAATAACGCCCCCAAATTGGGCACCGACACCACGGTCTCATAATTTAGCCACGTCACCAACAATCAAAACTTAAATCATAAATGTTCTAATCTCGTAATAATAAAATCTTAATATCGTTGGCTTAATTCAAAAATAACCCAAATTAATTGAATACAAAATATATCTAAAAACTTGACATGAATCCATAATTAATTTAAGTATTATCAAATAATTCCATAAGTAAGATCAAATCTAATATTCTTGGAAGTCGTCATCTTGGTCAACCCGAGCCAAAAATCCTCTAATAATCTTACTCATTACCTGAGAAAGAAGAGTATGAAGGGGTGAGCGAACAATGCTCAGTAAGTTCATATACAACCCCTCCGGTTACTAAGAAGGAGTTGACCAGAACTAAATCTGAGATGAATATATATATAAATATATATTCTCGAATATTCAAAGTTCATAAATTAAACATCGATAAGCGGAAACGAATATCAAATTACGAATTAAGTGAGCAAGAATCCAAACGAAAATAACGCTCAAAGGTGACTCGAGTAATCGACTATCACTAACCGTCCCATACCAATTAGTGACAATTGACTAGTCACAGAATCTCATGATCACAAGTAAATTCATAAATCATAGTTCATAGTTCATAGATCATAAATCATAGATCATTGGTATATCCGGATAACCACGCCACGGGTCAAGTGGCGTTCATAAGTATCATAAATCATAGTTTTCATAATTCATAGTGCATAAATTCAACTTAGTGATCATGGTAGAATTTCAAGCAATCATATGATTTTACAAAATTAGGTATCACCAAAAATCATACTTTTCATATAAATGATATCTCACATGTAATTCAATAATTATGTGAGAATAACAGATAATCAAGTCATGAGTTCGAAAGAAGTGTAAACGACGGAGTTCAAATTCAAATGCCAATTTAAAATCGATGTGCGTTTCAAGAAATATCGAAGACAAGAATTTAATGGAAACCTAACGAACGATATATAAAAGTTCGGAGACCTAAAAGAGGTATAATCCCTTACCTGAATATGCTTAGCAAAAATAATCCTACCACATGTACGATCACCCTAAGCTCGTTTGCCCGAATCTAGATTCAATAATAACCACGATTACTAACTAAAGTCGACCAACGCTGCATTAATAATTAATACTTTAAATATTCAAAATTATATAAACTCTATTGTTTTTGTAACTCATATAGACATATTTTTAATTTCATAGAAGTAGAATGATATAACTAATCTATTAATATTTATTAGTAGATTCTATGAATTAAAAATTCACACTTATTGTCTACTGACTCACACACCCATTCACACACAAAACACACACGCACAGTACACACACATAATAATTCACCCACTGTTTGTATCAATCATTAAATCCACCGATTTGACCTTTATTCAATATATATATATATATATATATATATATTCTATACAATCACTATCACATTTACACATAAATCGAAATATCTATTCTCTCTACAAAAGGTAAAAATCTACTCCCTCTCACAACACACACATTTATTATTATTTTTTTATGTTTTCAAGGCAACATGCACAGACATCCATTAGTTTAAACAGACCTAATCTACTACAACATTTATTCAGTATCGTGAAATACAATTAGTGAATCAAAACAAGCAATCGAATTACCTCAATTGATATCTCGACGTCGGCGGCCAAAATTTGTTTTCAAAGCCGTCTTCTCAAACTCTCTCTCTCTCTGAAATCAGCCGCAAGGTCGGTAGTTATAATATATGTGGCAAGGGTTTTCTTACTCCTTAAACCTCTATTTATATAAAACCCTATTAGGTTTTCTAACCCTAACATTAAATGGACTAGGACCAAATTATTATTATTTTTTTAATTGAGTAATATTATTAGGGAATTGTACTTTATCCTAGTCATAAGTGGGCCAAGCCCAAACCAATTTAATTTGTTACTTAATAAGTTCAAAGTATTAATTTAACTCAATAATTATAACATTAATTATGTAGGTCCAAAACGATCGTAATATTAAATAAATAAAAATTATTATTTTTACTAGAATTATCGGGGTATTACACTTTCACCCCCTTAAAAGAAGTTTAGTCCCTAAACTTAACGTACTTAATCAGTCGAAGAGGCTTGGAGTTCTTTCTCGCATATCTTCCTCTAATTCCCAAGTAGCCTCTCTCTCGGTGTGATTAGTCCACTGTACCTTCACGTACGGAATGGTACGTCGCCTCAATACTTGATTTTTCCGGTCCACTATACGAACTGGTTGTTCCTCGTAGCACAAATCTTCCCGCAATTGTAAGGGTTCGAAAGCAATTACGTGACTTGGATCTGGGACGTATTTCCTCAGCATCGACACATGGAATACATTATGGACTCCTGAAAGCGTAGGTGGCAAAGCAAGCCTATAAGCGACTTCCCCCACACGATCCAATATTTCAAAAGGGCCTACAAATCTCGGACTGAGTTTCCCCTTAATGCCAAATCTCATAACTCCCTTGGTCGGTGAAATTTTGAGAAACACATGATCTCCCACTTCAAACCCAAGTTCGCGACGACGCTTATCGGCATAAGATTTCTGTCTACTTTGGGCCATAAGGAGTCTCTTCTTGATCAACTATACCTTATCCGATGTAATATGCACAAGCTCTGGCCCCAACAGTTGCCTCTCGCCCACTTCATCCCAACACGTAGGTGATCTACATCTTATTCCATACAATGCTTCGTACGGTGTCATACCAATGCTCGCATGAAAGCTATTGTTATACGTAAACTCGATCAACGGCAGATGGTCATCCCAATTCCCTTGTAAATCCAAAGTACAAGCCTTAAGCATATCCTCCAATGTTTGTATGGTCCGTTCTGACTGGCTATCTGTCTGTGGATGAAAGGTCGTACTCATGCTCAAATTTGTGCCCAAGGCCTTCTGCAAGCTACCCCAAAACTTCGAAGTGAATCGGGCATCCCGATCCGAAACTATAGAAACTGGAACTCCATGTAGTCTAACGATCTCGTCAACGTACAACTTTGCTAGCTTCTCCAAAGAGTCATTAATCTTGAAAGCAAGAAAATGAGCTGACTTGGTCAATCGATCTACGATAACCCAAATAGCATTGTGCCCCTTTAGCGTTCTAGGTAACCCTACCACAAAGTCCATAGTAATATGTTCGCACTTCCATTTGGGAATCGGTAGTGACTGTAACATTCCACCAGGTCGTTGGTGTTCGCTCTTAACCTGTTGGCACACCAAACATTTAGTGACAAATTCTGCAATCTCTCATTTCATATTTTCCCACCAAAACGTCTCCTTCATGTCTCGATACATCTTTGTACTCCCAGGGTGTACCGCAAACCTTGAATTGTGAGCCTCTTCTAACACTTCTCTCCTTAACTCCAAATCCGATGGCACACAAATCCTTCTTCCAAAACGTAGAATACCATCCCCTCCAAGTCGAAAATTTATCTGAGCTCCCATCTCTACACCTTCCCAAATTTTCATTAACTCTGGATCAGCTCTCTGGGCTGTTTTTATTCTTTCTAGTAGCGACGGTTGAAGACTCAAACGAGCCAAATAACCTTTTCCTCCTCTTACCCGCACTTCTAGGCCCAAATTATCGATCTCTTTGAGAAGTCTCTTCTCTTTTGTCAGCATCATCGCTAATGTTCCCCTACTCTTGCGACTCAAGGCATCAACCACTACATTGGCCTTGCCTGGGTGATATAAAATGGTGCAGTCGTAATCCTTTAACAACTCTAACCACCTTCTCTGTCTCATGTTCAATTCTTTATGGGTAAAAATGTACTTCAGGCTCTTGTGATCTGTATAAATCTCGCATGTCACCCCATATAAGTAGTGTCTCCAAATCTTCAACGCAAACACCACTGCAGCCAACTCTAAGTCGTGAGTCGGGTAATTCTTCTCAAAGTTCTTCAGTTGTCGTGATGCATAGGCAATCACCTTCCCATCTTGCATCAGAACACACCCCAGACCCTTTAAAGAAGCGTCGCTATAGATTCACTAACCCGTCTTTGCCCGATGGTAAAGTAAGAATTGGTGCTGAAACCAATATCTTCTTCAATTCTTGAAAGCTGGACTCACAGTCCTCCGTCCACACAAATTTCATGTTCTTCTGAGTCAGCTTAGTCAAAGGTGTCGCGATCTTCGAGAATCCTTCCACAAAGCGACGGTAATATCTTGCTAAACCCAAGAAACTTCCCACTTTTGTCACTGTCGTTGGCCTTTCCCAACTCACAATAGCTTCAATCTTGGCCGGGTCAACTGAAATTCCATCCTTGGACACAACATGTCCCAAGAAGGCTACCTTCTCCATCCAAAATTCACATTTCTTAAACTTAGCATACAACTTCTCCTCTCTTAATATTTGCAGCACTGACCTCAAATGTTGCTCGTGTTCTTCCTGGGTCTTCGAATAGACCAAGATGTCATCAATAAATACGATCACACATCGGTCGAGGAACTTCTGGAAAACCCTATTCATGAGGTCCATGAAGGCAGTTGGGGCATTTGTGAGTCGAAACGACATTACCAAGAATTCATAATGTCCATGCGAGTTCGGAAAGCGGTCTTCAAAATATCCTCCTTCTTAACCCTCAACTGATGGTACCCCAAGCGAAGATCAATTTTTGAAAAATAACACACCCCTTGTAATTGATCAAACAAGTCATCAACAATCATAACTTAAATCATAAATGTTCTAATCTCGTAATAATAAAATCTTAATATCGTTGGCTTAATTCAAAAATAATCCAAATTAATTGAATACAAAATCTATCTAAAAACTTGACATGAATCCAAATTAAATTAAGTATTGTCAAATAATTCCATAAGTAAGACCAAATCTAATATTTTTGGAAGTCGCCATCTTGGTCAACCCGAGCCAAAAATCCTCTAATAATCTTACTCATTACCTGAGAAAGAAGAGTATGAAGGGGTGAGTGAAAATGCTCAGTAAGTTCATATACAACCCCTCCGGTTACTAAGGAGGAGTTGACCAGAACTAAATCTAAGATGAATATATATATATATATATATATATATATATATATATATATATATATATATATATATATATATATATATATATATATTCTCGAATAGTCAAAGTTCATAAATTAAACATTGATAAGCGGAAGCGAATATCAAATTTCGAATTAAGTGAGCAAGAATCCAAACGAAAATAACGCTCAAAGGTGACTCGAGTAATCAACTATACTAACCGTCCCATACCAATTAGTGACAATTGACTACTCACAAAATCCCATGATCACAAGTAAATTCATAAATCATAGTTCATAGTTCATAGATCATAGATCATAGATCATTGATATATCCGGATAACTATGCCATGGGCCAAGTGGCGTTCATAAGCACCATAAATCATAGTTTCATAATTCATAGTGTCATAAATTCAACTTAGTGATCATGGTAGAATTTCAAGCAATCAAATGATTTTACAAAATTAGGCATCACCAAAAATCATACTTTTCATATAAATGGTATCTCACATGTAATTCAATAATTATGTGAGAATAACAGATAATCAAGTCATGAGTTCGAAAGAAGCGTAAATGACGGAGTTCAAATTCAAATGCCAATTTAAAATCGGCGTACGTTTCAAGAAATATCGAAGACAAGAATTTAATGGAAACCTAACGAACGATATATAAAAGTTCGGAGACCTAAAAGAGGTATAATCCCTTACCTGAATATGCTTAGCAAAAATAATCCACCACATGTACGATCACCCTAAGCTCGTTTGCCCGAATCTAGATTCAATAATAACCACGATTACTAACTAAAGTCGACCAACGCTGCATTAATAATTAATACTTTAAATATTCAAAATTATATAAACTCTACTGTTTTTGTAACTCATATAGACATATTTTTAATTTCATAGAAGTAGAATGATATAACTAATCTATTAATATTTATTAGTAGATTCTATGAATTAAAAATTCACACTAATTGTCTACTGACTCACACACCCATTCACACACAAAACACACACGCACAGTACACACACATAATAGTTCACCCACTGTTTGTATCAATCATTAAATGCACCGATTTGACCTTTATTCATTATATATATATATATATATATTCTATACAATCACTATGACATTTACACATAAATCGAAATCTCTATTCTCTCTACAAAAGGTATAAATCTACTCCCTCTCACAACACACACATTTTTTTTTTAATTTTTTTTTCTGTTTTCAAGGCGACATGCACAGACATCCATTAGTTTAAACAGACCTACTCTACTACAACATTTATTCAGTATCGTGAAATACAATTAGTGAATCAAAACAAGCAATCGAATTACCTCAATTGATATCTCGACGTCGGCGGCCAAAATTTGTTTTCAAACTCTCTCTCTCTCTGAAATCAGCCGTAAGGTCGGTAGTTATAATATATGTGGCAAGGGTTTTCTTACTCCTTAAACCTCTATTTATATAAAACCCTATTAGGTTTTCTAACCCTAACATTAAATGGACTAGGACCAAATATTTTTTTAAAATTGGGTAATATTATTAGGGAATTGTACTTTATCCTAGTCGTAAGTGGGCCAAGCCCAAACCAATTTAATTTGTTACTTAATAGGTTCAAAGTATTAATTTAACTCAATAATTATAACATTAATTATGTAGGTCCAAAACGATCGTAATATTAAATAAATAAAAATTAATATTTTTACTAGAATTATCGGGGTATTACAGGTATACCAACCTATACACTTATAGTTCAAAATGTATGTGTCTATGGAAAGTGCAACATCTCCAACATTCATCTCAGCTGCAAGAAATTTAGCTCGGTTAGGACAATCAATCTAAATATTTTCAGGCGAATTGCATACAATGATTGCCTCGTGAACGGGGGAAAGCCATTATACCCCGGACAAAGCCTCTTGATTCAATATGCTAATACCTTCATGTACCCTATGTCAGTAACAAACGTTACTTGCAACTAAATCCTATGGTCTTCGTATTGTTGTCTTGATTTTAATTTCCGGTGAGTTCATTGTTGAACAAATATATTGTTATCAATAATGGCATAGTCTTTTCATTGATGTTGATTATATATATATATATATATATATATATATATATATATATATATATATATATATATATATATATATATATATATATATATTTTGAAAGATTGATTGTAGTTAGAATTATAAATATTAAATAAATGCTGTAATTAAAAAACAGAAAAACAAAACAATAAAAATAAAACATAACGTTTAAAAACGTTTTAAAGAGAAAACTGTTGGGTCTTTGTTAAATCTTGTTTCACTTGTAGTCTCCATTGTGAATCCTATCAACAAGTTTCCCTTAAAATCCAACATTACTCTTGGTCTTTTCACGCCTTTGTTACTTGTGTTTATGCGAGGTGTGATTTGCGTGAGCGTCAAGATTTATGGGATGACATCATTCGATTCAGCTCTCAAATCTCTCATGATCCTTGGCTGATTGGTGGAGATTTTAATATTATCCTCAACCCGACTGAAAAATCTGAAGGGAATGGTTGGGATCGTATTGGTGGTTTAGAGTTTCAAGCCTGCATCTCTGCAGCAGGCCTTTCTGATTTGGGATATATAGGTAGTGATTATACATGGTGGAATAAACATGGTGGATCTGCCACCATTTTTTAGCGTATCGACCGGGTCTTATGTAACCCTAAATGGCTGGATAGTTTTAATGCTTCTGCTGTTCAACATCTTAACAAAACCTGCTCGGATCACTCCCCTCTACTCACAGTTATATCTCCGCCAACTTCTCGAAAATTGTCTGATTTTCGTTTTCTTAATGTCTGGATTTCTCATGATACTTTTATGGACACTGTAAAGGATACTTGGCTGTTTCCTGAAACCGGCTCTCCTATGATTCGTTTTACCTGTAAGCTTCGGAAAGTTAAGGCTGCTCTTAAAATATGGAACAAGGTCACTTTTGTAAACATCTTTAATCATCTGCGCAAAACTGAGGAGGATGTCCTTGAGAAGGAACTTCTTTATGATATTAATAATTCTGATGCTAACCGAGCTAATCTCATTGCAGCTCAAGCCCAGCTCCGTCTTCACCTTTCAAGGGAGGAAAGTTTTTGGCGCCATAAATCACGCATTAAATGGCTTAAAGAGGGTCAAGGAAACTCTAAGATTTTTCACGCCTCTGTTAATCAATCTCGTCGATGCCTTTTTATTCATTCCATCCATGATGTTGATGGCACTTTTTTGGATAGTGAGCAGCCTATTAAAGATGAAGCCATACACTATTTTCGTGATCAACTTACTTCCTCTTCTATGGGTCAATTCTCGGATGTTCACTTAGATATGATTCCCATACTGATTACTGATGATTGGAATTTATCCCTCATTGCTCCTCCTGATGTTCAGGAAATCAGAATAGCAGTTAATGCGTTGGAAGGTGATAGTGCTGCTGGTCCGGATGGCTTCACCGGAAAATTCTATTCTTCCTGTTGGGACATTATTAAATCTTTTTTTGTGATGCTATTTTGGAATTTTTTGCTGGCTTCTCTCTTCCCAAGTCTTGGTCCAGTACTTTACTAGTCACGATCCCGAAGGTTGCTTCCCCTTCTTCTTTTAAGGATCTCCGACCTATTAGCTTATGCAACTTCTGTTCGAAAGTTATCTCCAAAATTCTTGCTTCTCGGCTTGCTCACATATTACCTCATATTATTTCGGACAACCATTGTGCCTTCACAAAAGGTCGTGTCATCCAAGATAATATCCTTCTTGCGCAGGAATTGATGTGCCATCTTGGGAAAAAAAGTCACTGGCTCTAATGTTATCCTTAAACTCGATATGGCTAAGGCTTTTGACATAATTTCCTGGATTTTCCTAACTCAAGTTTTGCGGAAATTTGGTTTTCATGAAATCTTCATTGATTTAGTTTGGCGCCTATTGTCAGATAATTGGTTCTCTGTGATTCTTAATGGGGAGTCGATTGGTTATTTTCCCTCTTCTCGTGGTTTGCGCCAAGGTGAGCCTCTTTCTCCGAGCCTGTTTATCATTTCTGCTAAGGTGCTTAGTAGGAGTCTTAATAAGCTCCACAGCTCTGTCCCGAATGTGGTTTACTCTTCTATGAGTGGTTGCCCTATTATTTCTCATCTAGCTTTTGTAGATGACATCATAATTTTCTGTAATGGGAGTAAGTCTTCTCTCCTTCATAATAAAGACATTATTGCAGATTATGAAGCGATGTCAGGGCAACTCATTAACAGGTCTAAGAGTTCCTTTTTACTTGATCCTTCCGCTCCTCCCAGCCACTCTCTGTTGATATCTGATACGCTTGGTTTTCAAGCGGGTAGCCTTCCTTTTACCTATCTTGGTTGTCCAATTTATTTTGGCAGAAAGAAGTAGCTTTTTGATCCTCTTGTTTTGAAACTTCAAAATAAAATTGACTCGTGGATAGGGCCTCTCCTCAACTCCGCTGACAGAATCACTCTTATAAACCATGTGCTTCAATCTATTTCTATGTATCAAATTGCCTCTATTGATCCCCCATCCTCGATTATTCTCCTGATTAACCGTATGCTTTCCAATTTCTTCTGGGGTCATATTGAAGGTAAATAGAAGAGCCACTGGGTTTCTTTGTTCGATTGTTGCTGTCCCACTTCTGAAGGTGGTCTGGGTATTTTCTCGATTATTGACACTATCAAAGATTTTGGGGTTAAACTTTGGTGGCATTTTCGTTCTGTTTCTAATATCTGGACTTCATTCTTAATAGCTAAATATTGCTCTCGTTCCCATCCGACTGCTGCTTTTTCTAAAGGGTCTCACATTTGGTTGCGTATGTTAAAAGCTAGAAGCTTGGTTTAGCCTCATATAAAATGGATTGTGGGTGAAGGTAACTGTTCTCTTTGGAATGATATTTGGCTTAACAACTCTTGCCTAGTCAGGCCGCCAGATTGCACTTTGGTTAGTGTTAAAGATATTTTCCATGATTCTTCCAGCATCAACTGTACCGGGTCTTCATTCCTCCCTTCTCCAGTTTTAAATGATATTCGATCCCAGTGTATCTCTTTATGCACTGATGAAGATTGTCCATGTTGGGTGCCTAATTCTAAGGATCTCTTCTCTATTTCTTCGGCGCTATCAATCATCTCTCCTCCTGGGCCCTCTCTGTTGTCCTCTAAATTCATTTGGCATAAACTTTTGCCAAGGCATGTTAATATTTTTCACTGGTGGCTTTTTCGTAAGCGCCTCCCTCTTGATGAGGGTCTTTGGCACAAAGGATTCCAGTTAGCTTCCAAATGCTCATGCTTCCTCTCGGGATTCGTTGAAACTTTCGATCATGTTTTTCTCCAAAGTAGTACTGCCTCTTCAGTTTGGAGACACTTCCATAACATGATGGGTTTCCCTTTCCAGCCTTATCCGATGCAGCAATTCTGTTATGCCTTGTAGTTACATGGTAACTCTATCTTATTCTCAATTCTCCCTTCTTTAATTCTTTGGCACCTATGGAAGTTTCGAAACTCTTCGATATTTGACAATGATAGACTGCTGCCTTCAGTGATTATTAATAATATCTCTTCAGACTTAAAGCATATCCTCAGCTCAGCCGACTATCATCTTTCCAATCTTGTATGTTCTCGGCCTTTTCTTAAGCGAAGTAAACGGGTTCTCATTTAGGCTGTGGTCTAGAATCTTCCTTTTGCTGGTCATTTTAAATTGAATGTTAATGGTGCTAGTAGGGGTAATCCTGGTCTTAGTGGTGGGGGAGGAATTATTAGGGACTAGTCTGGTAGTCTTATCTTTGCCTTCTCTAGATTTTATGGTCATTGCTCCAATATGGTTGCTGAGCTTCGTGCTCTTCATCATGGTATTCTCTGGCTCTTTAATCATGGTTTTTTTGAGGTCAATATTGAGACTGACTCGAGAGTTATTTTCGACTGTCTCTGCTCCGGTCATTCTCCCCCATGGGAACATACCTATATTTTTCGTGACACTGAACACCAGTTTAGAAAACCCTTACGTTGTTGGCATGCGCTCTAAGCTTGCTGTCAATACCCTTGTTAATCTTACAAGAGTTAGGATATGAACGATGTTTTTCCCTATTTTTTCCAAAATATTTGTTTTTAACTTTCACTTGTGTTTGTATGTCATCCAGTTGCTACTCCTATAAGGAAGTTATGGTGTCATGAATTGTTCGTGGGCCTAGTTGATAAGGATGAAGATCTATTTGATAAGGTACCGAAGACTATTAGGATTAGCTTGTGGTAGTCATGGAGAAGAAATTTGAAGAGTTTCATTAAGCAAGCATACTCTATAATGGTAGTTGAACTACTTTTTAGAAGAAATGAATTCAGTTATAGAGGGAAATGATCATATCGTTATAAGGAAAACCTATTCGAGTAAGTCAACACGTGAAGAAGTGAAGGTTCTTGATGAATTTTTTTGATGTGGCAAGGATTAATGCCCGTAGACTATGCCTCTACTTTTGGTACTCAAACATAACTAAGAGCTTTTTAAGTTTCATCTGAAAGTAGATAAAGCTTCCTTCCTTGTGAAAGCTGCACTATTATGCATTCAACTACCTTCCACAAGATAATCAGTTTGTTTCTTGGCCATTATTTTCGCCCTCAAAAGAGAAACCCATGGATAAAATGATTAGGTTTCTCATAATGAATGTACTTAATCAGATAGGTTATCAGTAAGCTCTTTTACAACATAATGGCTCGGCACTTAAGTTCATCCTCTCCACAAGTCACATGAATGTGTAGACATCCCAATTTCGTACCCCTAGTATGTAACATGACATGCGATATCAAGACCTGTTAAAACTTAACAAATGCCAAGTTACAGGGTTTAAAAATGCAAAGAGAAAAGGAGGATGCGTAGAACAGTGAAATGCTGGGGTCAAAGTGTCAAAAATCAAGCTAAAAAAGGATCCAGGCGCCACCACCAAGCCAACATGGCACGACGCTCAGACCTTATGGGGTTGACACCCTGGTCCATATAGTGCACCTCCGTTTTGACATTTTGTACAAGCTCTCAAACGTGCGGTACAAGCTGATGAAGCACAATGAAGAAATTTTAAAGACGACGAGGTCCGTTCTTCAGCCTATAAATAGAGGGCTTCGGCTTCAGAATTGAGGGCCAAAAAAACCATTCTCACTCATAGCGAACACAATTCACACATAGCGTTTATTTTACGCAGTGAGAGCGATCGTGAGAAAGAAAGAGTCTCCTCTTCCTATAAGCCTCGAAGCTCTGCCAAATGTCCTCAAAACTCAAATCCAACCGGTCAAAGTGAACCTTAGCCTTCCAGCTATGATTCCACCATATTTCCCGGTCCAAAAATCCCAAAAAGAGTAGTTGATCTGCCCGATTTCTGCCTGCAGTAAGCAAACAACAGCAAAAACGCAAGAAGTTGCTCCGCCCGTTTTACGATGCATGAAAGTAATTTTCGGAAGCCGTTATTCTGCCCGAATCGCATCAGCAGCAAAAGACTCCCTCTCCCGGAAGGACAGAGCGAGCACACCCTACGCTCTTAAAGGTAAGCCTTTAAGTGGTTTTTTTTAATATGGAAATGTTATTTTCATCCGGTCCAATATAAAAATATAAGCAGTTATGTTGCCCGTATTTATATAAAAAATAGCATCAAAAAGAGTCATTGTAACACCCCAAAAATTATGGAATTTTATTATTATTTTTCTGGGATCTAATTGTTTTGTAATTGACTCTACGGAGTCAAATTAAGCAAAATAAATTATATGGATTAGTTTAACTAACTCCTATGAGGTTGGTAATTTATTTAGGGGATGATTATACCCTTATATAAATTTAGATATAATATTAAGAAATTATTATTTGACGTCTTGGGACAAATAAATAATTAGCAGTTGTGACCCAGAGTGTTTTAGTATTTTAATTGACCCTACATGGTTAATTTGCATGACAGTTAAAATATTTCTTGAGAGAATAATATATTAGTCCAATAGTCCCTACGTGTTATAAATATTTATGTGGTATTGTATTTGATTTTACGGAGTCAAATTGGAGTTGATTTAAAATTAATCAACTGGGTGGTACGACTAATTTCGGTGCGCAGCTGAGTTGTTTTGATCAAGGAACTCTCGAAGATTTTTGTTTGGTTTGAGATTTTTAAGGCTTTTACTTTAGACATTTACAGAGTGTCAGGAGAAAAAATCACGTCGTTTCGTCAAACGGTGTTCAAACTGGAACCGTTTGAAAATTACTGTAGCATTCGCGACTACTGTAGCATGCGGGCTACTGTAGCAATTGGGGCAGCCAATGTATTTTCTGTTTTGGGCATTAAAAATCCTATTCTACCCTCAATTAAACCCCTCCCCTTTGGCCTAGCAAGGGTATAAGAGTCCTTCCACCCCTAATATAGGTGAAAGACTTCTTTCCTTCTCCCTCATTTTTGGTTCAGCCATGAAGACGCACAGAGAGAAGGAGACGACGAGAAAGAGAGTAGCATTCACGGTGATTGGCCGATTCCCGGAGCTACGGGCATCCGATCGTCGAGCCGAGACCGTCATCGCGAAGCTCTTGACGAGGAGAACATTTCCCCTTGGTTTTTCCCCATTGAATCTCGAGTTTATTGGCCGAAATAGGTACGTGATTAAACCCCCTACTTTCTCTTTCTAGCTCAAATTGATGATAGGATGTTAGAGGTTTGTTCCTCTTGGTTTGTGGTTGATTTCTATGCCTAAATGGTGTATTTAGTTGGGGTTTTGAGTTATGAACATGTGGGGTTGGATTTGTTGGGTTTGTGGTGATTATTGAAGTAATTAGTAATAAAAATTACTTGTTAAATGGGTTTAGGAACCCAAATGAATATAATCTCGAAATTATACTTTGCCCTAGAATTTGGTAATTGCTAATTTGACTCAATTGAGTTAATTAAAATTTTAAATTTGTTGTTTTGAGCCCTAGGATAAATTCCACGACTTTTTGGGTTTGTCGGGTCTCAATTGGGAGATTTCAAAATTTGGTCGTGTGAGACCGGAATTGGTGAATTTGTGTATTGATTGGGTTTAGGACTCAAATTGAAATCTTTGGGTGATACTAGCTTGAGAATATTGTTAGTTAACAAAATTAAGTTGTTTGAGAATTTAGGATACAAAGAAAAAGGAAACAAATTTTGAAATGGGTACAGTCCCTGTTTTGGGCATTTTTCCGAAACATACTGTAGCAATTCCATCCGTGATAATTTTCTGATTCTTGGATATGTTATACCTATACATGTTAGGTAACTCCCTGTAAAGTTTCATTAATTTTCGAGTTAAGGAAGTATTTTTCATGAGTCACGAAACATGGCTGCGACAGTGGGACTGTCACAGTGAAAACAGATTTTTCTATGGGATTGGGGTGACTGTATTCTAAAGAATACAAGTCCAAATGGAGTACTTTAAAGTTCCAAATTATAGTTTCAAGAGTCTAGTTTCTGAATATATAAAATTCATGAAATTTGGAGTTGTGAGGAATTAATGGTTGAATTTACCAGTTGACTGGGCAGAATGTGTAATAGCAGCAAATCTGATTATTATCATGAAATTGAAGTGACTATATTTAAAAGGCTAAGTTATAGTTTGAAGATCCTAGTTTCAGAATATGTAAGATTCAGGAAATTCAGAGTTATGATGAGTTATTGGTCAATTTTACAAAATGGCTGCGCAGAATGAGTTATTACTAAGTTGGAATTCCAACTGTTAGAATGAGTATCTTTCGGTGCATGAACATCGAGTAGAGAAGGATTGATTTGGTTTGAAGAATGGATTACCATTCAGGGATATTCTAGAGTGTATCCTCAATTTCGACGTAGAGACCCTTTAGATGCTCTTAGAGCATAGTGAATTTGTATCTAATAATCGATTCTATTCACGTGAATATGATGGGATGAGTTTATGAATTAACATGAACTTTAATGAGTTGAGACTATAAAATGATTTATCATTCTAGAAATATTGTAAGGCGTATAAAATTGTTTATTAAGTACCCTAGACTAACAAAGTAGTCTTGATGAATATATGATGGGTTAATGGTTAAGTAAACAACTTAGCTTGGTTGTATACTAGAATATAAAATTCTATGATTGATTTAGATTATGACTAAACGCATAATTCCTACCTTTGTTGAGATTTGTATCTTGTATGCATTTGAGAATATGACTCATGAAGCATATATTTCCTTTGATTACTTTATGATTTTATTGGTGTTGATTTCCTGACTTGTATTTAAATTGTATTCCATTAACAAGTGGAACTGCGAACTTGAAATCAGTTTAGGCTACCAACTCGTACTTGAGTTAGTGACATGTGAACTAGGGTTCCTAAATGGAATGAGAACCTAGAAATGCCTTAAATGAAAACGTAGAACGAGACCCTACAACTCCTAGAATCCATTGACTAGATTACTAGCTTTTGGACCTTGACTTGAATAGAGTGGACAATTTGACACTTGGGATTTTAGAGACTCAATGAGCTCCTATTGTGGTTTTGTGATTATTGTAACAATGTGCATAATTGTATGAGTTTAGTAGATCTTTATATCTACTTGAGAATTTGCAAGTAAACATCTACTTGTGCATTGCATATAAGTCCAGCTGGCATTACTTGAGTTTTTACGTTGATGGTGGGACGATGCATTGTCTTCACGAATTATGGGATTCGTGGTTGCAATGTATCGCCGCACCGGATTCGGTTCACACACCCCTCCACTGCTAGCTACAGTGGAGAAGTAGCCCCATTTGTTGTAACCAAAAGAGCGCATTGGCTAGTGCTATTTTCCCCAGTAGAGAGCTCGGACCCGAGAAGAGAGCTCGGTACTTTGATACCCTATCACGGATATCACTGGCACGATATGATTAACATTTGTGATTGCAGGAGCGACACAACGACATTGATTCGGTATTCTCTCTTAAACCCTTATGTGGCTTATTATGAGCACTTATGTGATAACAACGTGTTACTCGAAACATGAAATCTAAATGGCCATGTTTGTATTGATTGTGAATTAATGCGAGACTTGATATGTATATATGTAGATATACATACTTATACTTGAGAATTCCATGAATTACATAAAGGGTATATATATAGATATACATTCCTTTATATATGTTGATTCTTTGTGAAATGTTTTCTGACTTATTTGGTTTGTTTATGATCAGGGAGTTTCACCCTAGTCGTTTGGACGGTTTAGTACATGAGCAGAGAGGTTATCTTGAGAAGTGTCGAGTATACGACACGTCTTCGTGGGTTTTAGTCATAACAATGCGATGACATGTTTTATTATAAAAATGTTTCATTTATGATATGTTGTTTGTAGTAGCGTACTGAGTCTTTATGACTCACTCCGTACTTTACTTTCCAGTGTGCAGTTGTTCGCTTATCGCGTTGAGGCCGAGTAGATCCCGTCTGTAGCAGAGCCACATATCGATAGTTGGGTTGAGGTCGTGATATCCGTGCAGTTATCTCCTCCCGAGCTTTTACTAGCGGAGCCTAGTCCGCTTATTTCAGTATTTATATTTGTGTCCTTTTATTTTGTTGAGGACGATATTTATTTTGTAAAGTTATATAAACTTTGCAGTCGGGTAGATTGTTCTAGTATTGTTGTATTATTCCAATAGCCGACGTTTGTAGTCGGGCACGAGAACTCCATAGTAGAGTAATCTGTCAGTTGTACCCCGGGCAGTAGTAGCTTCGGGGATTTCATTGTTCTAGTTATCCTAGTTGTTGTTGTTGTTACCCCGGTATGCTTTAGCCGTGGGTCATTGTTATATCGGGTTGATTTTGATGGAACGCCGGAGTGTCGATGGTTAGTTCTGCGTCTGCAATGTTGCGGCACGCGAGTTTCGTTTTCATACCTCGTGAGGCAACGCCTCTCTTGGATACATTTGTTTCAGTCTCAAGCTCTTAAGCTCGAGGGCTTGTCCTTTAACGCTTCCGCATGTTCGAAATTTTGAAAGCCATATTTTAGTCCGGCTTCTTGTTCGTGTCTAGATCTTGTTGGCTCGAATGTTCCACTTGCACTTTGTTTTAGCAAGTGTTTGTCCTCTCTTGTGTAGTTCCAACGGCACGACCTCGGGATTCTGTACTGGAATTCGGGTCGGGTCATAACAGTCATTATTATGACCAAATATTTTTTGAAATATATTTGTAATTACTAGAAAGAGGCGGCTGCAAGTCTGTAAATAATATAGATACAGATATATCTGCTTTTAATGCTTTATTTCATTTGCTAGATAAATATAATAAAAACATATTTTAGCCAAAAACTATTTTGAGACCGAAAGGGCGAGTGGGGTGCCTAACACCTTCCTTACTCATAAGTTAGCCCCCGAACCCTCTTTTTACAAACTCTGGTTATTTTTTGTTTTTCTTTATTTCCCCTTAAAATAAAGATGACGACTCTAATATAACATTTTGGATCACAGTCAGGCCCGCAACATCTTTTTCTTGCACTTTCCCATTTTCCCCTAAACAAGGGACGATGGGAAAAAAAAGGGTGATACATTTTCTGTATCTTGTTTTCCTCTAAACAAGAGAGGATGAGATACGTGGAAGCCCAATGTACTCATAGCGATCCAAAATAAGCCTAAGGTCATGGTGAGGCTCGCAACATCTTTTTTTTTTTTTTTTTGTCTTTTTTCGTTTTCCCATAAACAAGAGACGATGTGAATGAAAAGGGTAATTCATTTTTTGTATCTTGTTTTCCCCTAAACAAGGGAGAGTGAGATATGGAGAAATCCAATGCACTCATAATGACCTAGGGCAATTTTCAAAAGTCCACAGTGAGGCAGGGCGTGTTCCCATGCGCCTTTGCAACATCTTTTTTTTGCACTTTTCTGTTTTCCCCTAAATAAGCGAAGATGAGATTAAAAAGGGTGATACGTTTTCTGTATCTTATTTTCCCCTAAAAAAGGGAGGGTGAGAAACGGAAAAATCCAAAGCTCTCATAATGGACCAAAGCTCACTCGGTGACCGAGGCGTATTCAACGCGCTTCTTGACAACACTCTTTCTGTAATTTTAATTTCGTCTTCCCCTAAACAAAGGAGGATAGAATGGAAAGCGTGATGTCCTTCCGCATGTCGCGCTCTCGTAAAAAAGGGCGCGCGGGGTCCGAGGGCGATTCCAGGGCACCCACAGTGGCGACTCTGCTGGGGACGTCGTTTTTATTTTAAAGAAAATAAAAATGGAGGGCTAGACTTAGTTTTTACAAAAAAAGAAAAAAAAATCAGTTTTTTTAGTTTATGGCTAAAATATGCTAGTTATATTTCTTTAGCATTTTAAACATAGCGTTCTTATATATCTGTGTATATATTTGTGGATATGATCCTCAATCTCGCAACAGTTTCGTTCCAGGTACCATTACAGATATATTTTCAAAAAAAATAAAAAAAAGAGAATAAAATAAATTTTCGGGCAACATAACAAAAGGGCTGGGGCTTTATTTTTGTTATCGCTTTATTTTTGCTTTATATTATTATTCTCGTGCTTTATTTTTATCGTACAAAATATGTACATATTATTTCATTCTGTCATTTTATTTTGGGGACTAGGAAAAATATGTAATTAATAGAATAGATAGATTCTCCAATTTTCCTTCTATTTCTTGATCTGAATGGTTGTTTGCTCGCTCAAACTAAAAAACGTGAAAATCCACGAAGAAAAGTAAGACAAGCCATATCTGTTTTATTTCTTGCTTTATATCTGAAAAAAAGAAGATATTTTACTGTCTTTTAGATACCACACACAAGTTTACGCATATTGATATATTCCAAATTGCTACCCTACACCATGGCCAGCCTACCCCCTGCATCAACCAACGTTAAATTGCATATAGATTCTCAGGAGACTTCATGGACCGATCAGTTTTTACATTTCTGAATCATTGGTCAGCCCTTATGCAAAAAAAAAAAAAAAAAAGGAAGAGAAATATAAAAAAATATTATCAAGATATGAAAATTGATAATGAAGTGGAAATGTGTATCTATTTTATGGGTTAAGAGAGAGAAATATAAGAGTGAAATTTGGAGGGAGTGGCCAAAACCTCGTTCGGGTTCTCAATTAATTTTTGTTTTGTGAGTGAAGATCGGAAAAAATTAAATGGTGGGTCTTTTCTCGAGATTTTCTTTCGGAAATAAATGGAATGGTGGACCCCAGTCCATTTTTTAAACATTTTAACTTTCCACACACACACACACACACACACACACACACACACACACATATATATATATATATATATATATATATATATATATATATATATATATATATATATATATATATATATATATATTGAAAATTATATATATTGAAAATTATATATATTGAAAATTATATTTTATTTCTTAATTTTCATATGGCTAAAATACATTTAGCACCCCCAAAGTTTACACTGAATTCCTAATATTTCCTTAGAGTTAACGCCCACAAGGAAATGTCAAAAATACCCCACACGTGTAAGACCACGTGTTATTTAACGTGACTTTTCTAATGGCTATCACGGGTATGGTGGAAAATATAGGAAAAAGTATAACATCAGATACCATTATGGGACAAGCTTTAGGTTGAGGTGCACTATGTGATTTGGTGGATACTTTTTTTTTTTTTTTGTTTAAATCTCAATTTGGTGTCTCTACTTTTGGGCAAAATTCATTAAGCTCACTCTACTTTTTTTTCCTTAATTTAATCATTCTACTTTGATATAATTATCAAATTCATCACTCCATCCAATTTTTTTGTTGAAAACTTTAAAAAATTTCTAAAAATCCAAAAATACCCTTACTAATATTTTAAATATAATTTTCAATTTTCAAATTCAATCTCTCTTCTCAAACTGCTCCGTCTCTCTTCTCTCACCTCTCTCACTGTGACAGAAACAAAGCCCCAAACAGTGTTGGCCTTATCTCCCACCAATCCCTCCTACTTTCCTCATCTCAGTTATGGCCGACATCCCCCAAATCGCCTATCTTTTTTTTTTCTCTCTCTATCTCCAGTGCCGCCATCTTCATAGCCGCCCTCGCCCTGTTACAGACCCAGTGATTCCGGCCCCAAGCAATCCCAGATCGGCGAATCATCTCCTTTCTAGCCGTGCTCTCCAAACCCAGCCGCCAAACCTGGCGAAGCCCCTTCATATTCTCCGGCGATTCTCCATGGCCGCCATCCGTCTCCCTCCTGTTTCTTTTCCAGTCAGGCCTCGCCCATCACCACAATCCTCTCTCCTCCGGCCAAATCGCTCCTGAATAGACCCACTCACCATAGCCGCCTCCCATATGGACAGAAGGTGGGGGAGGGGTGGGGTACAGTTCAGGTTCATAGCTTTTGGATTATTTGACTTTTGGAGAGAGAGAGAGAGAGAGTGTGTGTGTGTGTGTGTGTGTAAGAGGAGAAAGATTGAGCAGTAAACGGATGAGATTGAGAATTGGTTCACATTTTTATTAAGGGGCATTTTGGTCTTTTTAAAGATTTCCATCCAACATAATGGGCAGAAATAACTCGAGTGATCTTATTGAATGTCGAAGCCAAGTAGAGTGATCAGATTGAGGAAAAAAATTGTAGAGTGAGCTTAATGACTTTTGACCAAAAGTAGGGTGACCAAATTGAGATTTAAACCTTTTTTTTTGGGGGGGGGGGATTGTAGTTTGGCATAATTATAAGGAAAATGCAATCCTTACAACTAAATATGATACTACTTTCTTTAAAACTAAGTTTTGAAGAAGCACAAAGTTGTTTTTACCAAAGACATTTTTGTTATTTTTCAAGGCTTGGCTGTAAGGAAAGTTATAAAATTAGTTGAAAGGTTAGCAATGTTGTAATGATAATTTGTCTCATATTTAAATTTAAAATTAAATACACAGTGCATTACTCCCAAAAATGTAATTTATAATTTATTTAATTTATTTTGTTCTCCATCACTTTCTTCTATCAACCCCACCATTCATAGACCTACCACCATTACCACCACTACCTCCTCAAATAACACTATTAACCCAAAAATCAATTTTGGATTTTATGTTATTTCTTTGTCTAATTCCTTACTCCTTCGTTCAAATTAACCTATACCACCACCACAAGCATAGATTTCACTATTTACAAACCTAAATTCAGTTTTTTTTATTTTTGAATTTAAAGATTGAAACCCAAACTCAGATGAAGATTTGAAAAATTTATGAATTGAAAATCTAACAATGTCGTATTTCACCTAAACCACCACTGTCATGCTTACAATCGCCCCTACCACAACCAACATCCCTATAATCACTGCCCCCATTATCACCACCGCGAAGAAAAATGTTCACCTTGCCTTGCTAAAACAGAAAAAAAATATATCATTAGCTTCTATGATGTGAGACTTCTTTCTTCAAACGCATCTCCTATACATTCTAGATTTCTTCTCTAACAAAATGCACATATTCGTCAATTAAGTTCTATATTTTCTTTATCTTCTTGACATTATTGTGATGACCCGACCCGGATCCCAATACGGGACCCAAAGGTCGTGCCGCCAAAACACACAAAACAACAAGCAAATAACAAATAATGAGGAAGGCCGATAACAGCAATACGCCAACAACTTAAAACACATGCGGAAGCTAAACAAAATATCACAGTGGCACCCGAGCTAACAAGCTCAAACTAAATACAACCAAGAGATCATAAATCTCTCGGTCCAAAAATTCGACGTACGTGCCGCAACATTGGGCACGTAGAACAAAACTCCCTGTCATGCAATACAAATATATAGCACAAATAAACCAAGTCATCGACGACGTTACAGCCGGAACCCAACATTACACTAAGTCTAAGACTCTAGTCTACACACTCAACGGCTAAACATGGCGGAGTACAACATAACCAACAATATAAATAACTTGAGATGGAATAAATGTATATTTAAACAACTTGGCTCGACTAACATTTGTCGGCTCACAAAAACCAATTATTAATAATTTACAAATATAAGAACCAAATCAATATCACAATCTTACTACCCAAAGTGAAGTTTATATAACTTCACTTCCCAAACGTCCTTTCCAATAAACTAAGGCTACAAAATAAATTAATAGCAACCTTCATAAATGAATCTCACATCTATCGTAGACTTGGCGGAATCCATCGCATTACTAGGTCGGCTCGAATCTAAGGAAAACAAAGCAAACGAGTAAGTCATAATGACTTAGTAAACTACTAAAGATGCAATGTCATGGCATGGTATTATGCGCAAAATAAAACATATACATCTCATGTCATATTCATGATATAACATTTCATGACATAACTCACATCATAAACCCAATCTTATCCATAAACACATAGAACATAGTTCTACTTAATTTATCATAAGGTCGACCATATCATATAGAATATGCATCTAACTCCAATAACATGTAGCATGTTATATCCACATTTCAACTTATCACCAACCCAAATAAACCAATTACACCGTGAGTTTCATAATTATTCATTTATCACAACTCATATAATAATTCATGAATGGGAGACTATTGTTTCCATTCTAATCATAAATAGCATGTTATATTTTTAGTATAACATAATCATAGAAATCATCATTTCATTAGCATGCTATATTTTTACAATAACATCCTATCAAGAAATCATCATCTCATGAAAATCATCCCATTAACCATGTAGCACAACAATTCATACGTGCTCATAAAATAAAACATATAAGCGAGATAAGATGATTTTGTTTTCCTGTTTCCAGCGTGTAACTCCTGCGGAAACAAACGTGTCCTCGATAACCCTTTCGTGGTATCGACGTCCCCGAACAGTCCCCGTTCGGGTTCCATAGCTATCAAAGTCATGTGTATTTCTCTAACTAAGATGAGCTACTTCCCCACCGTGGCCATCGGTGGAGGGGTGTGTGCAAACCCGACGCGGCGATCCATTGCGATCACGAATCCCACAATTCGTGAAGACAATGCATCATCCCGCCAAAAACTCAAACCAAAACCGCAAGCTGGACTCAAACTCAAGCACATGTAATATATACTCACATGCTCAAATAAAGGGAAAAGTACAACACACCGTACTAATCCATGCAAGTAGATATTTACTTAAAAATCACAGAAAACCATATTTCAACCGATAAATATTTCCGATTTTCTCTCTCTAGAAAACCTAAACCTTTCTCTCTCTAGAAAACCCTAGGGCTGCGCCGTTACTTTTTGGCGGCTGCCATGGAGGCTCCGCCCTCTCCTGTCCCGCCGGACTCTTCTCCGGCCACCTCATCTCCTCCTAAATCTTTTGCTGAAGCCTTAGCCTCTCCTTCACCTTCTCCTTTGTCTTTCCTTTTTCCTCCTTCCTCTCACAAGGGAGAGCCGGCCCTTAAGCTTACTGATGATGTCGTCCAACATTTAGCCGCCCTATTCAAGCACACGTTGATTGGCAAATTCTCTCATGGTCGTCCGTCAATGGAGGCTACAAAGAAGGCTTTTCATACATTTGGTTTGAAAGATGGTTTTACAGTTGGTCACTTTGATGCTAAACATATCACTATTCAAGTCCAACACGATGAAGATTATCAGCGGTTATGGATTAAGGATCATTGGTACTTAGGAAGGTACCCTATGAGAGTTCTAAAGTGGACTCCAGATTTCCGGCCCGATGTTGAAAGCCCCCTTGTTCCTGTTTGGTTTGCCCTCCCAAATCTGTTTGGAAAGCCATTAATGCTCGATCATGCCACTATTAATTTTACTCGGCCAAGTGTTGCCCGTGTTTGTGTGGAGATTGATCTTTTGAAACCAGTTCCTAAACGTATTTGGATTGAGAATGGGTCTCAAACTCCTGGTTTCTGGCAATATCTTGAAGCTGAAAATCGCATTCCTTATTGAAGCCACTGTTGTCGACAAGGACATTAGGAAGACAATTGCAAGATTAAGCATCCAACTCATGAACTTAATGTCTCGAAGTCAGCTGCTCAAAACCCTCCAAACCCTACCACTTCGGCTCAAAACCCTACTCCCACGAACCCAAACCCTAATCACACTACTTTGAAAACTAGCAGTTAATTCTTGTTGGACTCCAAAAAAGGTAGATAAGGGGAAGAATGTGATGGTCGATCCCCCTAACATTGATGTGCGCAATAATAACCACTCGGTTCCAGTTTCTACCGAGATATTACCTGACTTGGATATCACGTCGTAGATCCCTCCAATAAATTTGACAATGAGAATGTTGCTACGGTTAACGGCGATCCTGAGCATGTGCATGTTGTTGATGATAATCCTGGCCAGAAAGACGATACAATTAATGTTGGTCTTTCTGCCCAAGGCAATGAGGATATAGCCTCTCGCGCGGCTTGCAATGATTCTACTACATCCCATGTGGTTGATACTTCCATTCCTGTGCATGATGTTGAGACTAGTTCTGGACAGAAGGATTATACTATGAATCAAGTAGATGCGGATATTAATTCTGATCCTACTGCTCAAGATGTTGAAGATCCCGACTCTCACAAGGCCTCCCATCCTTTCAACAGTATTGGAGACCCTTTGCAATCCTATCAATCTCCTAATAAATTTGCAGCCTTAGAGGTTATTGAAGAGGAAGAACCTTGTAATACTTCTCTGGAAGCTTTAAATCTGGATGCTCCCATTAGCTCGAAGAAGCAGCCCGACATCCCTCCCATGGATCGTCTCACTCGCCGGCAGGCAGCTAAGCAATCCCAATCTGTTTCTTCCTCCTTTTTTCATGGATCTTAAAGCTCTTTTTTGGAATGTGCGTGGTATTGGGAATGATCCCACTATTGCTCGTCTAAAATTCCTTATTCGATCTCATAATCTTTCTTTGTTTGCTATCAGTGAACCGATGATCCCCATGGATATAATGGATTTAATTCTCAGACAGCTTCATTGTAGATTTGGCTTTTCTAACTTGTCCGGCTCAATTTGGGTTTTTTTTAAGATAGCCTTTACTTGTCATATCTACTCCAGCTCAGTCCAACAGCTCACTCTTCGCCTCAAGCATTTCTCATGGCCTTCTTATATTTATGTTACATGGGTTTACGCCAAGTGTGATATTATTGACCGTTAGGATTTATGGAATGAGCTCATTGATATTAGCTCTCATGTGGGAGACACTCCTTGGCTAGTTTGGGGGTGATTTTAATATTATTTTACATCCGTTTGAGAAATCTAGTGGTAACGGATGAGATCGCAGAGGTGCGCTTGATTTTCATTCTTGTTTGTCGGCTTCTGGTCTCTCGGATCTTGGTTATTCTGGCACCCAGTTTACATGGTGGAATAAACAAGATGGTGGCTCTACTATTCTTCAGCGTAGTGACCGTTTCTTGGGTAATTGTGGGTGGCTGTAAACGTTTCCTTCATCATCTGTTCAACATCTTAGTCGTACTTGCTCGGACCATGCTCCCATTTTGCTTAACTATTCTTGGGGTTCTCGATTGCAACCTACCCCTTTTAGATTTCTTAATACTTAGACCTCTCATTCTACTTTCCTGGATGTGGTGCGTTTAGCTTGGAGCTCTTCAGTTTTGGGGCGACCGATGGTTAGGTTTTCTCTCAAGCTCAAGTCTGTCAAGAATGCTGTTCGTACTTGGAATAAAAATGTTTTTGGTAATATTTTTAGTTCCCTCAAGGATGCAGAGGTTGAAGTTATGGAAAAGGAATTATTTTATGAGCTCAATCCTTCTGCGAAACATCGTACTGATTTGATGAAAGCTCAAGCTCATCATAGGTCTTGTCTCTCCCGTGAGGAAGCTTTTTGGAAACAGAAATCGAGGATTGAATGGATGCAAGAGGGCAACAATAATTGCAAGACCTTCCACTCCTCAGTTTTGCAAGCTCGTCTTCGCCTTTATATTCATTCTATTTGTAAATCAGATGGTACTATTCTGGATCAAGAGATGGATATTAAGCGTGAAACTGTTGATTATTTTGAGGAGCAACTTTCAGCCAGCCCCTATTTTGATAATTCCCTGTTGGATGTGATTCCTAGTCTTATCACTGAAGAATGGAATAAGGATCTTTCTGCCACTCCTTCTCTAGTTGAAGTTCACTCCACTGTTAATGCTCTTAGCGGAGATATTGCGGCTGGTCCTGATGGGTTCACGGGGAGTTTTTTCTCTTCTTTCTAGGATATTATTGGAAAAGATTTGCATCAAGCTATTCTGGAATTCTTTGCAGGGTTTTCTTTTCCTCGCTCCTGGACAAGTACTCTCATTACGCTCATTCCTAAAGTTGACAATCCCACTTCTTTTAAGGAGTTTCGTCCGATTAGCCTCTGCAACTTCTGTAATAAGGTCGTCTCTAAACTCCTGTCTTCGAGGCTCTCCAAAATTCTTCCTTTCATAATTTCTAGCAATCAAAGTGCTTTTACTAAAGGTCGAGTCATCCAAGATAATATTTTGTTAGCTCAAGAGCTTATGTCTTTCTTGGGTAAGAAGGTTTCGGGATCCAATATGATTTTAAAATTGGATATGTCTAAAGCCTTCGATAGGGTTTCTTGGGTCTTTCTCATTTCGGTGTTGCGTAAGTTTGGTTTTAGTGAGACGTTTATTTATCTTATTTGGAGAATCATTTCGAATAATTGGTTTTCGGTCCTGGTTAATGGATCTTCTTCTGGTTTCTTCCATTTTACTCGGGAGCTTCGCCAAGGGGATCCGCTTTCTCCCAGTCTCTTCATTATTGCTGCTGAAGTCTTTAGTCCCAGTCTTATTCATCTTCATGCTTCTCATCCTTCGTTGGCTTATTCCTCTGTTAGTGGTTGCCCGATTATCTCTCATCTTGCTTTCGCGGATGATATAATCATTTTTTGTAATGGGCACAATCGGTCGATTCGTAAGCATGTGGCCCTTTTTACAGACTACGAGAAAGCTTCGGGGCAATTAATTAATGGTGCTAAAAGTAGTTTTTTTGTATCTCCCCGAACTGCTACCTCTCGGATTCAGGATATGGGGGTTGCTCTCAATTTTCAGATTGGCTCTCTTCCTATCATTTACTTGGGTTGCCCTCTCTATATGGGTCGGAAGAAGAAAAGTCTCTTCGATTCTCTTATTTTGAAGCTGCAAAACAAAATTGGTTCTTGGATCTGTAATTTTCTCAATCCAGCAGGTCGAATCATTTTAATCAACCATGTGTTACACTCTATCACCTCCTACCATTTGGCTGCCCTGGATCCTCCTATTGCTGTTATTAAAAGTATTGAAAGGCTGTTCTCCAACTTCTTCTGGGGGCACATTGAAGGCCGAAATAAATCTCATTGGGTGGCGTGGTCAACCTGTTGTAAACCTGTTTCAGAAGGAGGATTGGGTATTTTTTCGATGACAAATCTCCTTCATTCTTTCTCGATCAAACTTTGGTGGCGTTTTCGCACTCAAAAAAGTATTTGGAGTGAGTTTCTAACTGCTCGGTATTGTTCCAATTTCTATCCGGCTGTTGTGAGTTCCAAGGGGTCCAACATTTGGTTGCGTCTTCTCCAAGCTAGACCCAAAGCCGAGCCTTATATTTTATGGATTATTGGCAGGGGGGACTGCTCTATTTGGAATGATCGCTGGATGCCTGATCCTGTTCGTCAGCCTCCTAATTCCAGCCTATCCACAGTTCGAGATTTATTCAATGTCGATCACTCTCTTAGTTCAATTGCTGCTAATCTTTCGGCCCAGTCTATTCAGTTTATTGCTGATGCTCATGTTCATCTTAATGACGATAATGATCTTCCCTGCTGGACTCTTAATGCGAATGGAAAGTTCTCCCTAAAATCAGCCTTTTCCATCATCCATCCTGTTAGCTCCAGATCTTTATCCTCGAAATTTATTTGGCATCGCCTGGTCCCTAAGCACATCAGCATTTTTGTTTGGAGACTCCTGCTGCATCGTCTTCCTTTAGATGAAGCTTTAATCAAGAAGGGGTTCTGCCTAGCTTCTAAATGCCTATGTTGTTCCGTTCCCTCTTCAGAATCTTTTGAGCACGTCTTTGTTGGTAGTGAAATTGCTAGTCCTGTCTGGTCCTTCTTTCATAATACATATGGCATATCTCCTTCTCGCTTTCTATTCGTCAGAGATGTATGTCATGGTGGTTGAATGGGGGCTCTATTATTTTTGTTGTTCTTCCGGCTATTATCTTATGGAACCTTTGGAAGCATCGGAATGTAGCTTTGTATGAGGGAAATTGTAGCTCGATCGCTAGTGTTATTTGGTATATTCAAAATGAGCTGCAGGGCATTCCTCAGGCTGCAAATTACAAAGGTTTGCGTTGGGATGGTCCTGCCTTAATTATTGGCAAGTCTAAATTAATCTCTATTTCTCCTGTGGTTTGGCATAAACCTCCTAGTGGCATTGTTAAACTTAATTCGGATAGAGGCTCTAGGGGAATCCTGGCCTTGGTGGGGGTGGTGGTATTGTTAGAAATTCTGATGGTGTTGCTCTTTTTGGCTATGCTTTATTCTTTGGGCTTTGTTCCAATACTGTTGCTGAAGTTCGTGCTCTTCTTCATGGTGTCCGTTGGTTGGCTGATAATGGGTACCACAATTCCATTGTGGAGATGGATTCTGCTTGTATTTTTGGCTGTCTTACTTTGGGTCATTCTCCTCCGTGGAGCTGTGCTTATTTTATTCGGGCCCTTCTTGACTTGCAGAGGCTTCATAATTTTTCTTTTGTGCACTGTTATAGAGAGTCCAACTCTGTTCCTGACAGCTTTGCTAATTATGCTATGGATAGGAGTCAGAACTTTGAGTTTCAGTCTCCTTCTGATATTCCTGGACCTATTCGTGGAGATATCAGGTTGGATGTCATCGATCTTCCTCGGCTTTGAATTGCTTATTGTTTCGATTCGTTGTTAGATTTCTAATTTTTGATAGGCTTTTTCTAGCTTTGATCATGTATTTCCTTTTCGAGGTAAGGCTCCTCTGTCCTCCCATTTATAAGGGCAAGACTAGTTGTCCCCCTCAAGTTTGTATTTTTATTTCTTTTAATAATATCGTGCAGGGTGCCGCCCCTGTTTCCTGGAAAAAATAAAACAAAAAAACTAAAAAAAAAACTTAAAAATCACATAGCTATGCATTTCTATGCTAACTAACACATAAACATCTTAGAGCGATAATATCAAGTCTCTAATACCCAAGTGTTCTTCATACACTTGAAAACGCTCGGAGGCTTGACCTCCATCAAAACTACCCCAAATTCCATATGATCTTAATATGTGATTCACTATATTCATATTAGTCAAATAATCGACTCCATTGAGTCATTTCTACTCTTTTCAAATTTGAAGGTATAGAAGCTATTTGCATCATAGCCCTCCTATTATTCATGGCTAAGTTCTTATGGTTAGCAACATTGTGCAACCCAACAATCCATTCTTTCCCAACAAAACCCAAAAACATAGTTCATAGGTCAACACTTAACATTTAAAGTCAACCATTACATTTCTAGCATGCATCACAATATAACATTTATTCAAGCAGGCTATCATCCAAAATAACCATTAATCTAAACAAGATGCAATTTCATCTAGTATGTTCATAACCAACATGTAAATTTATTTAACATGTTCATAACATTCAATTCATGAATTATAGTTGACCAACGTACTCTTATTGCTTAAAAGTCAACTCAACCCAATGAAGTCAAACCATACATTTTATTTGTAACGACCCGACCCGGATTCCAACACGAAATCCCAAGGTCGTGCCGCTGGAACTAACTTAATAAGAGGACAAGCACTTGATAAACAGTAGTGCTAGTCAAACAGTCGAGCAAACTCGCTCTTAAACATGAACATAACACTGCACTAAAATACGGTATTTCAAAAATCGAATTAGCGGAAGCAATATAAGAAAGAAGTCCCAAGCTATGAAGCTCGAAACCAACGACAATGAAACCAAGAGAGACATTATCTCTCAAAGGAGGAAAAACAAAACTCGCGTGCCGCAACAATGCAGACGCTAATCAAACCATCGACACTCTAGGCCGGCGTTTCAACAGAGAACCATCCTGATATAACAATTACCCAATGGCTAAAGCATACCGGGGTCAACCAACAACTAAAAAAAACTAGAATAAGGAAATTCCCCCAAAGCTACTGCGTGCCCGGGAGACAACTGAAATAAATACTAAAACCACAAACAAGGCACGACACAACATGTCGGCCCAAGAAAACCCAATACAAATACCCAAGTATTCTACCCAACTGTAAAGTCTAATTAACTTTACAAAATGTCGATCTCACAAGAATAGCAAAGTACATTAAATCAATGACAATGCTAAAAAGAACAAGACTCCACAAGCTACTCGGAAAGTCTGCTACAAACACGAACCACACGATCTAACCTCGATCTATCGACTACCGCGCCTCACATCACGATCTACTCGACCTCAGTGCAGCGATAAGTTACTGCAACTAAAAACAAGTACGAGATGAGCCATAATGACCCAGTACGCTCCCACAATATATATGCAACATATAATTATGTAACATAAACATAACCATGGTGTCATTTATAAATGACAGAAAAACCCGTGAAGAGGCATCGTATCATTTCGATACTCCACAAGATATTCATTTCTTTTCACTTACTAAACCGTCCAAATGAACCAGGGTATAATTCACTGTTCAAACACAAATCAAATGAATTAGAAGGTAGTTCCCACAAAACATCATATGCAAGTATATATATATCATCATATACTAATCAAGCTATTCATATAATCATCACGTGTAAGGGTGCATATTTATATATATACACTTATATCAGTATGCATATCTCTATATATACATATCAAATCTCTCATAAATATCTCATATATAATTATGTATATCTCTACATATACATATCAAATCTCTCATACAATCATCATGTATAAGTGTGCATATCTATATATATACACACCAAATCTCTCATATAACATCAGCCCATACAAACATGGTCAATAAGATCTCATGTTCAACTAACACTTTGTTATCACATAAGTTCTCATAGTAAGCCACATAAAGGATAGAAGGTACCAAATCACTTGCCGTCGTATTGCTCCTGCAATCACAACCTGTTAATCATATCGTGCCAGTGATACGTGTTCGGGTATCAAAGTACCGAGCTCTTTCTCGGTCCGAGTTCTCTACTCGGGAAAATAGCCCTAGCCAATGTGCTCAATTGGTTACGACAAAGGGGCTACTTCCCCCATCAGAAGCTAGCGGTGGAGGTGTGTGTGAAACCCGAATCGATGCGGCGATACATTACAATCACGAATCCCATAATTCGTGAAGGCAATGCATCGTCCCACCATCATCATGAAAACTCAAGTAATGCCACTAATGGACTTATATGCAATGCACAAGTAGATGTTTACTTGCTAATTCTCAAGTAGATATAATGACCTACTAAACTCATACGATTATGCACATTGCTACATAAATCACAAAACCACAATAGGAACTCATTTGAGTCTCTAAATCATAAGTGCCAAGTTTGTTCACTCTATTCAATTCAAGTCCCAAAAGCTAGTGATCTAGTCAACTGGAATATAATTGTCATAGGATCTCACCACGATCCTCGTAAGGTTCAATTGTTCCTTAACTTCGACTCCGTTGAGTCTTTACTACAATTCAACCAAATAGAGTTTGAACACTATATGTGTCCCAAGACTCTTTTCTATGTTCTCGTTTGAGGCATAGCAAGGTTCTCATTCCATTTAGGAATCTTAGTTCAAGTCTCAAGTCAATTATATAAGGGAAGCCCAAGTTGATTATTGTGAAATCAAGCTTAGTTCAATTTTGATTCATAATTCCACTTAATAGTAGAATCCAAGTTCACCACAATTCATTAACTGTAGAACAGCTCAGGCACGAAGGCAAACACATTCAATATGCTCATAAGTCATATCATAGAAACACATAGAAGAATCAATTCTTGACAAGGTAGGAAATCATGCATTTAGTCATAATATAAAATATACACAGTATTCCATATTCACCTATGAAATTCAACAGAGTCACAACTTAACCATCAGTCCATTAAGTACTATCCAAGACTACTCAGTTAGTCTCGGATCATGAAGTCATTACTAAACTCTTCCTAAAGTAGTAACTCATTCAATAACACAAAAGTCGATGGTAGTCAAAGACTTAAGCAACACTAGGCGGTAATAACCCGTAGGTCAAACCATACCGGTGAGTCTTAGATAACAACATGGTCATCCTAGCGACTTATACAAGTAGACTCCATGTATAGAGTACTAAGAAAGCCCCAATCCAAATCTTCTCATAGAATAGTCCTCAAATTCATTATTCAACAAGTAGGTGTTTTTACTCATTAAAGACTCAAGTAGGAATTCGACAAGAGAGAATTCAACTTTGTCAAGTAGATACATCAATCTACAACATGCTCTCAATTGTGCATTTGCTTCACACAATCACGTAAACCACATAAGAACTCGATTGAGTCTTATAATCACTCATATCAAACATGCCCTTCAATCCATCCCAAAGTCACGTAGGCTAATATATTAGTCTAACGCACTACAAACATCGTAGGGATTGAATGGAGTCGGTATTGTTCAATAACTCCTAATTTCAACTCGGTGAGTTTTACTAAAATTCAACCAAGTTGAGAATTGATACTCTATGCATCACATTGCCCTTTCCTAAGTTCTCCTTTCATTTAGAACTTCGATAACTAGGCGTTCATGATCTTAAACTAGCCTTAAACACAATCGAGTTTCAAACCCTAGTTTCGGTGATTTTGTTAAACCTTGAATTGAAACATATTCCTTCACAAGAGTTATTCCTAAGCTCATTATAAACAACATTCATGCTTTACAAAATGTCAAAATCACAACTTCATAGAGAATTCATAAAATCCTACACATGTTTCAAAGGTTGAATTGGAGGATTTCTCTTCTAAAATGTGTTCACAATCATTAATAGAACAACTATAATGAAGGGGTCATGCTATTTTATTGAACATGAAAATTTAGGGATTTCTCAACGTACCTTAGTCCTAAGATTAATGGAGGAAAGGTTGATTAGAGCAAGGATTGTTGTAGAAGATCGAGGGCTTCGATTTGGCGGTCTCGGTTCGTCGATCGGACCACGGATCTCCGGAAATGGTCTCTCAAGTTGGAGTGACCTCCATGGACGAAAATGGAGGAAGAGCCTCTGATTCTCTGGAGTTCTTGATCAACAATGGCTGATTTGGTTGAACAAATGGCTTATATACTTACCATTAAAGCCCTAATCCAAGTGAAGGGTTAATTGGCTTCTCATTGGTCAAGGAAGGATAGCCTTTGATAAGGGATGATCCAAGGGCTCAAAGGGGTGAAGAAGAGTCAACAATGAGGGCTTGGACTCACTTTGGTCGGCCAAGGGCAGGGTACAAGGGTCAATAGCCAAAACACTCAAAAAAATGTCACAAACCAGAATCTGGAAAACAGACAGTCAATCTTGTAAAATCGACCATAAATAGCTCACACCTCCAAATGAGGTGATTATTGATTCTTATGAAACTAGACTCTTTAAAATATAGTTTAGCCTTTTAAATTACTCAATTTGGACTTATATTCATCAAAATATGGCTACTACAAGTTCAAGTACAGAAGCTGATTTCCTGAAAACATAATTCTGGCACAGCCGTAAGTCAAGACCTAAATGAGGTACTTATACACCTTGGAAAAATACCATATTTTACAGGGAGTATCTTAACATATGTAGGTAAAACATACTAAAGTTTTAGAAAATTCTCTTTAGTAGATTGGTACCAGAATTTTCCCGAAGTTCGCCCAAAACCGGACTGAATCTGTGAAGTAATATGTTGGTCATCTAATTTCCAAATGCAACAAGTCTATGAACAATGATTATGCAAGCATGGGAAATACTAGTACACTTGGTTTAGAACTCAAATGAACTTCTCGCAAGTTGAAAACACAAACAATACAAGCAACGAAGGCAATCCCGAGAAACCCTAAGGTTCAAACGAAGCAACAATGCTTCTAAACTCTCAACCAAGCATACCACAACTAAGATAAACATTGTAAATCTTATATGCAAGGTACTAAGACTCCATGAGCCTTTTATAGGTGCTAACACGCTAAGACGAACACTCAACGCATTAACAACAAAGCATGCAACACGAGAAAGTCAAATACACGAAGGTTCGGGGTATTACATCTCACCACCTTAAAAGAATTAGTCCTCGAATTCAAAAACTTCGACAACAACCAAAAGTTCAATACTGCAGGCCTGCACATGAAGTCGATGTAACCGTCTAGGTATGCCTCAAAACACGAGGGGGAGAAATACTCAAATCTCAACTCCAATAAATTCCAAAATCGAGCCATCTTGACTCTTGACGGAGTTCAAAGACATTAGCAAAGCTTACAAAGTTTCAACAAACGTGGATATCAAGGTTTAAATGCCTCTCTATCAACTAATCAAGTAATTCATGCATGTGCAATAATTGCAGAATTAACTAACTTCCCAACCAAGAATTTTTCTGGTCACCATCGCAAATCTCTAGGGTCTAACGCCCTTGCACTATAATCAAGTAGTCAATCATCATTATAGACCACATATTCACCCAACAAGGAAGACATTCAACACGGTGTAACACGATGTAATATTCGACAAGATTCATTTCATTCATAGCATGATCTCCATATACAAGTTGCACATATTTGCACAAGCAAAACAAGATACCATTTTCAATTACATTCCGTTTGGTAGCGGGTTCATCAATTCTATCTCATATTATACCATTCTAGTTCTCCGAGAAGACCTCTTGATAATCAAGTCAGGGGCCCTCTGAAGTGACTTCAAAAGCTTTCGTCGTACAGGATGTGGGGTGTTCGTGAATCACATATCAACATCCTTTATATCGGTCTCAACAATAGCAATCATAAGCACATATAAGCATGACATCAACATCATGCAACATAGCATATTAATTTACTATGCATGTATACCAAGTATGGAATATTCATACTATTAACTACCTATTAATGGTAGATAAAACACATTATTCAAGGCTAATACTCTATCAATGTATTAGACCAATAACAAACAATACAACACTTCACAAGTCACTAGGTAGCATATTCTTACTAACTAGTATATAACCAATCCTTATAAGTCAAACCGTATGCGAAGTATGCAATTCGACAACCGATCGACCAATCATCATGTGATCACCTACTTGGCCCATCACCAAGTTCCAACATATCATGAGGAAATTTCACCTTGATCAAGGTAGTCCCCCAAATACCAAAACACAACCATCGGGAAAGGGTTCTCAAATTCCCAACACAAGTAATACAAGAACTGGTGATTAAATACTACCATAACTATATACATCTATATAGTAATCTATGAAATACTAATAGGTACCACGGGAGGCTTAACCACTCTCGCTCTCGAAGCGTATTACAACGAACTTTCGCCATAATGATTAACACGGCGATCACCCTTGGGACCGGCAGTCTAGCTTCTACGATTCCTAAAAATGGAACAAGAAACAACAACTCTACTAAAATGCTTACTCTTGGTATAAGCGCAACTCATAAGCAATATAGGAGAAATTAATACTCTAGACACAAACCTTCACTCACGGCAATCTAGACCAAAGCGAACTTAGTACTCCAAGTCGTGTACTTGTACCAAAGAATATGCCAATAAGGCATTATAAACAACACTCGACGGTAAATACTCGTGAAACCCAAACCCAAACTAGGCCATGGAACCTATCTGGCATAGCTAACTTTATAAGCTACGATACTGTGTGACGACCGGCCAGTTCAACACGAAATCCCAAGGTCGTGCATTTGGAACTAACTTAATAAGAGGACAAGCACTTGATAAGCGGTAGTGCTAGTCAAGCGTCGAGCAAACTCGCTCTTAAACATGAACATAACACTGCACTAAAATACGGTATTTCAAAAATCAAGTCGCGGAAGCAATATAAGAAAAAGTCCCAAGCTATGAAGCTTCGAAACCAAACAATGAAACCAGAGAGAGCATTATCTCTCAAGGAGGAAAAACAAAACTCGCGTGCATAACAATGCGAGCGCTAATCAAACCATCGGCACTCGGGGCGTTTCAACAAAGAACCATCGATATAACAATTACCCGGCTAAAAGCATAAGGGGTCAACCAACAACTAAAAAACTAGAATAAGGAAATTCTCCCAAAACTCTGCGTGCAGGAGACAACGAAATAAATACTGAAAACCACAAACAAGGCAGACACAACATGTCGGCCCAAAGAAAACAATAAATACCCAAGTATTCTACCCCATGTAAGTCTAAATAACTTTACAAAATGTCGATCTCACAAGAATAGCAAAGTACATTAAATCAATGACAATGCTAAAAAAACGAACTCCACAACTTGCTTGCTTT